>CM026397.1:73139935-73174615 GCA_014843695.1 Archivesica marissinica
CACATGCACACACGCACACACACGCACACACGTACACACGTACACACACGTACACGTATAAATCAGTTGAACATATATAACAATATATTGTCTAGTTGACAGTCCTGAAACACACTATACACTACCTTCTCCATTTTATTTAAACAAAACTTTCCTTTATTTACATACAGAAATTAAATATGAACATTTAACTGATGGTATTACCAGTACTTACAATAATTTAAATTTCATAATTTATGTTTAATATTATTCATAATACTTTATTTTTACCCGCAGAACAAATATTGGTGGTTGGTGACTGTACTAATAATTAGCTAATGTTTGGAAATGTGGAGATTTTTGATGAAGATCAAAAAGTGCAGAAAAAATTTAGCATGTATAAACCGAGATTAAAAACAGCAGCGTAATATGAGCTACTTTATTAATAAACATGACGTGTAAGTACCCGAGATTAAAAACGGCGGCATAATACCGAACTACTTTATTAATAAACATGACATGTAAATACTCGAGATTAAAAACGGCTGCGTAATACCGAGCTACTTTATTAATAAACATGACGTGTAAGTACCCGAGATTAAAAACGGCGGCATAATACCGAACTACTTTATTAATAAACATGACATGTAAATACCCGAGATTAAAAATGGTGGCGTAATACCGAACTACTTTATTAATAAACATGACATGTAAATACCAGAGATTAAAAACGGTGGCGTAATACCGAGCTACTTTATTAATAAACATGACATGTAAATACTCGAGATTCAAAACGGCGGCGTAATACCGAACTACTTTATTAATAAACATGACATGTAAATACTCGAGATTCAAAACGGCGGCGTAATACCGAGCTACTTTATTAATAAACATGACATGTAAATACCCGAGATTCAAAACGGTGGCGTAATACCGAACTACTTTATTAATAAACATGACATGTAAATACCCGAGATTCAAAACAGCGGCGTAATACCGAGCTACTTTATTAATAAACACGACACGTAAATACCCGAGATTCAAAACAGCGGCGTAATACCGAACTACTTTATTAATAAACATGACATGTAAATACCTGAGATTCAAAATGGCTGCGTAATACCGAGCTACTTTTCAAAACGGTGGCGTAATACCGAGCTACTTTATTAATAAACATGACATGTAAATACCCGAGATTCAAAACAGCTGCGTAATACCGAACTACTTTATTAATAAACATGACATGTAAATACCCGAGATTCAAAACAGCGGCGTAATACCGAGCTACTTTATTAATAAACATGACATGTAAATACTCGAGATTCAAAACAGCGGCGTAATACCGAGCTACTTTATTAATAAACATGACATGTAAATACTCTAGATTCAAAACGGCGGCGTAATACCAAACTACTTTATTAATAAACATGACATGTAAATACTCAAGATTCAAAACGGTGGCGTAATACCGAACTACTTTATTAATAAACATGACATGTAAATACCAGAGATTAAAAACGGCAGCGTAATACTGAACTACTTTATTAATAAACATGACATGTAAATACTCGAGATTCAAAACGGTGGCGTAATACCGAACTACTTTATTAATAAACATGACATGTAAATACTCAAAGATTCAAAACGGCAGCGTAATACTGAACTACTTTATTAATAAACATGACATGTAAATACCCGAGATTCATAACGGTGGCGTAATACCGAACTAATTTATTAATAAACATGACATGTAAATACCCGAGATTCAAAACAGCTGCGTAATACCGAGTTGAGTATAAATCTTTTCTGAGTTTTGTGTAAATCTTGCTAACTACCATACTTTTTATATGTTCACTCTTTTAGTGATTTTTATCACATTCACTATTAACAGAATTCTGTTTCTTCATTATGCACCTACACGTTTCGGAGATGTAGTAATTGCTAGATTTTCCCATTTCCTCACTGCACTCTCTCTATACTATTGAATTATTTATAATGTTGCATGTAAATTATTATAAGTATAAGTTCACATTTCCTAGCCAAACTGTAGATGAAAATAGAGCAAGTCTATAATGGTATCCATCGATTTTGACTACAATTTATGCAAACCTGCAATACCCGTCAACATTGATCATAGATTACACGCAGTAGTTACATTGACATAGTCCATCTGTAGATACACAGCAGATATAGTACTACACAATATTTTATTTCTATTAACTGTTGAAGATTATTTTGTAGTCAGCTTTCCTTAACTCTTTGTGTGCTAGCGCCGCTAGTAGCGGTGAACATTAAGTTGAGTATGTCATGCAATTTCATTACAATTGTGTCGTAAAACACAATTCTATTGAAATTCCATGACATATTTCCAGAGTTTTCAGTTACTAATAAGAAAAACACATTTAATAAATTGTCGTCTGCTACAATTATTTGAACTGCATGTATATTAGCCTTCATTTTACCCAGCATGCAAAGAATTAAAAACATTTCTTTCTTTTATCTGCAAAGATTGCACAATTCAGTAGATAATGCTTGATATATATTTATATGTGAATTTATGCTGCAAAGATAGATTGCACAATTCAGTAGATAATGCTTGATATCTATTTATATGTGAATTTAAAATGGCAGAATGGTAATAACGCTAAATTGCTAATCGTATGATTGGTCTACATTTCCAAGACCGATATTGTACTTGATTGTTCATGTACAACCATTAAACATATTTACAGCCCAAATATGCGAGCTACCATTGGCCAGCCTTCAACATCGTCAATTTCTTCCACCATTTTAATTGAATCTTTTAGTATTACATTTATATACAGGCACAATGACACTAATTCTTTATGTTCTATTACATGACTACTATAAGACCATAGGGCATAAACAATTATTATAAATGTGTCTTATACCTGTGGTACTACATTTATATACAGGCACAACAACACTAATTCTTTATGTTCTATAACATGACAGGGCATAAACAATTATTATAAATGTGTCTTATACCTGTGGTACTACATTTATATACAGGCACAATGACACTAATTCTTTATGTTCTATTACATGACTACTATAAGACCATAGGGCATAAACAATTATTATAAATGCGTCTTATACCTATGGTACTATATAATTGTTAAATAACACTTTGCTTAACACTGCTTTTTGGGTACTATTCAGATAACGAAGATGGAATTCTTGAACTACTACAGCGGGGTCAGTGCATCTATAGACGCCGATGCCTACTTCGACCTGATGATGAGAAATGCATATAAACTATAGTGACCTTGACCTTTGTCGCAGGGTAGATAGAATAGTGACCTTGACCTTTGCCAAAGTGGAGATTGTCCAACATCATTAGCTCAGCCTGCAGTTACAGAATCAAGGGACATAATTTCACGATGTCACTGCAGAACGAGGTTAATCGTGTGACTTCACTTGGACCAAATTTCCTGATAATCAGCCAATAAAATGAGTCATGGCTTTTATTCTAGTGATATGGATACCAGTATATTGAGTTATCTTGGATACCAGTATATTGAGTTATCTTGGATACCAGTATATTGAGTTATCTGTTTGTTCAGGGACATGTCAGACTGGGAGATATTTAGTCATTATTGCCTAACACACTTGTGTTTGAAATTTGAATGCAGCCGACCTATTTCTGTGTCTCTGATATTTCAAACACATGTGTCAACATTGAGTCTAATTCGGACTAAATTTCAAACTCCTGTGGCTAAAATATTATACTATTATTATTATAGATATAGTTCCGAGCAGTACGGACAGATTGCATAACTTGTTTATGTTGGACATAACACCTGTTGATATATGGCGCACACGTTCGGAATTGTTTCTTTATAACCTTTATATACCATTTCATTTGATCGGAGACTTCCTGTGTCTTTAACCCATTCAACCCCAAGTAACTGACATGGACTGGTGCGTGATATTTTCAGACCAATAAATTAATAAGAAAATTACCTTTAGACCAATTCATTTATCAAAATGGGTAATTTTATCTAAAAATAGTAATAATTATTACTGGCAAAAAAGTGCAGATCCTGATGAGACGGCTCGTCACGAGCCGGCTTATCTGGATCTACACTTTTCATAAGCCTATTTAGAGGCCTGTGGGGTTGAAAGGGTTAATGATGGAAAACTCAATACATTCATGATTCTGGGAAATGTGAATATTTCCCAGTAATTAGTAGTGTCATATCGGGTATCATAGGGTTATTCTAGTACCATCCAGTGTGATCAATATTGATGTTCATTCCAAAATGCCAAGATGGTTGCATGTGGGGCCCAATCATGTGTTTATATTTATCTTAATAATTCATGCCAACTGACTAATGAATGCTCCCAAAGGTGATGAAAGGGACCATCGGGGTAATTGTTGCACATGGTTCTGAAATCAAAATCAACATGTGTTGTGTGTATTGGGATTATGTGCTATTTTAATGTGTGTTGGGGCCAAATGTATTGTATATCCCAATAAACCAACACAGGTTGTTTTTTTTACGTTTTAACGTAGCTACCGGTTAGACATTTGAGCAACGGGCAGTTTTATCTATTATCTATTTTACTACCAAACTGACATAATTGATACATTCAATTTTTATGGGTTTCATTTTCCCATTTTTCAGAGAATGTACACAATATAAACTCATTTTGGGAACAAATTTTAACAATAATAAATAGCGGTGTAAAATATTTTATAATGACGATTGTGTAGTTTTACCTCCTTTTAATGGTCTATTTTATTTTTCACCAGTTTTATCCTGAATTTTAATCATTTATAAAAACGATAAAATCTGTGATATTTACAATGTGCGTTAAGCGTCTAATATATATGAACTACTTTTAGTATTTCGCGTATAATACTACATTTTCATACATATTATGCTTGGCACTATCTGATGTAGTTTTAACTGTCTTCGTTACATATTAGTTGTATATAATTATAGAATCTCATAGTGCAGTTTGTTACTATGGGTGTTATAGGGTTTATGTTCAATTGATTATGTAACTGAACCGGAGTGGAAGAACTTTACCGTTGCTTGACGATGTGTTATAGTCGTTTAAGTGACTTCAAATCACCATAATCAAATTCCGGTTCCAATTGTACTGGGGGTGTCGTGTGAGGATGCTATCAAGATGGCTTACGGAAGGTTGGTGGCTCTACATGGGTGCCTGAAATACTTGTGGCATCCAGGGTCTTACCTAAGCTGATGGTGAGACATTAAAGCACCAAATTGACAATGCTTATAACAGCCATAGGAATAGTTGTGTGATCTTAAAGTGGACAGGTCAATCTGCAGTAACTATAGCAAATTTGTAAAAATCATGTAGATAAGTGTAAATATCGAACATAGCAGAATGTACTGGTCACCAAGAAAGGAGCATTGTATTATACATGTATGTACATGGTTGTAAATATTTTACGTAAGTGTTTTTAATTGCTCAAGAATACACTCTCGGCTCGATTTTGAAGATGCTAGCAATATCCATATTGTTCATGTGGATCCATCCATACACAAGGATCTGCAAAAAATTTCAAGAGCATTTCATTAAAGGTTTGGACCGCTCTAGGTATTCATATTGGAACTGCTTTAAGTGTGCACGCTGAAAATAGGTCAAATACATCGTGCAATTTCATTAAGAACATAATTGTAATGACATTCCAGGACATATTTCCAGTTACAATTGTAATGACATTCCAGGACATATTTCCAGTTACAAT
The DNA here is from genome assembly GCA_014843695.1 of Archivesica marissinica. Lineage (NCBI taxonomy): Eukaryota > Metazoa > Mollusca > Bivalvia > Venerida > Vesicomyidae > Archivesica > Archivesica marissinica. Next base: position 73,145,664 of record CM026397.1, read on the forward strand.
TGTAATGACATTCCAGGACATATTTCCAGTTACAATTTGAATTGTTGTCCATTACAACTACTTATTAGCATATATATTACCCTGTATGCAGAGTTAATTACATAGATCGACCATTTTAGATGTGGTAAATATTTTAATTAATTGGTTCACTTTCCATTTATAGAGCTATTCTGCATGCTCATTTTTTGTTGACTCATTTTAACTTTTGTATGTTTGTGATTGTCATGGTTATTTGTTATTAGGCGCATAAAATATTTTATCTTATTTATTTGTAGTAAAATGTATAAAGAACACGAGTATAAATTTTCTCTTTATATTCCACCAGTATTGGTAGCCTTCCCTGAACCTTGAAAAACAGGTCACTCAGGGATCAGTTTAGAGGGCGATGTGGGCGAAATTGTCGCCCTAGGGACCCTGACTTCGCCCTCTGGGGGGCCCACTTCTCCCTAAAAAAATTAAATATTTTTTGGTTTTTACGATTTTCAAACAAAATTTTGTCTAGTACACTTACACTGGCCCATTATAAAGCACTCCTTCTATTCAAATGTTGTATTTAATGGTTGTACTGTGCATTTTAACCCTATTTTGCAGAAGTATATTAAAGAACACCATTTAAGGAAGCGTTCACACGCTTTCTCACGTCTCCCAAAAATTCTGACCTTGAAAAACAGGTCACTAGGTCAAGCTATATAAATGGAACGCTTAGCAGAAATGAACTTTTTGTGTAGATTTTATTCGGATTTGCGTTATTTATATATTGACAACAGCATACCGCCTTTAAAAAAACAGAAATTAACTGTTTGTGTAGATTTTATTCGGATTTGCGTTATTTATATTTTGAACGCCTTTAAAAAATTGCCCATTTACACGTCCATATCTCGGTTAATTCCTAGAGGTTGCATGTTCTCGTTCCGCAGACTGACCGGTTAATCTACGCATTACATCATTAAATTAATGATCATTATTTTAAAACTCATTAAATGTTAAAATCCTACCCGACTTGCTAGCACCTGTACCCGACTTGCTAGCACCTGTACCTGACTTGCTAGCAGCAGTACCCGACTTGCTAGCATCTGTACCCGACTTGCTAGCATCTGTACCCGACTTGCTAGCATCTGTACCCGACTTGCTAGCATCTGTACCCGACTTGCTAGCATCTGTACCCGACTTGCTAGCATCTGTACCCGACTTGCTAGCATATGTACCCGACTTGCTAGCATATGTACCCGACTTGCTAGCATCTGCACCCGACTTGCTAGCATATGTACCCGACTTGCTAGCATCTGCACCGACTTGCTAGCATCTGCACCCGACTTGCTAGCATCTGTACCCGACTTGCTAGCATCTGCACCCGACTTGCTAGCATCAGTACCCGACTTGCTAGCATCTGCACCCGACTTGCTAGCATATGTACCCGACTTGCTAGCATCTGCACCCGACTTGCTAGCATATGCACCCGACTTGCTAGCATATGTACCCGACTTGCTAGCATATGTACCCGACTTGCTAGCATCTGCACCCGACTTGCTAGCATATGTACCTGACATGGCATCTGTACCCGACATGCTAGCATCTGTTCCCGACTTGCTAGCATAAGTACCCGACTTGCTAGCATATGTACCTGACATGGCATCTGTACTCAACTTGCTAGCATATGTACCCGACTTGCTAGTATCTGTACCCGACTTGCTAGCATCTGTTCCGGACTTGCTAGCATATATACCCGACTTGCTAGCATCTGTACCCGACTTGCTAGCATCTCTACCCGACTTGCTAGCATCTGTACCAGACTTGCTAGCATCTGTACCCATCTCCGATTGTTATGCTCCCATAATACTGTATAAATCTTGGATTTTGAGGCCGTTTATTTATCGATTTTCCACCAGATAATAGGGCGAAGTTGGCAGTGAATAATGGTGGTTAACCGGTGGGCGAAGGTTTCAAAAACACGTTTTCGAGACAAGCACCATCCCCCGTGAAGAATACCAATTTTCCATATGCATGCTGTAGATGTTACTTGAATTTTGTAACTAAGGACCAAGAATGATTAATCCTAATATGCAGAAATTCCAGCTTCAAACTAAAATATAAAAACCAACTACTTAACACTTCATTAAAAACAATCTGACATCACATAGTGGTTGGTCATGCATGCACACATTGGTTTCTTCTGAAAGTATTACCATCTGTGAGTAATAGAGAATCCGACAGTGATGTAACAGATGTCCGGGTATGAAGGGGCAGCCAGGATGTTCCTCCACATGTATGAAGGGGCAGCCAGGATGTTCCTCCACGTGTATGAAGGGGCAGCCAGGATATTCCTCCACGACGTGTGAAGGGGCAGCCAGGATGTTCCTCCACATGTATGAAGGGGCAGCCAGGATGTTCCTCCACATGTATGAAGGGGCAGCCAGGATGTTCCTCCATGATGTATATGAAGGGGCAGCCAGGATGTTCCTCCATGACGTATATAAAGGGGCAGCCAGGATGTTCCTCCATGACGTATATGAAGGGCAGCCAGGATGTTCCTCCATGACGTATATGAAGGGGCAGCCAGGATGTTCCTCCATGACGTATATGAAGGGGCAGCCAGGATGTTCCTCCACATGTATGAAGGGGAAGCCAGGATGTTCCTCCACATGTATGAAGGGGCAGCCAGGATGTTCCTCCACATGTATGAAGGGGAAGCCAGGATGTTCCTCCAAATGTATGAAGGGACAGTCAGGATGTTCCTCCATGACGTGTATGAAGGGGCAGCCAGGATGTTCCTCCACATGTATGAAGGGGCAGCCAGGATGTTCCTCCATGACGTGTATGAAGGGGCAGCCAGGATGTTCCTCCACGACGTGTATGAAGGGGCAGCCAGGATGTTCCTCCATGAAGGGGCAGCCAGGATGTTCCTCCACATGTATGAAGGGGCAGCCAGGATGATCCTCCACATGTATGAAGGGGCAGCCAGGATGTTCCTCCACATGTATGAAGGGGCAGCCAGGATGTTCCTCCACGTATATGAAGGGGCAGCCAGGATGTTCCTCCACGACGTGTATGAAGGGGCAGCCAGGATGTTCCTCCACGACGTGTATGAAGGGGCAGCCAGGATGTTCCTCCATGAAGGGGCAGCCAAGATGTTCCTCCACATGTATGAAGGGACAGTCAGGATGTTCTCCACGACGTGTATGAAGGGGCAGCCAGGATGTTCCTCCACATGTATGAAGGGACAGCCAGGATGTTCCTCCACGACGTGTATGAAGGGGCAGCCAGGATGTTCCTCCACATGTATGAAGGGGAAGCCAGGATGTTCCTCCACATGTATGAAGGGGCAGCCAGGATGTTCCTCCACATGTATGAAGGGGAAGCCAGGATGTTCCTCCAAATGTATGAAGGGACAGTCAGGATGTTCCTCCATGACGTGTATGAAGGGGCAGCCAGGATGTTCCTCCACATGTATGAAGGGGCAGCCAGGATGTTCCTCCACATGTTGAAGGGGCAGCCAGGATCCTCCACGTATATGAAGGGGCAGCCAGGATGTTCCTCCACGACGTGTATGATGTAGGGGCAGCCATGTTCCTCCAGAGGTATGAAGGGGCAGCCAGGATGTTCCTGAATGAAGGGGCGCCAGGATGTTCGGTTATGAAAGGTGTGCCCGAGACAGAAGGGGCAAGGATGTTCCTCCACGACGTGTATGAAGGGGCAGCCAGGATGTTCCTCCATGAAGGGGCAGCCAGGATGTTCCTCCACATGTATGAAGGGACAGTCAGGATGTTCCTCCACGACGTGTATGAAGGGGCAGCCAGGATGTTCCTCCACATGTATGAAGGGACAGCCAGGATGTTCCTCCACGACGTGTATGAAGGGGCAGCCAGGATGTTCCTCCACGACGTGTATGAAGGGGCAGTCAGGATGTTCCTCCACGACGTGTATGAAGGGGCAGCCAGGATGTTCCTCCACAAATTATAGCTGGAGAGTTGCCATGTAACATAAGCTTTTGGTGTCGGCAAGCAAGATTTCATAGGCTGAACATGGTCTTTGTTCACTACACCCCAGAGTGTTGCCTGGGAAACGCATTTCCTGCAGAAACTCAATACTGCTTATTATCAATGGGTGGGGTATTAAGGATACATACATTCGCCATACACAATATATCTACAACTGGTTACCTATATCCAGATTTAATGTTTTTAATACCTTATTTTCATGGAATCTAGTACATACTGCTTCCCCCTATAAATATACTTCAGTAATAATAAACTCGGTAGATATTTCATTTTAGCAGATTTCATTTATTCGGAGATAATTCACACCCAATTATTCGTGGAAATCTCAAAGACAGTTAACATGGTTACAGTATACATTGTAATAATAACAATAATATAGAGACTATCACAGTATTTACAGACGTCTTCCCCCACACCCATACATACGGGACCCCCCCCCCATTAAGTTGCATAACCCAATGAAAATCTGTTCTTCAATGTCAAGGTATACGACAAAATTCACAATAAATCTCTCTTGGTAATAACTGCAAGGAAACTCGCTTCATTGTAAGCTATTATTGGTTCTTCCTGGTTTTGTTTATACAATCATTTTTATAGCTCGACGATTGTGAAACGTTAAATTAATCTCCCTCTCTCTCTCTCTCGAGACCTCATTCCTGATGGAATCCATCGCCGTGAGGGAGAGAGAAGAGGCAAACCCCGGGCCTTTCGCACCCAACATCAGCCTGGGACGCCCGTTTCAGTAAAGTCAATTTATACGTTGGCATTTTCTTAACAGGTTTGAAACAAACCATGAAACTAACGAGCGACTGAATAAATCGGCCAATGCACGCAAACGCTCTATATGTGCATAGAATCGTTAACGTTGCACGGGGGAAATCAAGTCGGACCGGTTTTTGACCACACGTAGTATTGGGAAATGCATGTATACATTTTATGTAATAGATGAACATTGTAATTAAACAAATCGCACCATTTCTATATATGTTTTGCATATTATATACAAAAAAGTAATGTTTGTTTATTATAGTGTCACCCCTATTGAAAGGGCCAGCCATTACTTACTGACTTTCGAGACACCCTTTTTTGTGTGAACATTACGAGTCCTATGCTTGTAGGCCATGCGCCAGGCAAATGGTAACCATCATTTAAACTAGCAGGCGGCTCAGCAAGCCACTACATCAGAACTAACCTGAGGTTCAAACCTTCGACATCCCGCTCCGTAGGCGGACGCCTTAACCACCGAATATGAATGTACGTTAGGTGTAAGTGCTAAGCTGATTTAGTATTTATAAGGTAACTTACACCTAGCTGTGGAAACGCATTTTTGAAATTCATATAGAAATAAATGTCTTTAAAATTCTAAGTAGGTTTGTATCTAGCCGTGTTGGCAATCAGTTTGTATCTAGCCGTGTTGGCAATCAGTTTTGTATCTACCGTGTTGGCAATCAGTTTTGTATCTAGCCGTGTTGGCAATCAGTTTGTATCTAGCCATGTCTTCAAGCAGGTTTGTATCTAGCCATGTCAGCCCGCAGGTTGACATCTAGCCGTGTCGTCAAGTAGGTTTGTATCTAGCCATGTCAGCCCGCAGGTTGACATCTAGCCATGTCGTCAAGCAGATTTGATATACTGCATGTATTTCCTGATCATTGACTGTCGGATTGTGGACTGCTGCTATCTGTAGATCTATCTGGTGTGTTTATTTGTTTATGCAACACGTACGACAGTCTGGCCGTGTCGGCTCGCAGGTTTGATATACTGTACGTATTCCCTGAAAAGATTCAATGTTTTGTTTGTTTTTGGATTTAGAGTTGCATCAACAGTTATATAGCGACTTTATAGATATTTATAGATATAAGTGAAGCCACTCCGAGCATTGTTTCAGACACGCACCAGCATAGGGTAAAACCACCGACCTTCTGAGAGCCAGGTGAATAGCTTCCTCATATGAAGAATTCTACACCACCGATGGGATTGAAACCTATAGCGATTAGGGTCAAATGAAATGAAGTTAACCACTGAACCAATAGAGTCGTTGTTATCAAACTAAAACTATTTCATATGCAAATTTATCACAGCGTCGTTAACATGTTGGTATAGAAACATATTTATTTTAGTTTTATTTGGTGAAACAACTAATTTTCGTTTTAGATAACATATATGTATGTCCAGTCAAACTTGTATTAACCCATTCAACACCAAGTAACTCACATGGACTGGTCCATGATATTCATAAACCAATAAATGAATCAGAAAATCACATTTGGACAAGTTCATTTATCAAAATGGGTAATTATGTCTAAAAATAGTCATATCACTGGCAAAAAGTGCAGATCCTGATGAGACGGCTCGTCACGAGCCGGCTCATCTGGATCTACACTTTTTGTAAGCCTATTTAGAGGTCTGTGGTGTTGAAAGGGTTAAGAGACCACCAAAGGGAAGGGCAAAATGTGGTCTCTAAGCATAATACAGGCTAACATGTTCCTTAACAACACAAATGGGAACTGAAAAATGGTATCTTAATACAAGTGGTCTCTTAATAGACGTGGTCTCTTAATACAAATGGTCTCTTAATACAAGTGGTCTCTTAATACAAGTGGTCTCTTAATAGACGTGGTCTCTTAATACAAGTGGTCTCTTAATACAAGTGGTCTCTTAATACAAGTGGTCTTTTAATAGATGTGGTCTTTAGAGCAAGTTTGACTGTACAGGGTTCATTTTAGGTCAGAATTTTTGGGAGAAGTGAGAAAGAACGTGATCGCTTCCTTAAATGGTGTTCTTTAATATACTTCTGCAAAATAGGGTTAACATGCACAGTACAACCATTCAATACAACATTTGAATAGAAGGAGTGCTTTATAATGGGCCAGTGTCTTATTAGACAAAATTTTGTTTGAAAATCGTAAAAACCAACAAATATATATATATTTTTTTTTAGGGAGAAGTGGGGCCCCCAGAGGCCGAAGTCAGGGACCCTAGGGCGACAATTTCGCCCACATCACCCTCTAGAATGATCCCTGCTGTATAACTTCAACAGTGTCAGAATATTTCAATTTATGGCAATGCTGTTTTATATGATATTTAAATCTACTGCAGGCTACATGACCCAAGCTTCGTAATATACGCCACTATATTTGTAAAGGCGAGGATACTCAATACAATTTTTTTGGTTTTCTGTGTTAGCGAATAATACTGTTGACGAGTCTCCACATCAAACTGATGCTTCACATTCCCATATACATAAAATAATAAATGAGGTATTGATATATCGGGGAAAACTAACGTCCACCCACGATAGTTGAGTTCCTATTAATTCGGTACAGGGTCGAGTAAACATTAAAATCATGTAACAATGTCTATAAACTAAAAGTTTCCAATATTCATACAGGAAAAAAGAAACCACGCTCACTGATCACGTTTTTTTGGACAAATTAAAAGATATGCATAAGCTTGTCAACAAATCATAATTTCTGTGACATTTATTTTGAAAGCGGACTATATTAGCGTTTTCAAGAAGTTAGTTTATACAAATTTATTTTATCTCGATTGCGAAACAAGTTCTTTCAACTTATATTAATCACTCTCGAGACCTCATTCCTGATGGAATCCATTGCCACGAGGAAGAGAGAAGAGGCAACGTGGAATTTAAATGCCTTGCCGAAGGACACAATCGTAACGGCTCCAGCGGGGCTCAAACTCCGGACCTGAAGCGAATGCGCATCCACTGCGCTATCACGACTTTCAAGAAGTTAACTACATGTTCCTAGGTGTTTCTACGTGTACCTAGGAGTTCACTTCAGTTGAACATATTTGGAAGTGGATCACAACGATATCTATAATGTCATAGGGGCGGATGGATGTAACTAAAATGAACAAAACATATGATACATGTATCTAGCAACTGTACTTGACACATCAATACTAAGGGCTGGGGCCTAGAAGACCTGTGGGAACCATGAACAGACACATCAATACTAAGGCTGGCCTACACTTACCTGTGGGAACCATGTACAGACACATCAATACTAGGAGCTGGCCTGCACTTACCTGTGGGAACCATGAACAGACACATCAATACTAGGAGCTGGGGCCTACACTTACCTGTGGGAACCATGAACAGACACATCAATACTAGAAGCTGGCCTACACTTACCTGTGGGAACCATGACCAGATGCATCAATACTAAGGACTGGGGCCTACACTTACCTGTGGGAACCATGAACAGACACATCAATACTAGAAGCTGGCCTACACTTACCTGTGGGAACCATGAACAGACGCATCAATAGTAAGGGCTGGGGCCTACACTTACCTGTGGGAATCATGAACAGACACATCAATACTAAGGACTGGGGCCTACACTTACCTGTGGGAACCATGAACAGACACATCAATACTAGAAGCTGGCCTACACTTACCTGTGGGAACCATGAACAGACGCATCAATAGTAAGGGCTGGGGCCTACACTTACCTGTGGGAATCATAAACAGACACATCAATACTAGGAGCTGGCCTACACTTACCTGTGGGAACCATGAACAGACACATCAATACTAGGAGCTGGGGCCTACACTTACCTGTGGGAACCATGAACAGACACATCAATACTAAGGACTGGGGCCTACACTTACCTGTGGGAACCATGAACAGACACATCAATACTAGGAGCTGGGCCTACACTTACCTGTGGGAACCATGAACAGACACATCAATACTAAGGGCTGGGGCCTACACTTACCTGTGGGAACCATGAACAGACGCATCAATACTAGGAGCTGGCCTACACTTACCTGTGGGAACCATGAACAGACGCATCAATACTAGGAGCTGGCCTACACTTACCTGTGGGAACCATGAACAGACACATCAATACTAAGGGCTGGGGCCTACACTTACCTGTGGGAACCATGAACAGACGCATCAATACTAGGAGCTGGCCTACACTGGCCTACACTTACCTGTGGGAACCATGAACAGACGCATCAATACTAGGAGCTGGCCTACACTTACCTGTGGGAACCATGAACAGACACATCAATACTAAGGCTGGGGCCTACACTTACCTGTGGGAACCATGAACAGACACATCAATACTAGGAGCTGGGGCCTACACTTACCTGTGGGAACCATGAACAGACACATCAATACTAGGAGCTGGCCTACACTTACCTGTGGGAACCATGAACAGACACATCAATACTAAGGGCTGGGGCCTACACTTACCTGTGGGAACCATGAACAGACGCATCAATACTAGGAGCTGGCCTACACTTACCTGTGGGAACCATGAACAGACGCATCAATACTAGGAGCTGGCCTACACTTACCTGTGGGAACCATGAACAGACACATCAATACTAAGGGCTGGGGCCTACACTTACCTGTGGGAACCATGAACAGACACATCAATACTAGAAGCTGGGGCCTACACTTACCTGTGGGAACCATGAACAGACACATCAATACTAAAGGCTGGGGCCTACACTTACCTGTGGGAACCATGAACAGACGCATCAATACTAGGAGCTGGGGCCTACACTTACCTGTGGGAACCATGAACAGACACATCAATACTAAGGGCTGGGGCCTACACATACCTGTGGGAACCATGAACAGACACATCAATACTAAGGGCTGGGGTCTACACTTACCTGTGGGAACGATGAACAGACGCATCAATACTAGGAGCTGGCCTACACTTACTGTGGGAACCATGAACAGACACATCAATACTAAGGGCTGGGGCCTACACATACCTGTGGGAACCATGAACAGACACATCAATACTAGGAGCTGGCCTACACTTACCTGTGGGAACCATGAACAGACGCATCAATACTAGGAGCTGGCCTACACTTACCTGTGGGAACCATGAACAGACACATCAATACTAGGAGCTGGCCTGCACTTACCTGTGGTGTTGTGGCCTACACTTACCTGTGGGAACCATGAACAGACACATCAATACTAGGAGCTGGCCTACACTTACCTGTGGGAACCATGAACAGACGCATCAATACTAGGAGCTGGCCTACACTTACCTGTGGGAACCATGAACAGACACATCAATACTAGGAGCTGGCCTGCACTTACCTGTGGGAACCATGAACAGACACATCAATACTAGGAGCTGGCCTGCACTTACCTGTGGGAACCATGAACAGACGCATCAATACTAGGAGCTGGCCTACACTTACCTGTGGGAACCATGAACAGACGCATCAATACTAGGAGCTGGCCTACACTTACCTATGGGAACCATGAACTTGTCCCCTGTCTCTAGCAAGCTTGTTGTTTTGTGGATTGTTACCAACATTTTACCATATTCTATGTTGAACACCTGAAATTTAACAGTTCAAATAGGTTTAAAATAAATTTTGAAAACTGAATACTAACTTGATAACAAGAAATATATCACAGTGGATGATGAAAGCCCGGACTGGAAATATTGACTCGGACATAGTCATTAGTCTCCTGCTTAGGCTCAATTCCCGCTTAGTCTCAATTCCATCTTAGTCTCAATTCCCGCTTAGTCCCAATTCCATCTTAGTCTCAATTACCGCTTAGTCTCAATTCCATCTTAGTCTCAATTCCCGCTTAGTCCCAATTCCCGCTTAGTCCCAATTCCATCTTAGTCTCAATTCCCTCTTAGTCTCAATTCCCGCTTAGTCCCAATTCCATCTTAGTCTCAATTCCCGCTTAGTCTCAATTCCCTCTTAGTCTCAATGACAACTTAGTCTCAATGACAACTAGCTAGATAGCTTCCTCACATGAAAGAGTTTGACACTCAAGATGGGATTCCATACTACAGCGATGAGGGACAGTTAAAGTTTGACACTCGAGATGGGATTCCATACTACAGCGATGATGGACAGTTAAAGTTTGACACTCAAGATGGGATTCCATACTACAGCGATGAGGGACAGTTAAAGTTTGACACCCGAGATGGGATTCCATACTACAGCGATGATGGACAGTTAAAGTTTGACACTCGAGATGGGATTCCATACTACAGCGATGAGGGACAGTTAAAGTTTGACACTCGAGATGGGATTCCATACATACTACAGCGATGAGGGACAGTTAAAGATTGACACTCGAGATGGGATTCCATACTACAGCGATGAGGGACAGTTAAAGTTTAAACTTTATTTATTTTACAACGATTGCGAAGCAAGTTTTAACTACTTATATTAATCACTCTCGTTGGCGCAGATGGATGCGTAAATGTGGTCATTCATGTGGGAGGAAACTGGAGTACCCGGAGAAAACCCACCTGTCCGATCTGACGACCACCATACCATCTCACCGAGGATCGAACTGGGTTGCATTGGTGAGAAGCGAGTGTGCTAACCATTGCGCTAATTTGAGAGCCAGGGACAGTTGATTGAAGACAAATGACTTTGACCACTCGGGCATGCAAACAATGTCAAATACTTCATTAATATCTCGTAACACTAACAATGGACAAAATTGCAGTATACATTATTAAAATATGCGGATGATGGTCTTACAATATAATCGGCTGTAACCATGGATTCGGGTTTCTCGGCATTGGGTTGGATACAGAGGATTCCGGCAGACATACACGGGTGCTCCAGCTGTTTTGTGATTAAGTAGGGATCCTCTTTCTTCGGTGCTTCATGACTAGGACCCACTGGCTTGTAGGCAGCTCGCCTGACTATGCAGTCTGAAATAATTTTCGTTTCTCGTTACCTTACGTTGAATGTTGGTAGATTTACATGAATAAATCAAATGTACCCATCAGGTAAGGGAGGGTCACCACATTACAAATTTTACGACATGCCTACTAATTATGTAAAAAACGAATATTGAAAATAAAAATAAATGAAAGCATGTTATCATTAGATATATAGACTACGTATTTTTTTTATTTTTTATGTATTCATTCAGTGCTAGGTATATTGTTAATATGTGAAAACTATGTTGTTTGTATGTCATAAAATTAAAAATAATAAAAGAAAATATTTACATGAATGGAACCGATCAACAAACACTACATGCAGTAATAGCAAGGTCAAGTTATCATTGAAATGGCTGTACGAATAATTTGGCTATTAAAAGTATTGTCAGTAAATTCTATATTAACAAGCAAATTTCATGAATTGATATACCCTGCCAAACTGACAAAGGGCATTAACTCTGGTGTTACTCAGCCGATCTCCACGAAAAGTGCACAACCACACTATGGTGATATATAGCTCTGGACAGACGGGCGGACGAAGCCAATACAATATCACTTGCCAATTTGGCCGGGGATAAAAAATACTCCCTACTAGGAAATAAATACCAAACAATTATTTTGTTTTATAATAAATATATTATCCATAAAGGGAGGCAATTCAACAGCTAAATCTGCAGGTATATTTTCAACAGCTAAATCTGCAGGTCTATTTTCAACAGCTAAATCTGCAGGTATATTTTCAACAGCTAAATCTGCAGGTATATTTTCAACATCTAAATCTGCAGGTATATTTTCAACAGCTAAATCTGCAGGTATATTTTCAACAGCTAAATCTGAAAACAATGTTTTCAATTTCCAATATCTGATCCTCCACTCCTAAGAATATCTTGGTGTACTAATTTCTTATTGAATATGTTTTTGCGGCTTGGGTTCTTCAAGAAAAACCTGGTTGTGCACGAAATACCAACCTATTCCATCCTCTGACTGTATACTTGGGTTATAGACTGTGATCTCCTGGTCAATCTGATGAAATACCAACCTATTCCATCCTCTGACTGTAGATTTTGGGTTATAGACTGTGATCTCCTGGTCAATCTGATGAAATACCAACCTATTCCATCCTCTGACTGTAGATTTTGGTTATAGACTGTGATCTCCTGGTCAATCTGATGAAATACCAACCTATTCCATCCTCTGACTGTAGATTTTGGTTATAGACTGTGATCTCCTGGTCAACCTTATCTTCAATGAGGACGTCCTTCGGTAAATCTCTATGAATCGACAGCTTCCTGTACGGCTTTTCTCCTTTTCCGACACGACTCGCTTTTCTTACTGACATACAGAAATATAAAATGTTCATCATCAGAAGAGTAATTGCATTACAATCTTCCATTTAAGATAATGATTCAGTAATATGGTAGTGGTTTTAGGAACTGGGTATGGTGATATTCTGTAGATGTGTACTGTGTATAAATGCATTAATCCCTTTCAGGGGGTATCTGTCATTACACACGACACTTTCAGTGGGTATCCACCATTACACACAATACTTTCAGTGGGTATGCACCATTACACACAATACTTTCAGTGGGTATGCACCATTACACACAATACTTTCAGTGGGTATGCACCATTACACACAATACTTTCAGTGGGTATGCACCATTACACACGACACTTTCAGGGGGTACCCACCATTACACATGACACTTTCATGGGGTATCCACCATTACACACGACACTTTCAGTGGGTATCCACCATTACACACGACACTTTCATGGGGTATCCACCATTACACACGACACTTTCAGTGGGTATCCACCATTACAACGACACTTTCATGGGGTATCCACCATTACACACGACACTTTCAGTGGGTATCCACCATTACACACGACACTTTCATGGGGTATCCACCATTACACATGACACTTTCAGTGGGTACCCACCATTACACATGACACTTTCAGGGGGTACCCACCATTACACATGACACTTTCAGTGGGTATCCACCATTACACATGACACTTTCAGTGGGTATCCACCATTACACACGACACTTTCAGGGGGTATCCACCATTACACACGACACTTTCAGTGGGTATCCACCATTACACACGACACTTTCAGTGGGTATCCACCATTACACACGACACTTTCAGGGGGTATCCACCATTACACACGACACTTTCAGTGGGTATCCACCATTACACATGACACTTTCAGTGGGTACCCACCATTACACATGACACTTTCAGGGGGTACCCACCATTACACATGACACTTTCAGTGGGTATCCACCATTACACATGACACTTTCAGTGGGTACCCACCATTACACACACACATGACACTTTCAGGGGTATCCACCATACACACACTTTCAGGGTATCCACCATTACACACGACACTTTCATGGGGTATCCACCATTACACACGACACTTTCAGGGGGTATCCACCATTACACACGACACTTTCAGGGAGTATCCACCATTACACACGACACTTTCATGGGGTACCCACCATTACACACAACACTTTCAGTGGGTATCCACCATTACACATGACACTTTCAGTGGGTATCCACCATTACACACGACACTTTCATGGGGTATCCACCATTACACACGACACTTTCAGGGGGTATCCACCATTACACAGGACACTTTCAGGGGGTATCCACCATTACACACGACACTTTCATGGGGTATCCACCATTACACACGACACTTTCAGGGGGTACCCACCATTACACATGACACTTTCAGTGGGTATCCACCATTACACACAACACTTTCAGTGGTATCCACCATTACACACGACACTTTCAGGTGGTATCCACCATTACACACGACACTTTCATGGGGTATCCACCATTACACACGACACTTTCAGGGGGTATCCACCATTACACATGACACTTTCAGGGAGTATCCACCATTACACACGACACTTTCATGGGGTATCCACCATTACACACAACACTTTCATGGGGTATCCACCATTACACACGACACTTTCAGTGGGTATCCACCATTACACACGACACTTTCATGGGGTATCCACCATTACACACGACACTTTCAGTGGGTACCCACCATTACACACAACACTTTCAGTGGGTATCCACCATTACACATGACACTTTCAGTGGGTATCCACCATTACACACGACACTTTCATGGGGTATCCACCATTACACACGACACTTTCAGGGGGTATCCACCATTACACACGACACTTTCAGGGGTATCCACCATTACACACGACACTTTCATGGGGTATCCACCATTACACACGACACTTTCAGGGGTATCCACCATTACACATGACACTTTCAGGGGTATCCACCATTACACATGACACTTTCAGTGGGTATCCACCATTACACACGACACTTTCAGTGGTATCCACCATTACACACGACACTTTCAGTGGGTATCCACCATTACACACGACACTTTCATGGGGTATCCACCATTACACACGACACTTTCAGTGGGTATCCACCATTACACACGACACTTTCAGGGGGTATCCACCATTACACATGACACTTTCAGGGGGTACCCACCATTACACATGACACTTTCAGTGGGTATCCACCATTACACACAACACTTTCAGTGGTATCCACCATTACACACGACACTTTCAGGTGTATCCACCATTACACACGACACTTTCATGGGGTATCCACCATTACACACGACACTTTCAGGGGTATCCACCATTACACACGACACTTTCAGGGGTATCCACCATTACACACGACACTTTCATGGGGTACCCACCATTACACACAACACTTTCAGTGGGTATCCACCATTACACATGACACTTTCAGTGGGTATCCACCATTACACACGACACTTTCATGGGGTATCCACCATTACACACGACACTTTCAGGGGATCCACCATTACACAGGACACTTTCAGGGGGTATCCACCATTACACACGACACTTTCATGGGTATCCACCATTACACACGACACTTTCAGGGTACCCACCATTACACATGACACTTTCAGTGGGTATCCACCATTACACACGACACTTTCAGGTGGTATCCACCATTACACATGACACTTTCATGGGGTATCCACCATTACACACGACACTTTCAGGGGGTATCCACCATTACACACGACACTTTCAGGGGGTATCCACCATTACACACGACACTTTCAGGGGGTATCCACCATTACACACAACACTTTCATGGGGTATCCACCATTACACACGACACTTTCAGTGGGTATCCACCATTACACACGACACTTTCATGGGGTATCCACCATTACACACGACACTTTCAGTGGGTACCCACCATTACACACAACACTTTCAGTGGGTATCCACCATTACACATGACACTTTCAGTGGGTATCCACCATTACACACGACACTTTCATGGGGTATCCACCATTACACACGACACTTTCAGGGGGTATCCACCATTACACACGACACTTTCAGGGGGTATCCACCATTACACACGACACTTTCATGGGGTATCCACCATTACACACGACACTTTCAGGGGGTATCCACCATTACACATTCACAGACACTTGGGGTATTACACTTTCAGTGGGTATCCACCATTACACATGACACTTTCAGTGGGTATCCACCATTACACACGACACTTTCAGGGGGTATCCACCATTACACACGACACTTTCATGGGGTATCCACCATTACACACGACACTTTCAGGGGGTATCCACCATTACACATGACACTTTCAGGGGGTATCCACCATTACACACGACACTTTCATGGGGTATCCACCATTACACACGACACTTTCATGGGGTATCCACCATTACACACAACACTTTCATGGGGTATCCACCATTACACACGACACTTTCATGGGTATCCACCATTACACACAACACTTTCAGTGGGTATCCACCATTACACACAACACTTTCAGTGGTATCCACCATTACACACGACACTTTCAGTGGGTATCCACCATTACACACGACACTTTCATGGGGTATCCACCATTACACACGACACTTTCATGGGGTATCCACCATTACACACGACACTTTCATGGGGTATCCACCATTACACACGACACTTTCATGGGGTATCCACCATTACACACGACACTTTCAGGGGTATCCACCATTACACACGACACTTTCAGGGAGTATCCACCATTACACACAACACTTTCAGGGGGTATCCACCATTACACACGACACTTTCATGGGGTATCCACCATTACACACGACACTTTCAGTGGGTATCCACCATTACACACGACCCTTTCATGGGGTATCCACCATTACACATGACCCTTTCAGGGGGTATCCACCATTACACACGACACTTTCATGGGGTATCCACCATTACACACAACACTTTCAGTGGGTATCCACCATTACACACGACCCTTTCATGGGGTATCCACTATTACACACGACACTTTCAGGGGGTATCCACCATTACACATGACACTTTCAGTGGGTATCCACCATTACACACAACACTTTCAGGGGGTATCCACCATTACACACGACACTTTCAGGGGGTATCCACCATTACACACAACACTTTCAGGGGGTATCCACCATTACACACGACACTTTCAGGGGGTATCCACCATTACACACGACACTTTCAGGGGGTATCCACCATTACACACGACACTTTCAGGGGGTATCCACCATTACACACAACACTTTCAGGGGGTATCCACCATTACACACGACACTTTCAGGGGGTATCCACCATTACACACGACACTTTCAGGGGGTATCCACCATTACACACGACACTTTCAGTGGGTATCCACCATTACACACAACACTTTCAGGGGGTATCCACCATTACACACGACCCTTTCAGGGGGTATCCACCATTACACATTCAGGGGGTATCCACCATTACACACGACACTTTCAGGGGGTATCCACCATTACACACGACACTTTCAGGGGTATCCACCATTACACACGACACTTTCATGGGGTATCCACCATTACACACGACACTTTCATGGGGTATCCACCATTACACAGACCTTTCAGGGGTACCCCATTACACAGACACTTTCATGGGGTATCCACCATTACACACGACACTTTCAGTGGGTATCCACCATTACACACGACACTTTCATGGGGTATCCACCATTACACACAACACTGTCAGTGGGTACCCACCATTACACACAACACTTTCAGTGGGTATCCACCATTACACACGACACTTTCATGGGGTATCCACCATTACACACAACACTTTCAGGGGGTATCCACCATTACACATGACCCTTTCAGGGGGGTATCCACCATTACCCACAAACATTTAACTTGAAAGCTAGGATTATTTCCTTCTCTAATATATTAAAAACCTGGAAAAATGAGCTACCCATTTCAGAGCCAGAAATGTCACTGGTATGTTCTTGGAATGCAAGATTAGTTTGTATTAGAACCCATAGATGAGCATTAAACAAGTGGATGAAGTATTGCCACGCAGTTCAAAGTCCACTACAAAATGGCAGCAATGGACAAGAAATATACCAATATTTGACAGTTAACCTCCAAATGCAACTTTGACTTTTGAGGTAAGGATCTTGGTCTTGGACGTCTTAATGTGGTGAAAATTTGTGCCAAGTCATTTCAAAATCCCCCATGCATGACAAAGCTGCAGCTCGGATACGAATGTTACCGGTAGTAGGGGACTAAAAAAGCAGTACTAAGTGTTATGTTATATTTCGGGTTTTACGCCTGCATCAGCACCATTTTTGGGCTATATCGCCGGCGGGCAGCTTACCTAACAACACCTTTTCTGGGCAGGCTCCAGCGGTTAACCAGTACTTGGGTGCACCAACCTCCGTAAGAAACTGCCAACTTTTTCATATAAATGAAACACAGTCTGAGCGGGGCTCGAACTCGTGACCATCAGTGATGATAGGTTACAGTGGTATACAAGTCAGCGACCGTAACCACTCGACCACGGAGGCGGACACAGTACTAAGTGGTTATTGTTCAGACGGAGCACAAACACACTACTGGCGTGTGTGTGTTTACGTTTATTTATCGTCGCTACCAGTTGCCCATATTAGCGACGCCTCCAGAAGAGATTAATCATTTTAGATACACACTGCAGGATTCATAGATATGCAGCACAATTTGCTAAATGCCTATTTACAAATATTTTAATTTTGATGAGAGTATCTTGTTGCTACTAATAGCGAAATAAGGCACACAAAATCAGTACCATATGCAACATAACATTTATTTGCAAAAAGTTATTTTACGTTTTCGACATTTTTCTCTAAATGATTTTGTTTCAGCGCTGTTTTCATTTGATACCGCTTATTTCATTTAGCGTAACAATATTTTATTTCAATATGTGTACATACATCATTCTCCAGTCACTTACATTTATAGTTCTCCCTCCCTCCCTCCCTCTCTCTCCAGTCACTTACATTCATAGTTCTCCCTCCCTCTCCAGTCACTTACATTCATAGTTCTCCCTCCCTCTCTCTCCAGTCACTTACATTCATAGTTCTCCCTCCCTCCCTCTCCAGTCAATTACATTCACAGTTCTCCCTCCCTCTCCAGTCACTTACATTCATAGTTCTCCCTCCCTCTCTCTCCAGTCACTTACATTCATAGTTCCTCCTCCCTCCCTCTCCAGTCAATTACATTCATAGTTCTCCCTCCCTCCCTCTCCAGTCACTTACATTCACAGTTCTCCCTCCCTCTCCAGTCACTTACATTCATAGTTCTCCCTCCCTCCCTCTCCAGCTCCATTCTACAATCACTTACATTCAAATAGCAGCCTCCTTCTCCTCTGATTCTTCTTTTCTAGTTCATTCCATCTCACCTCCAACGACGGCTTCACACCAATAATAACTGGACCTGCAAAATTATATAATAATAATGATGGCAATACGTACTAATTTTGATACGGTTCTGATAACTTGGAAACTGTGCATTATTATGGTTATTAGCACAGGACACCTATCTATCTATGTCTATCTGCCTGTTCTTTGTCCCCCTTGCCTTGCCTATTCAAATCCAATCCTGTTCACAAATATAATGTAATGGATGGATTCCGTCAGGAATGAGGTCTCGAGAGTGATTAATATAAGTTGAAAGAACTTGTTTCGTTATCGAGCTAAAATAAATTAAATATAATGTATGAATAGTCGAACCACAAATTTGAAAGCCAATTTTGAGTGCTTTTCTACCGAACCACAAATTTGAAAGCCAATTTTGAGTGCTTTTCTACCGAACCACAAATTTGAAAGCCAATTTTGAGTGCTTTTCTACCGAACCACAAATTTGAAAGCCAATTTTGAGTGCTTTTCTACCGAACCACAAATTTGAAAGCCAATTTTGAGTGCTTTTCTACCGAACCACAAATTTGAAAGCCAATTTTGAGTGCTTTTCTACCGAACCACAAATTTGAAAGCCAATTTTGAGTGCTTTTCTACCGAACCACAAATTTGAAAGCCAATTTTGAGTGCTTTTCTACCGAACCACAAATTTGAAAGCCAATTTTGAGTGCTTTTCTACCGAACCACAAATTTGAAAGCCAATTTTGAGTGCTTTTCCCCTATTGTTTCCCCTAACCACAAATTTGAAAGCCAATTTTGAGTGCTTTTTTTTTTTTTTTTTCCCCTAACCACAAATTTGAAAGCCAATTTTGAGTGCTTTTCCCCTGAACCACAAATTTGAAACCAATTTTGAGTCTTTTCCCTGAACCACAAATTTGAAAGCCAATTTTGAGTGCTTTTCCCTTTTTCCTGAACCACAAATTTGAAAGCCAATTTTGAGTGCCTTTTCCCTGAACCACAAATTTGAAAGCAAATGTTGAGTGATTTTTCCCTATATTTCTTTACGTAAATCTGGCCGAGGATCAGTCTGTACCTGAAAGCAATACCTACCGTAGGCCAAAGTGAAGGTGTAGTATGAGTTGCTAACACAGTATAAATATCACCCACAGCCTAGTTGCTATGCTTACCTGAGCGTCTCTTGTAGTCAAAAACAACCTGTTCATTTTTATACCAGGCTACCGGCTTTAATCGAGTTCTACGGGATCTTCTCAGACCTTTCTCCGTTGGCGACGGCTTGACTGAAATAATGGTAAATAATATATCCAGACGACTTAACTCATAAGATACGCTCAATGATAAAACAAATACAACAAACTGTGGACTGAGGGAGGACTTCTATAACAGGCGGCTATTGAATGATTTTTTTACTATGAAACAAACAATACAATTAGTTAGGGCATTTTACAAAATTTCCTAACCATCTGTGAAAATTGCTTACCAATACCTTTCTTCACCAATGTGTTCATATAGGTGTACACTAACACCTCTCAATTTATTCCAACCCAAACCCTTAAATTATATCAAATTATACCGGATGAATAATAACGCTGGTGCGAAAAATTTGTCAATATTACCATGTGGGATGTCTAACCAGGGGTGTTTGGGGGGGGGGGGTGCTGAATCAATTCCAACCAGTAGTTTTGAGTATAAATGACTCCCTGGCCATAAAAATATAATAAACAGAAATTTATCTCAATTGAAATCTTTGTTAATCAGTTTTATAGTTCACCCTACTCATCCAACTACTAATATTCTTTTTAATAAATCGGGTCATAAAACCATCCAAATGTGCTTGAAATCCAAGTTGCAATAAACCGAACCATGTAATTACACCACTAAACCACACACAATAATCATCAATTGTATAATATTGCCCACTGCTAACTGGGCTAACTAAGTTTACAATTATCCACTTCAAAATCGACAGGTTATTAATATATAGTAGGGATGGCAACCAATATTCGAATATTCGCTCGAACGTCCGAATACTATTCTAGTATTCGGGAAAAAATATTATGTTGTCCTCAAAAATGCCAACCGCTCAGTCACACGTTTGGAAATGCTTGAATCGCTCTGAGAATAAGAAAACTGCTAGGTGTAATCTATGCAAATTGAATTTTACATATTCGGGTACAATATCAGTCTGAATAATCATTTGAAGAAGATGACATTTACGCGTAAAACAGAAATTAGATTTGGCAAGAGTTTGAGTTTTTGATAAAAAGAATTCTATCGAATATTCGAATACTGTCCTGACCGAATATTCGAATAGTATAATCGCTATTCATTGCCATCCCTAATATATAGACATCATGTAAGCTGCTTCAACGCTAAAACATACAAAAATGCTTGACTTTCAATTGCTTTTTAACAACCAAATAACATCATTTGAATATGGCTGGCTGTACTCGTATAACAGACATTACTTCGCTGATAATTTCATTTTCTAGATGTTTTATTTTGGAAAAACCCAGCATAAAATAAATTTTAATAAAAGAGCATACTCAGCCTGTGCTCTATAATACTCTGCTCCGACTGTCCAGGGTGAGGAGTAGCTGCATGTGTCGTCTCACAATAATGTACAGGTGTGGAGTTACAGTCTGGAAGTGGGGTGGCATTTGCTGAAAACAAACAATTGTTGTGATTTACCATCCTATGCTTGGAAGGACGGGAAGGAGAGTAGTAGTAGAGCATGCTGTGGATTTACCATCCTATGCTTGGAAGGACGGGAAGGAGAGTAGTAGTAGAGCATGCTGTGGATTGTATTACTTATAAAATTGCTAGAACATTATGCAAATAATTAATTGTTGTTGCTGGCTTAAAAACAGAAAAGTATAAATTGATCTTATTTATTTAAAAACGGGTTCGCCTCCGTGGTCGAGTGGTTAAGGTTGCTGACTTGTATAGCACTGTAACTTATCATCACTGATGGTCACGGGTTCGAGCCCCTCTCAGGCCGTGTCTCATTTATATGAAAAAGTTGGCAGTTTCTTACGGAGGTTGGTGCACCCGAGTACTAATGGTCTGATTTGACGCTAAACGTTTAACCAATCATATGACAAGAGTTTGAAATCAATGTGATTTCTCACAACCTCCGGCAAAGCAAAGTTAATTGAATGAGCTGGCTTAACCCTTTCCCTCATAGAAACACCTCTCGACGCCATTACCAATATGACATACATTGACAATGTAGTAGCCAAACCAATGTTCATAATAAAGGCCAGAATCTCATGTAGTCCCAGTAATATCTATGGAGGTGGGGTATATATGGTGACTACTTATCCACTGCATGATAGCTAAATGGCTGTCGTTTGTATGGAGATATAATAGTATATTAACCTACATCTCTATGTAGTCCCATTAATATCTATGGAGGTGGGATAGATATGGCGACTACTTATCCACTGCATGATAACTAAATGGCTGTCGTTTGTATGGAGATATAATAGTATATTACCCTAAATCTCTATGAAGGAAAGGGTTAAATAAGAGGAACAGTTGCATGCAAATAGGACCTTCCATAAAGAATTGAGCCATGTCAGACAACATTCTTATATTAAGACTGACAACAATATGGGGAAATCGTCTAGAAAGAGACAGATCCAGTCCTGTTCTCTACACATACCAGACCTTCCAGTGATATGTCGAGATGATACGCTTCTCTCGTTCTCCCCCGATGACATATCTCTACTGATATTATGTTCTGTAATCTCCTTGGGGCAAATGGTGACCCTGCGACCCTTGCTCTTCCCGGCCACCCCTGGACGTGTAATACAGGGTGTCAATCCTCCAGTGGGTTCTGAGTGAACGGTTACCTGGCCTGTCAATGCAAGACGTGTACATGTACATATATTTTCACACACAAGATTTTCCGATTATATATCTTTAAATTGTGCAATATCAAAGTGCATTTTAGTTTATACAAATTTATTTTAGCTCGATTGCGAAACAAGTGCTTACAACTTATATTAATCACCCTCGAGACCTCATTCCTGATGGAATTGATCGCCACGATGGAGAGAGTAGAGACAACATGGAATTTAAATGCCTTGCTTAAGGGCACAATCGTAACGGTTCTAGTGTGGCTCAAACTCCGGGCCTTGCGTACCTGAAGCGAACACGCTATCAGGACTTACACTTGAAATGTGAAGTGCAAGGTTCAATGTCTGGATAGATGACTTGGGGTTTAATGGCATGCTCACAAGTTTTCAATAGAATGTAAATAAAGCTGATGTCATCTGAATGATGATAGTGCATGAAAGAGAAGTTATATGATGATGGGAATAAATGATGACAATGATGAGGATTGATCACGAGGGTGAATGATGGTCAACGCTTAAATGATATGGATGAATGATAATGGTGACGATTGTTGGTGGGTATCAATGATGAAACGGATTGATGATGAGGCTGAATGTCACTGGATGTTTCAAATCAAATTGCTTGCTCGTAAAGGGTTTTCCGAACCATTGAGTTTGATCACACCGGATGTTCCGAACCATTGAGTTTGATCACACCGGATGTTCCGAACCATTGAGTTTGATGGCCTGGATATTCCGAACCATTGAGTTTGATCGCACCGGATATTCCGAACCATTGAGTTTGATCGCACCGGATGTTCCGAACCATTGAGTTTGATCGCACCGGATGTTCCGAACCATTGAGTTTGATCGCTCTGGATGTTCCGAACCATTGTGCTTGATCACAAATAATTAATATTAGACTTACCAACATAACCCGACTGTACATTTTCCAGTAACTCTGACCTTCGTGACACTCTAAACGACACACCACTACCAAAATTAATAGGCACTATAACAAAAATATATCAAGTAACATTGGTACATGTACATTTTTGTGGCCAGCGGGAATTTAGGAAGGTTACAAATAAATAACTACATGCCTACTGACTCGACCTGAAACTAATAAAACAATAAATGTATACAAAAATGCAGGGTTCCCTCTGTCTGAATGTTTGCCTGCGCCACTTCTGTCGCCAATTAAAAAAAACTTGGAGCCAACTAAGAGCCATATAGTTCACAAATAAATATTTGAAGCCATGTGTTTGACAAAACATGTGCCAAAAAAAAGAAAAAATGATTGCGCCCAATATTTTCGCCAATTCACAAAATTTACCACCAATATTTGTTTTTTGTCGCAATTGGCGACAGACAGCGGGAACCCTGAAAATGGAAACTGGTGAATATTGACGGGAATCAAGCGTTAAACAAAATGAAACATGTGTAATGAAATAATTCAATGAAGAACAGACTTGGTTCCAATGTTTACAATGCAACACCTGATGGACTAACATATTCACAATGCCTAGCATTTGACTCAAACAAGCTAAATATTGTTCCAATTGTGTTGTTTACCTGAGTATATTGAATGGGCAAACGGTGTATCCCCCACATACTCTTCTAATGCAGCAGTATTTGCACTTCTCTCAACACGATCTACTGTAAAAACGTCATGGTCCGACGACGACGACGATGAACATTTACCTCTTCTACCTCTCATGGTCTCTTTACGTCTGGATTTTTTGACAATTTTTAATTTTTTTGATTTGCTTGTATTTGTTTCAATTTCTACATTGTCTTCGAGGTTGTCTTCTGATGAAGACTTTCTTTTCGATGTTTCCCTTAATTTGTTTTCCGTTTTCTTATACGTTATCACTGAATGCTCATCATCTGATATCATCTTCAATTTTTTCTTAGAACTCTTCTTGGCTTTCTTGTTGCCTTCATCAGAGACTACTTTGTCGTCTTCAGCATTTACATTGTTATCATGGTTACTATCATTATGAAAATTCAATTTAGGACTATGATGTTCATCTGATGAAGATTTTCTCTTAATTTCTTTCTGCTCAGTCTTGTTTCTCTTACCTTTATATTCAACTTCTACACAATCTGCTGTGTCCACAATTTCGATTGCTAAATTCTTTCCTTTTTTTTCTTTCTTAGAGGTCTTCTTAGTGTGATTTTTGCTGTCATCAGCTGGAACTATTTCATTTCCCCCATTGATATTTCTTTCTGTATTTTCAAAATATTCTAATTTCTTGGAATTATTGAATTCAGTCACATTTTGTTTTTCAATTTCCTGGTGTTTCTTTCGTACATTTATTTCTGTTGTTTTCTTCACATTTTTAGCTTTATTCAATAAATTCATGCCCTTTCGTTTCCTAGAATCCACACTCTCTTCAAGCTTTGAAATGCTATTATCTTTATTGTTCATATTGTTTTCCATATCATTAATATTGTCAGAGTCTTTATTAGATTCTAGATCATTTACATCATCATCGATATGAATAGAACAATTGTCATCTACATTATTAATATCAGAATTAACAGCTATCTTTTTCTTTCTATTTCCTTTCTTAACATTTACATCCATATTACCGTCAATATGGCTGGTGCCATGAGTGGTTTTTCTTCCACGCTTGTTATTTCTTGTCTTTTGCATCTTAACCTCAGATTTCGACACTTTATGCACACATTCAATGTGTTTTTCATTATCTCTCTTACTTTCTGTGTCGGACTTTTGTGTTGTTCTTTTCTTGTTTTTACCGTTAATAGTCATATGTCTTCCCTCTTCCTTAAACACAGACCGTTTTCTGTCATAATCCAAAATTTCTATATCCTCGCTATCCGCGTCACTATTAATTCTTGTAAATTGATGAACAGACCTGGATGGGAGACACATGAACTCGCTGCTTTCTCCTAAAATTGCTTGCACATTCACCGCTTTCTTATCAACTGCTTTATTATTATTTTTCTGTCCATCACATTTAGCAATATTTGTCTTTGGAAATTGGTGGAATTGGCTTTTGGTTGACTTTGGTAAAACATCAGTTTGGTATAGTTCTAAATTGGCTTCTTCAATTCTGAAAAACAGAATGTAATCACATCACAGGGCTTTCATAAACGTCTAAATTGATCAAGGACGTATGGCGGATGCCGAAAATTCTCGCGGTATAGCCAATTTATTATAGGTGGACAACCATTATCCGTGTATGTTGCCAGTTGATATTCCAAATAGCTGGGGCAAGTATTGCTGGTAATGTCATACATGTACATTTTTAATGCAAACACCCACAAAATAAACACAGAGATAGGGGGCTACACAAACACTCACAGTATAAACACAGAGACAGGGGGCTACACAAACACTCACAGTATAAACACAGAGACAGGGGGCTACACAAACACTCACAGTATAAACACAGAGACAGGGGGCTACACAAACACTCACAGTATAAACACAGAGAAGGGGGCTACACAAACACTCACAGTATAAACACAGAGATAGGGGGCTACACAAACACTCACAGTATAAACACAGAGATAGGGGGCTACACAAACACTCACAATATTAACACCGAGATAGGGGGCTACACAAACACTCACAGTATAAACACTGAGATAGGGGGCTACACAAACACTCACAGTATTAACACAGAGACAGGGGGCTACACAAACACTCATATATTAACACTGAGATAGGGGGCTACACAAACACTCACTATATTAACACTGAGATAGGGGGCTACACAAACACTAACTATATTAACACTGAGATAGGAGGCTACACAAACACTCACTATATTAACACTGAGAGAGGGGGCTACACAAACACTCACTATATTAACACTGAGAGAGGGGGCTACACAAACACTCACTATATTAACACTGAGAGAGGGGGCTACACAAACACTCACTATATTAACACTGAGAGAGGGGGCTACACAAACACTCACTATATTAACACTGAGAGAGGAGGCTACACAAACACTCACTATATTAACACTGAGAGAGGAGGCTACACAAACACTCTTATATTAACACTGAGATAGGGGGCTACACAAACACTAACTATATTAACACTGAGAGAGGAGGCTACACAAACACTCTTATATTAACACTGAGATGGGGGCTACACAAACACTCACTATATTAACACTGAGATAGGGGGCTACACAAACACTCACTATATTAACATTGAGATAGGGGGCTACACAAACACTCACTATATAAACACTGAGATGGGGGCTACACAAACACTAACTATATTAACACTGAGGGGGGGGGGTGCTCACACTGAGAAGTGGGCTACACAGAGACAGTGGTTAACACTGAGATAGGGGGCTACACAGGAGACAGGGGGCTACCTGAGACGGGGGCTACACTGAGAGAGGGGGCTACACTGAGATAGGGGGCTACACTGAGAGAGGGGGCTACACTGAGAGAGGGGGCTACACTGAGAAAGGGGGCTACACTGAGATGGGGGCTACACAGAGGACAGGGGTTACACTGAGAGAGGGGGCTACACAGAGACAGGGGGCTACACTGAGATAGGGGCTACACTGAGACGGGGGCTACACTGAGAGAGGGGGCTACACAGAGACAGTGTCTACACAGAGGACTGGGGGCTACCTGAGACAGTGGGGGCTACACTGAGACAGGGGGCTACACTGAGACAGGGGGCTACACAGAGACAGGGGGCTACACTGAGACAGGGGGCTACACTGAGACAGGGGGCTACACAGAGACAGGGGGCTACACTGAGACAGGGGGCTACACTGAGACAGGGGGCTACACTGAGACAGGGGGCTACACTGAGACAGGGGTGATATTCTATACACTTGTATTATATTACCTGGTTTTAAACCTCTCTGTTGATTCCTCGCTTGCCGCAAGTGCAGAATAGGACAATCTGTAAGAGGTAAATGTTAAACAATGCTTCACCTTGGCACAAATTACAGACTATACGGCATCTAGGCATTACATACATGTATGCTTTACCTTGACACAAACTACATACATGTATGCTTTACCTTGACACAAACTACATACATGTATGCTTTACCTTGACACAAACTACATACATGTATGCTTTACCTTGACACAAACTACATACATGTATGCTTTACCTTGACACAACCTACATACATGTACATGTATTTATGCTTTACCTTGACACAAACTACATACATGTATGCTTTACCTTGGCACAAACTACATACATGTATGCTTTACCTTGGCACAAACTACATACATGTTTGCTTTACCTTGGCACAAACTACATACATGTATGCTTTACCTTGGCACAAACTACATACATGTCTGCGTTACCTATGGACAAACTACACACAGTATGCTTCCTTGGCACAAACTACATCCATGTATGCTTTACCTTGGCACAACTACATACAGTATGCTTTTACCTTGGCACAAACTACATACATGTACATGTATTTATGCTTCACCTTGGCACAAACTACATACATGTACATGTATTTATGCTTCACCTTGGCACAAACTACATATATGTATGCTTTACCGTGGCACAAACTACATACATGTATGCTTT
>CM026397.1:73175615-73230200 GCA_014843695.1 Archivesica marissinica
GGGGCTACACAAACACTCACTATATTAACACTGAGAGAGGAGGCTACACAAACACTCACTATATTAACACTGAGAGAGGAGGCTACACAAACACTCTTATATTAACACTGAGATAGGGGGCTACACAAACACTAACTATATTAACACTGAGAGAGGAGGCTACACAAACACTCTTATATTAACACTGAGATGGGGGCTACACAAACACTCACTATATTAACACTGAGATAGGGGGCTACACAAACACTCACTATATTAACATTGAGATAGGGGGCTACACAAACACTCACTATATAAACACTGAGATGGGGGCTACACAAACACTAACTATATTAACACTGAGAGAGGAGGCTACACAAACACACTATATTAAACATGATATAGGGGGCTACACAAACACTCACTATATAAACACGAGACAGGGGGCTACACAAACACTACTATATAAACACAGAGACGGGGGCTCCACTGAGACAGGGGGTCACAGAGACAGGGGGCTACCTGAGACAGGGGGCTACACAGAGACAGGGGCTACACTGAGACAGGGGGCTACACTGAGACAGGGGCTACACGAGGAAGGGGGCTACACTGAGACACGGGGCTACACAGAGACAGGGGGCTACACTGAGACAGGGGGCTACACTGAGACAGGGGCTACACAGAGGACGGGGGCTACACTGAGAAGGGGGCTACACAGAGACAGGGGGCTACACTGAGACGGGGCTACACTGAGACAGGGGGATACACTGAGGACAGGGGGTACACAGAGGACAGGGGGTACACAGAGACAGGGGGCGACACTGAGACAGGGGGCTACACTGAGACAGGGGGCTACACTGAGACAGGGGGCTACACAGAGACAGGGGGCTACACTGAGACAGGGGGCTACACTGAGACAGGGGGCTACACTGAGACAGGGGGCTACACTGAGACAGGGGGCTACACTGAGACAGGGGGCTACACTGAGACAGGGGGCTACACTGAGACAGGGGTGATATTCTATACACTTGTATTATATTACCTGGTTTTAAACCTCTCTGTTGATTCCTCGCTTGCCGCAAGTGCAGAATAGGACAATCTGTAAGAGGTAAATGTTAAACAATGCTTCACCTTGGCACAAATTACAGACTATACGGCATCTAGGCATTACATACATGTATGCTTTACCTTGACACAAACTACATACATGTATGCTTTACCTTGGCACAAACTACATACATACATGCTTTACCTTGGCACAAACTACATACATGTATGCTTTACCTTGACACAAACTACATACATGTATGCTTTACCTTGACACAAACTACATACATGTACATGTATTTATGCTTCACCTTGACACAAACTACATACATGTATGCTTTACCTTGACACAAACTACATACATGTATGCTTCACCTTGGCACAACCTACATACATGCATGCTTTACCTTGGCACAAACTACATACATGTATGCTTTACCTTGGCACAAACTACATACATGTATGCTTTACCTTGGCACAAACTACACACATGTATGCTTTACCTTGGCACAAACTACACACATGTATGCTTCACCTTGGCACAAACTACACACATGTATGCTTTACCTTGGCACAAACTACATACATGAATTATTATGCTTCACCTTGGCACAAACTACATCATGTATGCTTTACCGTGGCACAAACTACATACATGTACATGTATTTATGCTTCACCTTGGCACAAACTACATATATGTATGCTTTACCTTGGCACAAACTACATACATGTATGCTTTACCTTGGCACAAACTACATACATGTACATGTATTTATGCTTCACCTTGGCACAAACTACATATATGTATGCTTTACCGTGGCACAAACTACATACATGTATGCTTTACCGTGGCACAAACTACATACATGTATGCTTTACCTTGGCACAAACTACATACATACATACATGTATGCTTTACCTTGGAACAAACTACACACATGTATGCTTTACCTTGACACAAACTACATACATGTATGCTTTACCTTGACACAAACTACACACATGTATGCTTTACCTTAGCACAAACTACATACATGTACGCTTCACCTTGGCACAAACATACCATTTTATGGTTGCAGAGTTCTAAACTGAATTATTGAGAGACCTAGATCTTCAGGACGAGTAGCTCTACACATTTCCTTAACCTCTGCATATAGTGATATAACAACATAACTCTTGTGACAAGCATAACATACTGATATACAGCACTGCTCTATCAAACTATATATCTGTACTGGTTGACGACCAGTTAGTCGGGACGACCCCGTTTTCCAGCCACTTTCATAAAATGCTTAGTTTATACAAATTTATTTTAGCTTAATTGCGAAACAAGTTATTTCAACTTATATTAATCACTCTCGAGACCTCTTTCCTGATGGAATCCATCGCCACGAGGGAGAGAGAAAAGGCAACGTGGAATTTAAATGCCTTGCCTAAGGGCACAATCGTAACGGCCCCAGCGGGGCTCGAACTCCAGACCTTTCGCACCTGAAGCGAACGTGCATCCACTGAGCTATCACGACAAATGCTTGATATTGTGGTTGCACGCATGAGTATGTTTACTCGATCATTCCACTGCCAGTGCATGTTTCCAATTGACAGACACGAATATTTTCAAGACCTGAGCATTAAATTCTCTGTTGACTTCGAGACACGTGGAAAATCCCACATTTGTGTACATGCATTTATATTTAGGCGGCCCAAAAAGGGGTGGAAGGAACTTTTCCGCCTGATGCTGTTAACAGATGTACAAAGTAACATCAAATTTTCTAGTTCTGAACATGATTAAACTTACAAATGCAAAATAAACAAATATAAAACGTGAAATATTTTGAAAAATGTTAAACAATATCAAAACTTAATAAAATTGATTTTTATCACTATGATTTTAATTACTTGTATACTACAGTCGGTCCGTATGTGATCAATATAAGTTGCTTAGTAACAAAATTTTAATTTTATTGTATTATTGCAGGTGTATACAATGACGCGGAAAATATAAATGTCCAGATAATGGGTCTTCTCTGCAATATCAAATGTCAGTTTGAATTTGTTTCAGGTGCGAAAGGACCGAAAGTTCGAGTCTCCGCTGGAGCAGTTACGTAGGAAAGGCATTTAAATTCCACATTGCCTCTTCTCTCTCCCTAATGGCGATGGATTACATCAAGAATGAGGTCTCGAGAGCGATTAATAAGTTGTAAGAACTTGTTTCGCAATCGAGCTAAAATAAATTTGTATATATCAGTTTAATTACACTTTTTGGAGCCTCATTATTGGTGTTTACCTCCCTTGATATAAGCTGTTTTGTATCTAATCTATGTATGACGAGCTGACCTATTTATTGATGTAAAATAACCGACGGTGAAGCCCAAACTATTAAAATTATTAGTAAAAAAACATAGTTTCTTGGATAGAAATGGATCGCCAACCAGTACTGTGCATAAAACAAAACAGATTAAATACCTTTTTCTAGTTTTGTTAAAACTGACAACAGAACTGGGGAGATCCAACTTGGTGATTGAGCCGCTCATGTTCCCTCCAACATCTATATTGGTCTCAGCTTGTGATGGCCTAATATCGCTACTGTCATCAAAATCATTACTGCTGCAATCAGCTTCGTCGTCAATTGTTACAGTACCGGTTTTGTTACCATTAGAATCATAAACATCATTTTGTTCACAGCTGGTTTTATCTTTAGTAGTATCACAATTGGCAACAACATGCGAGCTAACACTACTCTCACTTTTTCTGTTGGAAATTCTACCGTCTTTACTGTTTTCAATGTCAGGTTCTACTTGATCAACATATTCTGCAGTTGATTCCCTTTCACTTTCTTCTGGGTCCGTCTCTGTTTGCTCATCCTCCTGTTCCTGCATTTGTAATGTTACAAATGATTCAATCTCTTGATGCCCATGTGTTGAATATTTAATCTGCATATTTTCTGAATCATCATTTATTTCATTAATATGTGATCTGTTTGTGTCAGATGACATACGTGTATTATTGTTTGTTTGAGATACAGTGTTTTGTGTTGACATTGTATGATTTTTGCTTAATTTACTTGCTGATTTGCTACTTTGATTGTTCTCGCAAGTTACATCATTCTTTCCTGATTTTATGGTGTTCGGCTTGTGGTTGATCTGGTCCTTTTCAAGTTCTTGCTCAGTTTCAGTATGATCTTCATTGCTTGACGATTCAACTTTACCTGGTTGAAAATATTCATCATGTGTAGTGCTATTAAACAGAATTTGGTGTGTACAGAATGAGAGCTATGATTTGGGCCTAACCTCTCTCAGCTACCTTACTGACATCCCTAATTTCAATTTGGCGATTTTCAGAAAATTGCACAAAAAATCGGCATAAATAACGTTTGTGCCATATTTTAACCTTTCATACTCTACTGGTTTTATTTACCATTGACGACGGCGCTTTCCAGTTAAAGAAACATCGATACACAGTCTGTGTTCATTGTATCTTTGACTGGTTACAATTTTTTTGCTCTCATATACGCTATCGTTTGGCGAAACAATCGATTCACAGTCAAAACAGCTGTGTACATGTGCTGGAGGCATATTCCCATCATAAATTGCAATACAAAACAAACTTGTAAATTAGCGGTATATGATCACACATTTACAGTTTTGTATAATGGGAATGATTTGATAATTGAGGTCCTTTATGAAAACGGCAGTACTTGATCGGTGAAATGATGACATTGTTTGAAGATTATGTAAACATGATCGGATGACCAAATGACTTGTGTACATAATTAGGTAATAATTATTGGCATTGTTTTTCACAAATAAGATCAAAGGTAGTAGTTGTGAAAAATATGATTTTCGTGTCCTCAACTATAAAAAGTGAATGAAACTTGTCCAAATCGCTGATAAATAAACGTCAAAAAAATAAATCCAAATCGTCACTTGTCAAAATGGCTACTTTCGGTTTTAAACGTCCGAAATGGACATAGTGAATGAAACCTAGACAGCCTGATGAAAATTTCCATTGACGGCCCAGATAAGTTCAACTTCAAATCGGCATTTGTAATGTGGTCCAAGAAGAACAGATGCATTTCATACTGAATGTTGTGCAATTTGTTAGACATAGTGGATACTTGTACATGTATGTAATTCTGATGTATTTTTAAATTATTATGACCAAGAAAATAATTAAAGTTGTAAAAGTTCATTGGATTGTCTTCAAAAATGAATAGTATGCATGTCTTTTTGAGCTCAAGGTTCATTTGAAATGTAATCCTGTGTTGGCTTCCATTATTAACCACTGTCACATGGCTACATTGTAAAATAAACTTTGAGCCTTAACAGGTATGCATTCTTTCATTCTAATTTCTATATTAATACTTCTTCCAGAAAAAAACGGGCTAGAATCTCACCATTTACAAATAAAAATACCAAAAAAAATCAAACCAGGGAGGGGACGACACCCCTCCCGGAGGGGACGACACCGCTCCCGCACACACCCCATCGTTCACACAGATAAGTGGCCCCAACTTTTTTCGGCCCAGTGTGGGCCCTGCTTTTTATATATAGTATTTATACTACATTCTGAGTGTGCACCCGACACAAAAACAAACAAACTAGCCATGACAGCTTACAAACTCGCTACGCACTTGGTAATATGTTGCGCATTGATATTTCTATTTATAGATAAATGACATTTCTCTGACAACAGTAGTTTCCAGAGGGGTCTCATCGAGTGCTGTTAATTCATCCCAAACAACCTGAAAGTTTGCCTGTACACGACTTTCTTCTTGGGACATTTTCCAAACTCAGCAGACAACACAATGTGACGACAGACGCTTTGTTTATTTACAAACTGTAATCTGGGTCATAAAAGTAGTCCGTCACGAAATTTATTAGGCAGGCCGATTTTGTACGTTATTTCGCATGAAGGTAGGATAAATATATATATATAAATCACTTTCACGAATGTGATGAAATTTTGTGTGGGGCATGTACTCCCCTGTTGAAAGTGATATATATATATATATATGCCCACACAAAATTTCATCACATTCGTGCACGTGATTTGGAGGAGAAAATTGAGGAGAAATTGTGGGACTATCTGACCTAGGGACCTAGTCTTACAACATAGTGACTGGACAAAATGTTGACAAGGAGATGTCGCTTGAAGCAACATGTATATGACGGCAAAGGGGCCAAAGGGTGATCACAAAATCACAATAAGTGCTCAGTGAAACCACTCAAAACCGGAATCCCTCTTTCAGAATAGATTTTTAAACAAATATATACATTTTCAACAGTAATTTACTAATAAAATTTGACAGTCTTTCAGATGGGACGTTAAACCGAGGTCTCGTGTCGGTGCTTTACACCGTGCATGTAAAAGAACCAGAGGAGACTCTGGAATGGGTCTCTGTCTGTATCATTGCACTATCCTCCAACATCTAAAATGACTAATATCTTCAATAGGCGTCGCTCATATGGGTAACCGGTAGCGACGATAAATAAACGTAAAACACACAGTAATTTACCCATGTAAACTTGTCTTAATCAAATATATATGAAACTGACTATTCTTTTAAATATACAAACGTTCAGCTATTTTGTTCAGATTAATGCATTGTACACTTAATCAGTTCTTTATGAACTGCCAACCATAAACATGTCTCGACCTTCTTCTAAGCATTGTGGTAGTCGTGATAGCGCAGTGGACGAGCGTTTGCTTCAGGTGCGGAGTTCGAGCCCAACAGTTACGATTGTGCCCTTAGGCAAGGCATTATGATTTAAATTCCACATTTCCTCGTCTCTCTCCCTCGTGGCGATGGATTCCATCAGGAATGAGGTTTCTAGAGTGATTAATATAAGTTGAAAGAACTTGTTTCGCAATCGAGCTAAAATAAATTTGTATACACTAAGCATTGAGGAGTTGCATTGTTAATTTAGGAGAAACTACCCGGTTTAAAGGGGTTTCACTGTATAAAGAAATGTTACCGGTGGTGTGGTGCTTCTGAGAGTCTGGGTTTGTTTGATCTGGTTGGTCTGGTGATTGATTATTCATTGTTTGATGACCCTGTAAAAGCAAAATTCATTTTACTGAACCGAGAAGAACTTGTTGTTTAAATCGTCGAAAACAGTCTGAAGGAAGCAACCCTACGAAACTGAACAAACTCGTTTAAAAATATTAATAATTAATGCTTTCAAATTGCTACGACCATTCAACAATATTTTGGTTGGGCCGACTGAAAATTAGACGAGAAACAGATGCAGTGTAATACCGTACTTTTGTCAATAAGCCCGCCCTATGGTTCTTTTGGATGCATGTGTATAGACATCATATATGGAACCCCAGTATACAAGTCTTGCTCGGAAAAAATAAGAAAAGCATTTGGAAAAGTTTGTAGGTGTTTTTGGAAAAGTTTGTATGTGTTTTTGGAAAAGTTTGTAGGTGTTGACAACATACACTAAGCCAGGTAATCGGATAATTGGGTACATGCTATTTGCTTGAGCTGAAAAATATATAGATTTGTCCCCGAGTTGGCAAATATAACTGGTCGTCAGGAAATAATATTGGTGGTTGCTTAAACCTCAGACTTAAGAAAACTGTTTGCTATATAACGGTTTTGAAATTTAAAGGTCTACAGTTAAACCTGTGTCAGTGGTCACCTCCATTAAGCAGCCAACCTGTATTAAGCAGCCAGTTTCCAGATTCCCAATATGTTGTTTTATTATATATTGTTACCTCTATTAAGCAACCACCTGTGCTAAGCAGCCACTTTCTGTGATTCCCTTCGCTGGCTGCTTGTACATCAAAGTCAATCCAATATACCTTTAACCTTCAAAACCGTTATATAGCAAACTGTCTAACTACAAATACGGTAAAATGTGTAATAAAACAACATATTGGGAATCTGAAAAGTGGCTGCTTAATACCAGTTGGCTGCTTAATGGAGGTGACCACTAACACAGGTTTGAGTGTATTGGGTTGAGATATTGTGAAAGATACATACGCTCAGTCTACTCCTAACAGACACACCAAGTCCACACGAGAGGCTGGAAATATCTGCAACACAAATATGTCACTTATAACTATTATTATGGTAGTTAGTGTCACAGATATATAAATGTTGGTGAGCTAACACAAACAGGTGCACATAGCCCAGACAGTTAGGGTTTGAGCTAGAAGGTGATTTGGGTGAAATAGTATCCCTTCGAGTCTCGGTGCTTCAGCTGCCTCACTTCTCATTTTCTTTAGCTCAAGGAAAAACCTTTTCATAGAGAGGACACTTGACTAAGTGAACAAACTTCCCTTCTGTATACTTTAAACTTCTCTCTTGTATACAGTAAACATCTTGCATACTGTAAACTTCTCTCTTGCATACCATAAACTTCTCTCTTGTATACCGTAAACTTCTCTCTTGTATACTGTAAACTTCTCTCTTGTATACTGTAAACTTCTCTCTTGTATACTGTAAACTTCTCTCTTGTATACTGTAAACTTCTCTCTTGTATACTGTAAACTTCTCTCTTGTATACCATAAACTTCTCTCTTGCATACCGTAAACTTCTCTCTTGTATGTATACCATAAACTTCTCTCTTGTATACCGTAAACTTCTCTCTTGTATACTGTAAACTTCTCTCTTGTATCCCATAAACTTCTCTCTTGTATACCGTAAACTTCTCTCTTGTATACCGTAAACTTCTCTCTTGTATACCATAAACTTCTCTCTTGTATACCGTAAACTTCTCTCTTGTATACTGTAAATGTCTCTCTTGTATACCTTAAACATCTTGCATACTGTAAACTTCTCTCTTGTATACCATAAACTTCTCTCTTGTATACTGTAAACTTCTCTCTTGTATCCCATAAACCTCTCTCTTGTATCCCATAAACTGCTCTCTTGTATACCGTAAACTTCTCTCTTGTATGCTGTAAACTTCTCTCTTGTATCCCGTAAACTTCTCTCTTGTATACCATAAACTTCTCTTGTATCCTGTAAACTTCTCTCTTGTATACCATAAACTTCTCTCTTGTATACCGTAAACTTCTCTCTTGTATGCTGTAAACTTCTCTCTTGTATACCGTAAACTTCTCTCTTGCATACCGTAAACTTCTCTCTTGTATACCATAAACTTCTCTCTTGTATACTGTAAACTTCTCTCTTGTATACCGTAAACTTCTCTCTTGCATACCATAAACTTCTCTCTTGTATCCCATAAACCTCTCTCTTGTATACCGTAAACTTCTCTCTTGTATCCCATAAACTGCTCTCTTGTATACCATAAACTTCCCTCTTGTATACCGTAAACTTCTCTCTTTGTATACTGTAAACCTCTCTCTTGTATCCCATAAACCTCTCTCTTGTATACCGTAAACTTCTCTCTTGTATCCCATAAACTGCTCTCTTGTATACCATAAACTTCCCTCTTGTATACCGTAAACTTCTCTCTTTGTATACTGTAAACCTCTCTCTTGTATCCCATAAACCTCTCTCTTGTATACCGTAAACTTCTCTCTTGTATCCCATAAACTGCTCTCTTGTATACCATAAACTTCCCTCTTGTATACCGTAAACTTCTCTCTTTGTATACTGTAAACCTCTCTCTTGTATACCGTAAACTTCTCTCTTGTATACCGTAAACTTCTCTCTTGTATACCGTAAACTTCTCTCTTGTATACCGTAAACTTCTCTCTTGTATGCTGTAAACTTCTCTCTTGTATCCCGTAAACTTCTCTCTTGTATACCATAAACTTCTCTCTTGTATCCCATAAACTTCTCTCTTGTATACCGTAAACTTCTCTCTTGTATGCTGTAAACTTCTCTCTCTTGTATCCTGTTAACTTCTCTCTTGTATACCATAAACTTCTCTCTTGTATACTGTAAACTTCTCTCTTGTATACTGTAAACTTCTCTCTTGTATACAGTAAACTTCTCTCTTGTATCCCATAAACTGCTCTCTTGTATACCATAAACTTCCCTCTTGTATACCGTAAACTTCTCTCTTTGTATACTGTAAACCTCTCTCTTGTATACCGTAAACTTCTCTCTTGTATACCATAAACTTCTCTCTTGTATACCGTAAACTTCTCTCTTGTATACCGTAAACTTCTCTCTTGTATGCCGTAAACTTCTCTCTTGTATCCCGTAAACTTCTCTCTTGTATACCATAAACTTCTCTCTTGTATCCTGTAAACTTCTCTCTTGTATACCATAAACTTCTCTCTTGTATACCGTAAACTTCTCTCTTGTATGCTGTAAACTTCTCTCTCTTGTATACCATAAACTTCTCTCTTGTATACCGTAAACTTCTCTCTTGTATACCGTAAACTTCTCTCTTGTATACCGTAAACTTCTCTCTTGTATCCCGTAAACTTCTCTCTTGTATACCATAAACTTCTCTCTTGTATCCTGTAAACTTCTCTCTTGTATACCATAAACTTCTCTCTTGTATACCGTAAACTTTTCTCTTGGATACCGTAAACTTCTCTCTTGTATACCGTAAACTTCTCTCTTGTATGCTGTAAACTTCTCTCTCTTGTATCCTGTTAACTTCTCTCTTGTATACCATAAACTTCTCTCTTGTATACTGTAAACTTCTCTCTTGTATACTGTAAACTTCTCTCTTGTATACTGTAAACTTCTCTCTTGTATACTGTAAACTTCTCTCTTGTATACTGTAAACTTCTCTCTTGTATACCATAAACTTCTCTCTTGCATACCGTAAACTTCTCTCTTGTATACCATAAACTTCTCTCTTGTATACCATAAACTTCTCTCTTGTATACTGTAAACTTCTCTCTTGCATACCGTAAACTTCTCTTGTATACCATAAACTTCTCTCTTGTATACTGTAAACTTCTCTCTTGTATACCATAAACTTCTCTCTTGTATACTGTAAACTTCTCTCTTGTATGCTGTAAACTTCTCTCTTGTATACCATAAACTTCTCTCTTGTATACCGTAAACTTTTCTCTTGGATACCGTAAACTTCTCTCTCTTGTATCCTGTTAACTTCTCTCTTGTATACCATAAACTTCTCTCTTGTATACTGTAAACTTCTTTCTTGTATACTGTAAACTTCTCTCTTGTATACCGTAAACTTCTCTCTTGTATCCCATAAACTGCTCTCTTGTATACCATAAACTTCCCTCTTGTATACCGTAAACTTCTCTCTTTGTATACTGTAAACCTCTCTCTTGTATACCGTAAACTTCTCTCTTGTATACCATAAACTTCTCTCTTGTATACCGTAAACTTTTCTCTTGTATGCTGTAAACTTCTCTCTCTTGTATCCTGTTAACTTCTCTCTTGTATACCATAAACTTCTCTCTTGTATACTGTAAACTTCTCTCTTGTATACCGTAAACTTCTCTCTTGTATCCCATAAACTGCTCTCTTGTATACCATAAACTTCCCTCTTGTATACCGTAAACTTCTCTCTTTGTATACTGTAAACCTCTCTCTTGTATACCGTAAACTTCTCTCTTGTATACCATAAACTTCTCTCTTGTATACCGTAAACTTCTCTCTTGTATACCGTAAACTTCTCTCTTGTATACCGTAAACTTCTCTCTTGTATGCTGTAAACTTCTCTCTTGTATCCCGTAAACTTCTCTCTTGTATACCATAAACTTCTCTCTTGTATCCTGTAAACTTCTCTCTTGTATACCATAAACTTCTCTCTTGTATACCGTAAACTTCTCTCTTGTATGCTGTAAACTTCTCTCTCTTGTATACCATAAACTTCTCTCTTGTATACCGTAAACTTCTCTCTTGTATACCGTAAACTTCTCTCTTATATACCGTAAACTTCTCTCTTGTATACCGTAAACTTCTCTCTTGTATACTGTAAATGTCTCTCTTGTATACCTTAAACATCTTGCATACTGTAAACTTCTCTCTTGTATACCATAAACTTCTCTCTTGTATACTGTAAACTTCTCTCTTGTATCCCATAAACCTCTCTCTTGTATCCCATAAACTGCTCTCTTGTATACCGTAAACTTCTCTCT
This sequence comes from Archivesica marissinica, assembly GCA_014843695.1. Taxonomy (NCBI): domain Eukaryota; kingdom Metazoa; phylum Mollusca; class Bivalvia; order Venerida; family Vesicomyidae; genus Archivesica; species Archivesica marissinica. The sequence goes on from CM026397.1 coordinate 73,187,639, forward strand.
TGTATGCTGTAAACTTCTCTCTTGTATCCCGTAAACTTCTCTCTTGTATACCATAAACTTCTCTTGTATCCTGTAAACTTCTCTCTTGTATACCATAAACTTCTCTCTTGTATACCGTAAACTTCTCTCTTGTATGCTGTAAACTTCTCTCTTGTATACCGTAAACTTCTCTCTTGCATACCGTAAACTTCTCTCTTGTATACCATAAACTTCTCTCTTGTATACTGTAAACTTCTCTCTTGTATACCGTAAACTTCTCTCTTGCATACCATAAACTTCTCTCTTGTATGCTGTAAACTTCTCTCTTGTATACTGTAAATGTCTCACTTGTATACCTTAAACATCTTGCATACTGTAAACTTCTCTCTTGTATACCATAAACTTCTCTCTTGTATACTGTAAACTTCTCTCTTGTATCCCATAAACCTCTCTCTTGTATACCGTAAACTTCTCTCTTGTATCCCATAAACTGCTCTCTTGTATACCATAAACTTCCCTCTTGTATACCGTAAACTTCTCTCTTTGTATACTGTAAACCTCTCTCTTGTATCCCATAAACCTCTCTCTTGTATACCGTAAACTTCTCTCTTGTATCCCATAAACTGCTCTCTTGTATACCATAAACTTCCCTCTTGTATACCGTAAACTTCTCTCTTTGTATACTGTAAACCTCTCTCTTGTATACCGTAAACTTCTCTCTTGTATACCGTAAACTTCTCTCTTGTATACCGTAAACTTCTCTCTTGTATACCGTAAACTTCTCTCTTGTATGCTGTAAACTTCTCTCTTGTATCCCGTAAACTTCTCTCTTGTATACCATAAACTTCTCTCTTGTATCCCATAAACTTCTCTCTTGTATACCGTAAACTTCTCTCTTGTATGCTGTAAACTTCTCTCTCTTGTATCCTGTTAACTTCTCTCTTGTATACCATAAACTTCTCTCTTGTATACTGTAAACTTCTCTCTTGTATACTGTAAACTTCTCTCTTGTATACAGTAAACTTCTCTCTTGTATCCCATAAACTGCTCTCTTGTATACCATAAACTTCCCTCTTGTATACCGTAAACTTCTCTCTTTGTATACTGTAAACCTCTCTCTTGTATACCGTAAACTTCTCTCTTGTATACCATAAACTTCTCTCTTGTATACCGTAAACTTCTCTCTTGTATACCGTAAACTTCTCTCTTGTATGCCGTAAACTTCTCTCTTGTATCCCGTAAACTTCTCTCTTGTATACCATAAACTTCTCTCTTGTATCCTGTAAACTTCTCTCTTGTATACCATAAACTTCTCTCTTGTATACCGTAAACTTCTCTCTTGTATGCTGTAAACTTCTCTCTCTTGTATACCATAAACTTCTCTCTTGTATACCGTAAACTTCTCTCTTGTATACCGTAAACTTCTCTCTTGTATACCGTAAACTTCTCTCTTGTATCCCGTAAACTTCTCTCTTGTATACCATAAACTTCTCTCTTGTATCCTGTAAACTTCTCTCTTGTATACCATAAACTTCTCTCTTGTATACCGTAAACTTTTCTCTTGGATACCGTAAACTTCTCTCTTGTATACCGTAAACTTCTCTCTTGTATGCTGTAAACTTCTCTCTCTTGTATCCTGTTAACTTCTCTCTTGTATACCATAAACTTCTCTCTTGTATACTGTAAACTTCTCTCTTGTATACTGTAAACTTCTCTCTTGTATACTGTAAACTTCTCTCTTGTATACCATAAACTTCTCTCTTGCATACCGTAAACTTCTCTCTTGTATACCATAAACTTCTCTCTTGTATACCATAAACTTCTCTCTTGTATACTGTAAACTTCTCTCTTGCATACCGTAAACTTCTCTTGTATACCATAAACTTCTCTCTTGTATACTGTAAACTTCTCTCTTGTATACCATAAACTTCTCTCTTGTATACTGTAAACTTCTCTCTTGTATGCTGTAAACTTCTCTCTTGTATACCATAAACTTCTCTCTTGTATACCGTAAACTTTTCTCTTGGATACCGTAAACTTCTCTCTCTTGTATCCTGTTAACTTCTCTCTTGTATACCATAAACTTCTCTCTTGTATACTGTAAACTTCTTTCTTGTATACTGTAAACTTCTCTCTTGTATACCGTAAACTTCTCTCTTGTATCCCATAAACTGCTCTCTTGTATACCATAAACTTCCCTCTTGTATACCGTAAACTTCTCTCTTTGTATACTGTAAACCTCTCTCTTGTATACCGTAAACTTCTCTCTTGTATACCATAAACTTCTCTCTTGTATACCGTAAACTTTTCTCTTGTATGCTGTAAACTTCTCTCTCTTGTATCCTGTTAACTTCTCTCTTGTATACCATAAACTTCTCTCTTGTATACTGTAAACTTCTCTCTTGTATACCGTAAACTTCTCTCTTGTATCCCATAAACTGCTCTCTTGTATACCATAAACTTCCCTCTTGTATACCGTAAACTTCTCTCTTTGTATACTGTAAACCTCTCTCTTGTATACCGTAAACTTCTCTCTTGTATACCATAAACTTCTCTCTTGTATACCGTAAACTTCTCTCTTGTATACCGTAAACTTCTCTCTTGTATACCGTAAACTTCTCTCTTGTATGCTGTAAACTTCTCTCTTGTATCCCGTAAACTTCTCTCTTGTATACCATAAACTTCTCTCTTGTATCCTGTAAACTTCTCTCTTGTATACCATAAACTTCTCTCTTGTATACCGTAAACTTCTCTCTTGTATGCTGTAAACTTCTCTCTCTTGTATACCATAAACTTCTCTCTTGTATACCGTAAACTTCTCTCTTGTATACCGTAAACTTCTCTCTTATATACCGTAAACTTCTCTCTTGTATGCTGTAAACTTCTCTCTTGTATCCCGTAAACTTCTCTCTTGTATACCATAAACTTCTCTCTTGTATACCATAAACTTCTCTCTTGTATACCGTAAACTTTTCTCTTGGATACCGTAAACTTCTCTCTTGTATACCATAAACTTCTCTCTTGTATGCTGTAAACTTCTCTCTCTTGTATACTGTAAACTTCTCTCTTGTATACCATAAACTTCTCTCTTGCATACCGTAAACTTCTCTCTTGTATACCATAAACTTCTCTCTTGTATACCATAAACTTCTCTCTTGTATACTGTAAACTTCTCTCTTGCATACCGTAAACTTCTCTTGTATACCATAAACTTCTCTCTTGTATACTGTAAACTTCTCTCTTGTATACCATAAACTTCTCTCTTGTATACTGTAAACTTCTCTCTTGTATGCTGTAAACTTCTCTCTTGTATACCATAAACTTCTCTCTTGTATACCGTAAACTTTTCTCTTGGATACCGTAAACTTCTCTCTCTTGTATCCTGTTAACTTCTCTCTTGTATACCATAAACTTCTCTCTTGTATACTGTAAACTTCTCTCTTGTATACTGTAAACTTCTCTCTTGTATACTGTAAACTTCTCTCTTGTATACTGTAAACTTCTCTCTTGTATACCATAAACTTCTCTCTTGCATACCGTAAACTTCTCTCTTGTATACCATAAACTTCTCTCTTGTATACCATAAACTTCTCTCTTGTATACTGTAAACTTCTCTCTTGCATACCGTAAACTTCTCTTGTATACCATAAACTTCTCTCTTGTATACTGTAAACTTCTCTCTTGTATACCATAAACTTCTCTCTTGTATACTGTAAACTTCTCTCTTGTATACCGTAAACTTCTCTCTTGTATACTGTAAACTTCTCTCTTGTATACTGTAAACTTCTCTCTTGTATCCCATAAACTTCTCTCTTGTATACCATAAACTTCTCTCTTGTATCCCATAAACTTCTCTCTTGTATACCATAAACTTCTCTCTTGTGTACCGTAAACTTCTCTCTTGGATACCGTAAACTTCTTTCTTGTATACCATAAACTTCTCTCTTGTATGCTGTAAACTTCTCTCTTGTATACCGTAAACTTCTCCCTTGTATGACGTAAACTTCTCTCTTGTATACCGTAAACTTCTCTCTTGTATACCATAAACTTCTCTCTTGTATACTGTACACTTCTCTCTTGTATACCGTAAAACTTCTCTCTTGTATACCGTAAACTTCTCTCTTGTATCGCATAAACTTCTCTCTTGTATACTGTTATAATGTCTCTCTTGTATACCGTAAACATCTTGTATACTGTAAACTTCTCTCTTGTATACCGTAAACTTCTCTCTATTTTGAAGAACTAGCTTAAGCCCATCAATTTATGGTTTCTTTATATTTCAGTCATATGGCGATTTCCTAAAGTTTATTGGTGGAGGAAGACGCCAGGGCAATATTTCAGACACTGTCGGCTACAATGTAGAACCATTGACCGTTCATGCCAGCTTCCTAACATGAATGAATATGTCACTCGTGGTGGTGTTTGAACCTACAGCAGTGAGGGGCAAGTGATCAACTGTAACCACTCGGCAACCAGCTGTCATTTATGAATGACTTAAAACTATCCAAAAAACATGTACACACATGTTCCTCCTGCAACTTCCTGATACTGCAGTCACTGCACCAAGGGACCACACCCTCACCCACATGTAATGAACAATTACAGTCCAGAAGGTGGATGCCTAGCTCAGGTGGTAGCTTAATACAGGTGAAATAAACTGCTAGTAGGGAACGTGTAAGCTGGCAGCTTCATGCAGGTTGGCTGCTTATTAGAGGTGACAGCACATGCTTGATTCTATCATCACGTTTGATGGTATCATTATGGTAAATGTACAGTGATTAACATTGTTGTGCGTCCCGCGTCTCTGAAACCCTGAGGACGCATACCACCTGATGTAGATATGGTAGAAACCGTATTGATCAAAACGAAAGGTTATGTTTATTGTGTAATACAAACAACGTGGAAGATGAGTTTCATTTCATGTTTAAATGTGAGGTGACGGTGTATAGTACATTAAGAAAAAAATATATTAAACGTTTTTATATTCTAATCGACCAAGTATGTTCAAATTATTGCAAATATTTCAATGTGACAATTCCCTAGAGCTGGTTAACTTTAGTAAATATATTCATGAAGCTTTATCCCTTCGTAATTCACTTGTTTAGGATATATGAGTTACCAGTTGAATACTCCCTACACTCTTAATACAGTCATGATCATGTTTTGCATGACGTTACTTTATCTTTTCATACGTGTTTTAGGAAACGCTGAAATTTAACAAGTAACCAATCCAAAAGCGGATATTATAGCCACTCTGAACTATACATGTATGATATACGATAACCTGGAAGAACACTCCTGTTCTGGTATGTTTGGACCAAGAATGCCTCTTACGATCTTAAATTTGACAAGAATAAATCAAAATTAACATCATTTTACAGTCAAACCTGTCATCAGCAGCCAGCCAGCCAAGGGAATAACCAATAGTGGCTGCTAAGCACATGTGGCTGCTTAATAGAGGTAAACTGTATAATAAAAACAACATAATGGTAATCTGGAAACTTAATGGTGACCACTAACGTTAGCCTGGGTGCCAGTCTGTTGATTTTTCACTATTTAGCTTCTGACAAAATGACAGCCTGGGGAAACTGAATTTCCGATTGTAGCGCCATCTACTTACACCCTCGTTTATGAGGGTGTCAGGGATAATTTTTGTTGACAGATGTATGGAAGAATATACCCTATTGTCAAAAATGAATGGGATATTTTGGAAAGCAATGGGATATTTTCCTTATTCGAATGGGATTTCACAAATAAAACAATTATAACAGTTTAAAGCAGTTTTTAATCGTTTTCAATGCAGTTTATTCGGCTTTCCATCTATACTATATATAATCTCCCTTAATTAAGATTAATTTTTCTGGCTTTGGCATTATTCAATGTGTTTAATGCCGATTTAAAGTCAAATTTGTCCAGTGCACCCCCTTCCAGACAAATCCTCATGAGGCTGTCAATGTGTTCAGGTGACAGACGGTTTCTCAGTGAGGTTGTGATGGCATTCTGTGTGGAGAAAGCCCTCTCAGTCAGCCGTGTGAACTGGGTGGGCTAATGCAAGTTGTGCCAGCTTAATGAGGTTAGGGAAGTTATCTTTGTGGTATTCCATAATAAGTGCCCATAACTGAGCAGTTTACTTTCTGGGGTAGCCTTGCTTTTTAACAACAAACTGGCGACGCCTTAACAAGTTTGGTAACTTTGTTGTCAATATCAGTTGAAATGGCAGACAGGAATTCACATGCAGAGTAGTAGCTCTGGTAATCTATTTTGCCAACTGTAGCACCTTTGATGTGTGGGGTATCTAATTGTTCTAACAATTGTACCAGACTGGAATACTTGCTCAGTGGGATTTTTTCTTTAGCCATCCAAAATACCACCTGCATTAATGCAATAATCCCACTAGACTCTTTAGAATCAATGTTTGCCACAGCACTGGCTAGGTCCTCCCTCCCCTTAGGAGCTAATAATGCCCTCTTATGATCAGCAGAAGGTGCCTGCTCAGTGTTGTTGTCCTGAAGTTGTCTGTGCCAATTGCCATTGAATTTGTCATCCCTAGATCCCTGCACAACTTGCAGTACATGGTTGATTTTGTGGAATTGTACTGGAGCCACGGATTGGCATTTAACCATTTAGCTTGGAATTTAGGTTTTGAAGTTGTGATGGAAGGTTCTGAACTAGCTGCAGAAGCTGGACTGTCCTCGGACTCATTGTTATTTACATCTGTAGGAGCTTTCATGAATTGAAAGAGGCTCTGGCAGCCCGCAATCGGCTTTAACCTTTTCTTAGGTTGGCATTGTGAAAAGCATCAGTGGAAACAGGAAATTAAAACGTAATACCGAAAGTCAAACGCTCCGTATCATAAGACGCTTGGCGGCTCTATATATTGCATTAATAAAACGTTCAGCAGACCTGGTAGGGGAGGTAATCCAGATTAAAGCGTCCAGTGAGCTCGATCAATTATCGAGACGAATAAGAAACGTCGTTATCAGCACATTATTTGCTATGTTTGAACAGTAGAAATTCGATGATCTTTATGCGATTTTTCTAATACAATTGGTTACATTTTATGCGATTTCCGGCCACATTATGCGAGAATATCGCGGCCAAAAATTATCCCTGGGGTGTAGATTTGAAGAACGACAACTCTTCTCTACAAGATAATATCGCTAAATATGGAAAGGGAATTATATCGGAAATCGCTGAACAGGCACGATTATACACGATCATTTCCGAATATACACGAATGCTCCCGTAGACTCATTTACATTGCAAACATATAATGTCCCGTTTCTGTGTTATATCGACGAGATGGCGGATTTTAAATATTACATTTAGATGGTTATGTTATATGTTATGTTATATTTCGGGTTTTACGCCTGCATCAGCACCATTTTGGGCTATATCGCCGGCGGGCAGTTTACTTAACAATACCTTTCCTGGGCAGGCTCCAGCGGTTAACCAGTACTTGGGTGCACCAACCTCCGTAAGAAACTGCCAACTTTTTCATATAAATGAGACACGGCCTGAGCGGGGCTCGAACCCGTGACCATCAGTGATGATAGGTTACAGTGGTATACAAGTCAGCGACCTTAACCACTCGACCACGGAGGCGGACTACATTTAGATGGTAATGGATCGATTCGGCGTAATTGAACTAAGGACGACTTAAATATTGAGTAAATATGTCAAATCAGACTCACATTGTACTTTTTAAAACTATTTATCGTTCCGTTGACCCGTAAACAATGGCGGCAAATTATAAAAGTTTTATCAACATTGTAGTGCCTCACTTTCGACTCAAGTACGTCATTAATTAAGTCACGTGCTAATAGCCTATTGATAGGATTAATGCGAGTCAATAATAACACGGACAATCCCACACCTTTCCTCAGTCGTTGATATGATCAGAAACTCAATACGTCCCAACTAATAGTTTCGGTGTTAAAATATATTTATTTGACTGACCAGCAAAATATATCGAGTCATTCGACACCTGTTCCCAGGCTACACTAAGGTTTGACTGTATACCCAAACCGAATGACACTGAATGTTCAAGACAACATGTACATATTTACGGGCGAGTGCTGTTGACCTAAAAATGTGAACTCCTGGCTGTTTTCTAAGCAATCATTGACTATAAGATATGTTATATCTATGATACTGTACAGTGTAGTAGTGCTCATGATAGTGTTTACGCCATGATTTATTGTTTTCTAAGTACTATGTCAGCCTGGAATAATAAAATCAGCATTTAAATCTCATCGATACCTGCCATTTTAAAATATATATGCCAGTCCCAAGAACTCATTTAGTGCTAATTTAAAAATATGAAACACTGCATATATATAGTTTCTACAAATTCATGTTAGCTCGATTGCGAAACAAGTTCTTACAACTTATATAAATAACTCTCGAGACCTCATTCCTGATGGAATCCATCGCCACGAGAGAGAAGAGGCAACATGGAATTTAAATGCCTTGTCTAAGGGCATAATCGTAACGGCTCCAGCGGGGCTTGAACTCCAGACCTTTCGCACCTGAAGCGAACGCGCATCCACTGCGCTATCACGACTTCCATGCATATAATATGATTTAACGTTTCACGTACCAGATTCAGAAAGGTAATCATCAAAGTTTTCAAAGCCATTTTCATCCACTCGTATCTGTTTGTTGGCAGTCAGGTTCTTCCCCGTTCTCCTGCAAGAAAACAAATCACATTTTTTGGATAATAAATGACAATGTCCATGTTCTACTTTAAATTTAATAAACTAGAAATTTATTTTGTAGCAAATTATGTAATGTAACAAAATAGACAAAGAATTTGTACGTTAATTCATGATTTCCTGTAAACTGTTGTCTCTCAGGAAGATCTTGCAGTTGGTAGAAAAGCATTACTCTTTAATTAAATTTAGGGATGTCAACGAGTAGTGATTTTGGTACTCGAGTACTTGGAAAGGTATTCGATCGAGTACTCGGTTACCGTTACCGTGGATTATGCTTCTTGTCTCGTCAATCAGATTGGTCCTGCTTTTAATCAATTCATTGCTTTGATGTGTTGTCAAGTTTTTCAAAGTACTTCCATACCACAGATTTAGGTGGAGGCATTCTCACAATTCACTTATATTACTATACTACTATTATATTCTAAAGATCTCTTCACAGTTTAACAGCGTTAACGTTAATGGCAAAAGTTACGATATTTATTATTTAACAACTATTTCGGTATTGCCCTGCTATGGGTAGCTGCTTAAAGTTCTAAATTGAGTAATTATTAGAATGTAACAAGATGGTTTTTTATATGAAGAATAATCATAATCCAATCAGAACGCTCGTTTCAACGCGAATTGCGCCGCTTTAGAAATTTTCAAAACAAATTGAAAATACTACGAAATCTCTTTTTGACGTACATTTTTGCCGAATAAACCTACACGTTAGTGGAAACACATTTTATTGATAATGTTAATCACAGTTAAAACTCTCCCGTCGAAGATTTTTTTTGTTAATGACAGAAACCGTGTCCTAGTATGGAAATGTGACCTGCTATGGCCAATGTATGTGGCAATTGTTTGCAAAGTATACATGCATGCAGCTTAAAGTTGTGTTTTATTTGAAGAACAATATAAAGACTCGGGATAGGTGTTATATTTGGACAGATTTGTACAAAATTGTTTCAGATAGGGCCATTTTACTGATCGTGCGAAATCTGACATCCCACAGAGTAGAATCCCTGTACTTAAATATATATACTAGTACCCCCAAATGTGCCGAATCCCTGTGGTGTGATATACAGGTATTGTTAATCACCATGACACGCTGTATATTGCATTGCTTGGTAAAGAGGAATTTTCGCTAATCCCACTGATCACGATTTGTTCACAGGCAACTCCGTATTTGCGCAAAATAAAGTATTCGATACTCGGACGTTCGATCGAGTACTCGTTGACATCCCTAATTAAATTACAACCATATCCATTGTTCTTCACGTGTTCCATATCATAGTACAGATCTATTTCACTGGTGAATTATGCACGTTTTGCAACCAATAGAATAAGTAAAATTGTTGGTTTCACGTGTTCCATATCATAGTACAGGTCTATTTCACTGGTGAATTATGTACGTTTTTCCACGAATAGAATAAGTAAAATTGTTGGTTTCACGTGTTCCATATCATAGTTACAGGTCTATTTCACTGGTGAATTATCCATGTTTTTCCACGAATAGAATAAGTACAATTGTTGGTTTCATGTGTTCCATATGGTGCATGGTGCAATTTTCAGATATTATTTAGAAGCTGTGTTGGCTTCGTGTGATCCACTTTATTCTAGATGTTCCTATTTCACATGCACAATATCCTACTTTTTTTTATAAATTGCAGGTTTATTTTGTGATATTGGATAACAATATCCACCAAACAGTTAGTGGTGGGGCATTGTGTAGAACCACTTACCTTCTGTAAGCCAGCTGGATAACTCCCTCACTTGGGGGGGGGGGACAAATATAACTATTCATCATTTAATATTAAATTCCATACCTGCCAATATTTCTGTTCCTCAACCATCCAAACTTTGACCGGTTTGTAGGAACACCCTGTGGTAACATGAACAGTAATAGAATAACAGAAGATGAAATATGAGAACACGCAGAAACATTGTACTCGTTCTGACCTTGGAGGTATGGAGCCCCCCCTCTATCCAAAATGTAGACTAATTATGAGCTTGGAGGTATGGAGCCCCCCTCTATCCAAAATGTAGACTAATTATGAGCTTGGAGGTATGGAGCCCCCCCTCTATCCAAAATGTAGACTAATTATGAGCTTGGAGGTATGAAGCCCCCCCTCTATCCAAAATGTAGACTAATTATGAGCTTGGAGGTATGGAGCCCTGTCCGAAATGTAGACTAATTATGAGCTTGGAGGTATGAAGCCCTGTCCGAAATGTAGACTAATTATGAGCTTGGAGGTATGAAGCCCTGTCCGAAATGTAGACTAATTATGACATTGTAGGTATGGAGCCCTGTCCGAAATGTAGACTAATTATGACATTGTAGGTATGGAGCCCTGTCCGAAATGTAGACTAATTATGAGCTTGGAGGTATGGAGCCCTGTCCGAAATGTACACTAATTATGAGCTTGGAGGTATGGAGCCCTGTCCGAAATGTAGACTAATTATGACATTGTAGGTATGGAGCCCTGTCCGAAATGTAGACTAATTATGACATTTGTGTAAGGTTACCTCAGGATGACTAACTTAAATATTATACGTCAAATAGCATGTACTGTAACTAAATAATGCGTAAATGTCTTCACAAGTTCACAGACACTTCATTCCGCGTTTTTCCAGCAGTGTCTATTTTTAGACGAGAGTTCATTAGCGGCGACATCACAACAAAAATTGCGTTTGATATATTCAGGTCAGAGAAGAAAATTAGTAATTAATATTACTGTTTAGATTAAGAAATAATATCCGTCTTCCAGTTATTTATTGGTGAATAAAATGTTCATGGATTGGAGTTCTGATGCGTCGGAATTAACCACATAAGCAGTAGGCCTAGTGGTTAATTCCGGCGCTCAGAACGACAAACCATGTTTTATGCCATTATAAATAACGCATATTTTTATACAAATACTATTTCGTTTCCAACATGACCAAAATATGAAAAAAAGTGCAAAAATCCTCGGTGTTATTTTTTAGAAAGCGTAAATGATGTCACAAAACTACAAAAATGATTGCAGATTTAAACACGGCATACACAGAAAAAATGCAGAGTCATATAATAAATGGATCCTTAGACTACTCTTTTCTAAATTGCAGTCATATAATAAATGGATACTATTCTGTCCGGAAGTGTAATACGAAACCAAGCATCAAAATATTGATCTACTAATCCCACAATAAATTGATATGTCGGCGGTTCCCGAGGCCCAAGCACTGATATTGCCCATATTTACGATACATCTAATAAATGGATGGATTACACACCTGACTGCATTGCGACATAGATGACTGGCTAGTAGTAATATTGCTGCATGTAGTATTTGGCAAGACTGCATTCGGCATACTATGTGACACAGCGATGCTATACTGAGATGGCTGGTTCTCTTTGCTCTCCTCCTGGGAATCAGTGTTGGATAGGTTCCCATTACTGTCCTGGGACTCAGACTCCTCCATAATAGTGTGTCTCCTGGACAACTCTCTTGTCACTTCGGCATCTGCAATTAAATATCACCAAAGCTACAAATGTAGTAATAAACCCCATTGCCTTAAATACTGAGGGTCATGTTTTAGAACAAAATAAAATCCTCCAATTGAATTCTCCTTTATTTCCGGAATTTCATTGAATTCTCCTTATTTCCGGAATAATTGAATTCTCCTTATTTCCGGAATTATTTAATTCTCCTTATTTCCGGAATCATTGAATTCTCCTTATTTCCGGAATAATTGAATTCTCCTTATTTCCGGAATCATTGAATTCTCCTTATTTCCGGAATAATAGAATTCTCCTTATTTCCGGAATAATAGAATTCTCCTTATTTCCGGAATAATAGAATTCTCCTTATTTCCGGAATAATTGAATTCTCCTTATTTCAGGAATAATTTAATTCTCCTTATTTCCGGAATAATTGAATTCTCCTTATTTCAGGAATAATTGAATTCTCTTTATTTCAGGAATAATTGAATTCTCTTTATTTCAGGAATAATTGTACCCTGGACAACAATTATGCTCCAAATAAAAATCTGAGAACTGTCCTCGCATTAGTATCAGCTATGGTTGCAAACATGTTTCTTATGTTTAACCAGTCACATAACTTTGTCCAGTTTACACCAAATCCTATCACATGCAGTCAGTTTTACAATTCTCTCCTTATGTATAACAGGGCTGCGATTAGAGAGACGTAATCTCTCAAAGCCAAATTAAAAAACTTGGAGCCAACTAAGAGCCATATAGTTCACAAATAAAATATTTCAAGCCATGTATTTGACATAACCTGTGCAAAAAAAACAATATTTAAAAAATTTAGCGCCAATATTTGTTTTTTTGTCACAATTGGCGACCGACAGCGGGAACCCTGGAGAAATTGTTCCAAACAGGTAGTGAGCATTGGTTGACACACCAAACCTCTCCCTGAAGGTGTAACTAGAGGTTTGTACATAATATATAAACATAATTTAATAATACTAGCATAATGAAATGCACAGTGTACAAAACATCCACATTGCCTCTTTTCTCTCGTGATGGTGATAGATGGAATGAGGTCTCGAGCGCGATAAATGTAATCCATCGTGGTGATAGATTCCACCAGGAATGAGGTCTCGATCGCGATAAATGTAATCCATCGTGGCGATGGATTCCATCAGGAATGAGGTCTCGATCGCGATAAATGTAATCCATCGTGGCGATGGATTCCATCAGGAATGAGGTCTCGATCGCGATAAATGTAATCAATCGTGGCGATGGATTCCATCAGGAATGAGGTCTCAAGCGTGATAAATCTAATGTAAAAACATATTTCGCAATCAAGCTAAAATAAATTTGTGTAAACTAAGCTACAAACCTGTTTCAGATAAGTAATCGTCAAAAATTTCAAACCCATCATCTCCTACACGTATGTTCTTCCCTGCACGGATATCTTTTCCTGTGCGCCTGAAAACATGGAATTATATTAATTAATTGCTTGCACATTCCAATTCCTTCCTCCAGACCATGAAAGCCCTACTTGGTGTGCTTAGAAACCATTTAAGAAAAGATAGAGAACTGGTGTTTCATGTGTATGGCGAGATAATTACAAATTCCGACCGAACACGTGCAGAACCTGTGCTCTATCCGATTAGTACTGTTTGTGTGAGGTTTTGTTATTTATTTTAATACTATTGTTAAAATGTTTGTGGACCCTATTCGTGATGAAAATCCAAGATGAAGGAATTCTGACACAAACCTGCCTACATTCTTGCTGAGAGGATTCACAAATCTACGACCTGTGTACGATGCCATCTGGAAAACAGTAAAATAAATGTAAATTATGCTACGTGTATAGATGAACAAATCTACGTTCCATGTAAGATGAGACAACAAACATTATATATATTTCGGGTTTTACGCCTGCATCAGCACCATTTTGGGTTATATCGCAGTTTACTAACAACACCTTTCCTGGGCAGGCTCCAGCGGTTAACCAGTACTTGGGTGCACCAACCTCTGTAAGAAACTGCCAACTTTTTCATATAAATGAGACACGGCCTGAGCGGGGCTCGAACCCGTGACCATCAGTGATGATAGGTTACAGTGGTATACAAGTCAACGACCATAACCACTCGAACACGGGGGTGGACGAGACAACAAACAATTTCCTCAGTTTGAGGCCAAAAATCTGAATGAAAATCAGGTCACAAACAATTAAAATGCTTCATCATCAAAGATACTTACAGCGATCAATTCAGTGCTGCAAGTAGTGAAATTGAATGAACATTAAAAGACACCATATATACAAAAGATGAATCATAACCCTAACCTAAAACCAACCCCAAACTAGTCCAAATATTTAGATTTGAAAAATGTGACATTTTACAATCCAGGTATTTTTCAAAGTCTAAATGCTAAACCTCAATTACGCGTAGCATATTTTCTATTCTAAAAAGTCCTTTTTATAAATTAAAATTGTTAACAAGATGCACACACATACCGTTGTTTGAATTCTGCACAGTCTATGACGTCTCTTGACACAATATTATACAAGAAATCAACGTTTAAATGTCATGGCAGAGTTTCGCCATTCCAAATCGTCCATTTTGAAATATTTGATTATTGCGAAAAACAAAAATTGAAATCATTAGACGGAAATGTTTACAAGATTTATCTCCGTGCCATTACGGTGAACTAAATTTAGATTTGAAATGTACTAAATATATTTCTTTTGTGAATACTGCGCAGAAAAAATGGGAGAATCTCACCTGTCAACTTCAAACAGCTAAATGATATGCACAACGGTTAGACAATATATTTTAAACGTTCTAAATATTTATATTTAGGATTATTCTTAACACCAATGCACACATTTATAACCGTTCATGTCCGAAAAGCTTCAAAATATTGGTCAGAAATCCCGCCATCGGATCAGGGCGGAAAGTGCTATGCGAAAATGAGCTTTAACGATAAGACCTCGAAATAACATGGACATTTTTTTATGTAGAAGTCTTATTTATAGGACTAACCGCAAACCAACTCTCAAGTGAAATCACCACGCAATCTCTCTACTTAATTATTTCCGATTAATGGCAGCTTCAAGTTCAAGACACCGCTTCAACAGTCTTACTAAAATTGGTATTGGTTTCTACATTAAATTGATACAGAGAAGTAGTACTGATTTATTTGGTCGAGATGTCCTGGGGTCGAGATGACCTGGGGTCGAGTTGTATCATAATTAGGACTTTGAGTGCCACAAGGATTCTCCTAAATTCGCAAGAATCAGGGAGCCAAAATAGTTACCATGATTGAGACACTGTCAACTCAGTTGCACATTTATTTTCAAATCCACTATTGACAGGCTCCGAAATATCACCAAATAAAAGTGACATCTGCTTTCAAATCAATTTTACCGCGTCCCTATAACAAATGTTTTGATTGGTTCAAATATTTGTTTCAGCCAATCACCATATCCGTTTGAAAACTGTATATTTCTCATCCGGATTTTATCGGTGTTTGATAGTTGTTCCCTGTTATTCCCTGTTATTAATATTTGTACGTAAAATCTTTTTCTCACTTTACCATTTTTGTTGGTGGCTTCGCCGTTAACAATTGCATATAGCTAAAAGACCGTCAACTATAATGATTTGATTTGTGTGTGTAGATTGATTTTGCTAATATTGTTGTAGCAATGACTGAAGCAGTGAATGAGTTGAGACCACTAGCGGCTATGTTCCGCATCGTTGTCATCTCATACTGAGTTATGATGATACTGTATCTAGGGTTTGTTCACTGCCCCCCCCCCCCCCCAACAAAGCCTTGATAGTAAAATGTCACATTTTTCAAGTCTAAATATTTGGACTAATCTCAAGAGTGTCATTGTACTTGAATTATGGTAAAATAATAGTGTGGTTTTCTGAACAATTTTACCTGTCAAAAAAACCCTCAAATATCATTGATTCAATGATTGTAACGATGTATGTTCCATTTATGCTCAGACATGTTTATCCTGGGCAGCGTTTGCTGACCTATGCGGTTAATTTCATACCTTAGATGTGTCGTACCCAATGTCAGACATTTCGTACCCGTGGATTAAGAGTTTGGTATGAAACGTCACTAACCCGTATTCGCCTTAATCCTAGGGTACAAACTATGCAGATTGGTAGGAAACGTCACTAATCCTTATAATTGACCATAATCCAAGGGTACAAACTATGCAGACTGTGAAACGTCTCAAACGAAACGGTATGAAATGACCAAATTAAATTCATCTATAGGTTGGCAAACCCTGCCCAGGATAAACATGTCCAAACTTGGTATGAAACGTTCAGGGTACCAAATGACTGTAACTCAACCAGTGCTAACTAGCCAATGTGTGTGAGATGCCTTGCTCGAGGACACACATAAATGACTGCACATGACCCCTGACCGAATATCAAACCTGGGACGTAGGAGGGGAAAACCAGAAAGTAGAAGGGTGGTCCTCAATCAGGCCTTCCATAAGGCCTGGTTGAGGACCACCCTTCTACTTTCTGGAATTACCTAGTTCCCCTCTCCCGTCATGCACACCACTGCCATTCCTTAAGCTACATGTATATGTTGATTAGAGGAACTGACTAAGTACTATGTACAAGTTTTCCCAGAACCATTTTTCATTGGAACCATCTCCCTCCAGACATTGCCCATCTATCTCCCTACCATAGAGCAGTTCAATATGGCTGTTTGCTGTATTGATCATGTCATCCCCATGTTGTTTTGCCTAAACTTTTAACTCAACTTATTTTTCATTACTATCTTATAAATATTTAATTGTTCACAGGTCTCGGTGACACTTGGAGGTAAAACTGATTAAAACCACTTGTTGTGAGCATAAGGAACAGTACTGTGTTGTCATGTGAAAACCATGGACTATGGCTGTTTAACCCTTTCAACCCCACAGGCCTCTAAATAGGCTTATGAAAAGTGTAGATCCAGATGAGCCGGCTCGTAACGAGCCGTCTCATCAGGATCTGCACTTTTTTGCCAGTAATAATTATTACTATTTTTAGATAAAATTACCCATTTTGATAAATGAACTGGTTCAAAGGTAATTTTCTTATTAATTTATTGGTCTAAAAATAGCATGCACCAGTCCATGTCAGTTACTTGGGGTTGAATGGGTTAAACTATGGCAACATTTTAGTCTCCAATCCCTATATTGGGGGGGGGGGGGGGTGATACAGACAGGACTGTTTTTATCATTAAAATGAATCTTGATGTTGGGTTTCAGAAAAAAAAAGATTGGCATTTAAAGCAGCATTACATCGTAATAAAGGATGTTTTGGGTAAAATATAAATACTAGTATGTGCGTGTTTATAAAAATCGAAATAGTTGCTCAGAAACGATAAAATTCCAATAAATTTAAACCGTCGTATACGCAAATTTGTTTATCAACACACGAAATTTAAACACACACATCGCGCATGCATCAAACAACAGAGGATGTAGAAAACAACGTATATATTTTGAACATGAAAGACTATCTATCTATCTTCCTCTAATGTCTAACCCCTCGCTGGGATGTAGAAATTTCCCATAAAGACTTAGCTAACAGAGGTATGAATCAACATATCAAGTAATTTAATTAAAAAAGACACGTGGGACAAATGGGGTCGATGCATTCCGAATGTAAACAAGTGTTGACGATGCATTCTGGTTGTAAACAAGTGCGTGACCGATCGACTCGGAAAGTCCTACTTTCCGTTTCGAGTTTGTTTTATCGCCAAAAATCACTGTTTACCAAATGAACATAAGCATACAAAGTACAATGTTAGAATGTGTAGCAGCATTGCTACCCATATGCAAAAATTTAATTTTTCAAATATCTTTTATTTCATACGATGTAATGCTGCTTTAAAGTAATTAGACATTTGTTTCATTAACATATTTGGTTCTTAAATGACTGCTAATGTATTTGTTAGGAACATGGATCCCTATTGCTGAGTGTAGCAAAAGGTACCCATTTATAGTATTATACTGCGTATGGGATGGAGTAGTTGTGGTTGATTTTATTTTGAATACTTTAGAATCCCTGCTGATCATATATTGTATAATTTCAGAGAATACAAGTAGCAGGTATTGAGGTATCTAAACCATGAGTGGTGAGCAGCTAGTGAACACGTTAAAGGGCCTTGATTTCCCAGGTGTAGAGTCTCTAGAGCCTCAGGCCCTGGACTGGATGTTCGAACATGACACCGTGGCTCCTATGCTGGAATGGTTCTGTCAGAATGTCAGTCAGTCAAACATGCTGGAGAAAAAAGAATTACAAGAGTTAGTTTCTTTCTGTTTAATTCTTTTCTGAAACATTTAAACAATTCAATGAGTTTTCCAGGGTTCCCTCTGTCTGAATGTTTTGTCTGCACCACTTCTGTCGCCAATTGAAAAACACTGGAGCCAATTTTAAAAACTTGGAGCCGACTAGAGCCATATCACAAATAAATATTTGAAGCCATATATTTGACAAAACATGTGCCAACATTTTTTTTTTTTAAAAATGTTGCGCCAAATATTTTCGCCAATTCACAAAATTTAGCCCCAATATTTGGTTTTCGTCGCAATTGGCGACCGACAGCGGGAACCCAGGTTTTCTACTACATACATCCTCTTATAACGTGCTTGATTGAATGTTAGATGCATTATTTCCCCTGCAAGAAGAAGGTGCAGGGCATTTAGCCTCTGAATGTTATGTGATCATGTATCATGTAGTTATACCTTTTGCAAAAGCAGCAAAACCAGTATTATCAAAATGTTTTAGCAAATAAATTCAGTCCTACATGTTTTGAATACATTTGTATATTTGAAAAATACGTAACCTTATTTTGACTAGGATATTATATAGCAAAGGAAAATATTTGTGGACATTGTGGAAGTCGTGATAGCGCAGTGGATGCACATTCGCTTCAGGTGCGAAAGGTCAAGAGTTCGAACCCCGCTGGAGCCGTTACGATTGTGCTCTTAGGCAAGGCATTTAATTCCACTTTGCCTCTTCTCTCTCGCTCATGGCGATGTATTCCATCAGGAATGAGGGCTCGAGAGTGATTAATATAAGTTGTAAGAACTTGTTTCGCAATCGAGTTAAAATAAATTTGTATAAACTAAAGGAAGATAATGTGACTGTCTCGTTAGCACAGTGGTTAGCACACCTGCTTCTCACCAATGTAACCAGGTTTGATATCCGGACAGGAAAGTTTGTGAGATGGAAAGTGTTGCCAGATCGGATAGGTTGGTTTTCTCCGGGTACTCCAGTTTCCTCCTACATGAATGACTTCATATACGCTTTCATTCACTCCAATGAGAGTGATTAATATAAGTTGTTAAAGCTTGTTTCTCAATTGTTGTAAAATAAATAAAGTTTATAATAAGATAATGTGCATACCAGTAAGTCTCTTTTAGCTTGTTTTATTAAAATTGCTGGCATAAAACAAATGGACTTGGGCATATACCGGTAGTGCAATTTCATTTGTCTGAACAGGAACCATTGCCTACAGACTATGACAGGATTTAACATTTGTGGCAACTGTGCCACACATGAACCAGGGATCATTATAGAGGGCGATGTGGGCGAAATTCTCCCTAAAAAAAAATATATTTTTTAGTTTTTATGATTTTCAAAGATAATTTTGTCTAGTAAGATACACTGGCCCATTATAAAGCACTCGTTCTATTCAAATGTTGTATTTAACGGTTGTACTGTGCATTTTAACCCTATTTTGCAGAAGTATATTAAAGAACACCATTTAAGGAAGCGATCACGCGCTTTCTCACTTCTCCCAAATATTCTGACCTAGAATGAACCCTGATGAACTACTCACTTTTAAAAGTGGGCTTTGTTGACAGATGGACTTTCATACAATAAGGTGTTTAGCTAGGTTTACGCATGTACGCACGTGTTTAGCTAGGTTTACGCATGTACGCACGTGTTTAGCTAGGTTTACGCATGTACGCACGTGTTTAGCTAGGTTTACGCATGTACGCACGTGTGTAAGATTTATTTTTAACAGTTCCTGAAAATGAAATAAATGCGAAAAATGCAATAAAAACTGGATAGTAAGGGGGTAAGGAGAGACATTGATCACTCACTAGAAAGCAGACATGAACGAAATGCCAACAGATATTGATTGTAGCTGATGTTCATAGTAGGCAAAAGTCACCTGAGACCATATAGTGGGATAAAAAATCTCTGGGTGGAGCATGCCCCTGGAGCCCCCTAGGATGGTGCGTAATCCATATTTAGGCCTAATTAAATAGCCTGACAATGTTTTAAATCCACGGCATGATGGGGACACTAAATTGGTAATCATGAGAAACAGGTTATTTAAGGGGACTTTTTTTTTCCAGAGGCAGTCATTAGAACAGGTTTTACTATACCACAATTGTTTTTTGTTTCAGAAATAGGTAAAATATTATGCACTTTATTTCAGATATCGAGCATTATCCCAGTCAGGGGAGGTTATTCTGAAGGGAAGACAACTAGATGAAGCTCTAAGTAATCTGGATTTTGTTGAGGATGACATTGTATCTGAAGAAAGCCTAAAGTAAGTGAATATATCTGAAGAAAGTCTAAAGTAAGTGAATGTATTGGAAGAAAGTCTAAAGTAAGTGAATGTATTAGAAGAAAGTCTAAAGTAAGTGAATGTATTGGAAGAAAGTCTAAAGTAAGTGAATGTATTAGAAGAAAGTCTAAAGTAAGTGAATGTATTGGAAGAAAGTCTAAAGTAAGTGAATGTATTGGAAGAAAGTCTAAAGTAAGTGAATGTATTGGAAGAAAGTCTAAAGTAAGTGAATGTATTGGAAGAAAGTCTAAAGTAAGTGAATGTATTGGAAGAAAGTCTAAAGTAAGTGAATGTATTGGACGAAAGTCTAAAGTAAGTGAATGTATTGGAAGAAAGTCTAAAGTAAGTGAATGTATTGGAAGAAAGTCTAAAGTAAGTGAATGTATTGGAAGAAAGTCTAAAGTAAGTGAATGTATTGGAAGAAAGTCTAAAGTAAGTGAATGTATTGGAAGAAAGTCTAAAGTAAGTGAATGTATTGGAAGAAAGTCTAAAGTAAGTGAATGTATTGGAAGAAAGTCTAAAGTAAGTGAATGTATTGGAAGAAAGTCTAAAGTAAGTGAATGTATTGGAAGAAAGTCTAAAGTAAGTGAATGTATTGGAAGAAAGTCTAAAGTAAGTGAATGTATTAGAAGAAAGTCTAAAGTAAGTGAATGTATTGGAAGAAAGTCTAAAGTAAGTGAATGTATTGGAAGAAAGTCTAAAGTAAGTGAATGTATTGGAAGAAAGTCTAAAGTAAGTGAATGTATTGGAAGAAAGTCTAAAGTAAGTGAATGTATTGGAAGAAAGTCTAAAGTAAGTGAATGTATTGGAAGAAAGTCTAAAGTAAGTGAATGTATTGGAAGAAAGTCTAAAGTAAGTGAATGTATTGGAAGAAAGTCTAAAGTAAGTGAATGTATTAGAAGAAAGTCTAAAGTAAGTGAATGTATTGGAAGAAAGTCTAAAGTAAGTGAATGTATTGGAAGAAAGTCTAAAGTAAGTGAATGTATTGGAAGAAAGTCTAAAGTAAGTGAATGTATTGGAAGAAAGTCTAAAGTAAGTGAATGTATTGGAAGAAAGTCTAAAGTAAGTGAATGTATGAGAAGAAAGTCTAAAGTAAGTGAATGTATTGGAAGAAAGTCTATTTAAAGTAAGTGAATGTATTGGAAGAAAGTCTAAAGTAAGTGAATGTATTGGAAGAAAGTCTAAAGTAAGTGAATGTATTGGAAGAAAGTCTAAAGTAAGTGAATGTATTAGAAGAAAGTCTAAAGTAAGTGAATGTATTGGAAGAAAGTCTAAAGTAAGTGAATGTATTGGAAGAAAGTCTAAAGTAAGTGAATGTATTGGAAGAAAGTCTAAAGTAAGTGAATGTATTGGAAGAAAGTCTAAAGTAAGTGAATGTATTGGAAGAAAGTCTAAAGTAAGTGAATGTATTGGAAGAAAGTCTAAAGTAAGTGAATGTATTGGAAGAAAGTCTAAAGTAAGTGAATGTATTGGAAGAAAGCCTAAAGTAAGTGAATGTATTGAAAGAAAGCCTAAAGTAAGTGAATGTATTGGAAGAAAGACTAAAGTAAGTGAATGCATTGGAAGAAAGTCTAAAGTAAGTGAATGTATTGGAAGAAAGTCTAAAGTAAGTGAATGTATTGGAAGAAAGTCTAAAGTAAGTGAATGTATTAGAAGAAAGTCTAAAGTAAGTGAATGTATTGGAAGAAAGTCTAAAGTAAGTGAATGTATTGGAAGAAAGTCTAAAGTAAGTGAATGTATTGGAAGAAAGTCTAAAGTAAGTGAATGTATTGGAAGAAAGTCTAAAGTAAGTGAATGTATTAGAAGAAAGTCTAAAGTAAGTGAATGTATTGGAAGAAAGTCTAAAGTAAGTGAATGTATTGGAAGAAAGTCTAAAGTAAGTGAATGTATTGGAAGAAAGTCTAAAGTAAGTGAATGTATTGGAAGAAAGTCTAAAGTAAGTGAATGTATTGGAAGAAAGTCTAAAGTAAGTGAATGTATTGGAAGAAAGTCTAAAGTAAGTGAATGTATTGGAAGAAAGTCTAAAGTAAGTGAATGTATTGGAAGAAAGTCTAAAGTAAGTGAATGTATTAGAAGAAAGTCTAAAGTAAGTGAATGTATTAGAAGAAAGTCTAAAGTAAGTGAATGTATTGGAAGAAAGTCTAAAGTAAGTGAATGTATTGGAAGAAAGTCTAAAGTAAGTGAATGTATTAGAAGAAAGTCTAAAGTAAGTGAATGTATTGGAAGAAAGTCTTATTTAAAGTAAGTGAATGTATTGGAAGAAAGTCTAAAGTAAGTGAATGTATTGGAAGAAAGTCTAAAGTAAGTGAATGTATTGGAAGAAAGTCTAAAGTAAGTGAATGTATTGGAAGAAAGTCTAAAGTAAGTGAATGTATTGGAAGAAAGTCTAAAGTAAGTGAATGTATTGGAAGAAAGTCTAAAGTAAGTGAATGTATTAGAAGAAAGTCTAAAGTAAGTGAATGTATTGGAAGAAAGTCTAAAGTAAGTGAATGTATTGGAAGAAAGTCTAAAGTAAGTGAATGTATTGGAAGAAAGTCTAAAGTAAGTGAATGTATTGGAAGAAAGCCTAAAGTAAGTGAATGTATTGGAAGAAAGTCTAAAGTAAGTGAATGTATTGGAAGAAAGTCTAAAGTAAGTGAATGTATTGGAAGAAAGTCAAAAGTAAGTGAATGTATTGGAAGAAAGTCTAAAGTAAGTGAATGTATTGGAAGAAAGCCTAAAGTAAGTGAATGTATTGGAAGAAAGCCTAAAGTAAGTGAATGTATTGGAAGAAAGTCTAAAGTAAGTGAATGTATTGGAAGAAAGTCTAAAGTAAGTGAATGTATTGGAAGAAAGTCTAAAGTAATTTCTGCAAGCCAGCGGGATAGTTTTACATGTATGCTATTTTACTATTAAATTTGGATGCTAGTGGTGAAAATAAAGCTCAAATTTGTCTTGCAATTTCATTAGCATTGTGTGTCGTTACGACACAATTGATAGTCTAATGTAACTCCATGACATACCGGTATTTCTAGAGTTTTCAGTTACAAATAAGAAAAACGTATTAATGAATTGTCATCTGCTACAATTATTTGAACTATTTATAGCCTGTATTTTGCCCAGTATGCAAAGAGTTTCATGCAATACTAGTGCATTATAGTGTAGGACTACTTTCAGAGAAGAAACGGAACTACTTGCGGCTAATCTCCAACACCATAAGAAACAGATATCACAGTTGGGAAAGAGAAGAAATCTTCTAAGGTAGCTTATTTTCAGCCCATAATATACGTTTTAGCAATACCCTGCCAAATTTAGCAGTACTCTACCTACCTTTGTAGCAATGCCATTACATTTTTCGCAGTACCCTCAACTTTTCATCATCAACTTTTTTAGCAACACCGTACCATTTTTAGCAGTAAATTACCATATTTAGCAGCACCCTTTCCAGTTTAGCAGCACACTACCGACTCGGTATTTTTAAAAAAATGTTTATTTAATGTCGCTACCGTTTGCCCATATGAGTGATGGGCAGTTTACCTAACAACACCTTTCCTGGGCAGACTCCAATGCTTAACCAGTACTTGGTGCACCAACCTCCGTAAGAAAATGCCAACATTTTCATATAAAGAGATCCTGTCTGAGCCGGGCTCGAACCCGTGACCATTACTTTAGTGATGATAGATTACAGTGGTATACAAGTCAGCGACCTTAGCCACTCTTATCACGGAGGCGGACATACATTTTTTGGCACCATCCTACCCTATTTAGCACCACCCTGTCGTCAGTCTGTCTGTCCGGCCGTCCATCTCTAAAACCCTGGCTGGATTTTGATGAGACTTTACCGGAGTTATCATTGTCAAGCCTAGTTGTGCATGCTGTATATATAGCATTTTGCTCAGTTGATATTTTACAGATTTATGGCCCTTTGAAGAAATTTGAAAGAACGCTGAATAAATCAGACACATTCCCGGTAGGACACTGTACTAATTTAGGAATTGAGCGTCACATATAGCCTTCTAGTAAATATATAATTATGTACAAATATATATTATCCAAATTATGATGAATAACTAGGTTTAAACTTATATAATTAGATACTGTTGACTTTGCATGACTTTTACCTCCATCGTTTCTGCCGCATTGTGAGGCATGTAATTATGATAATTTGATTAAATTCCAATGAACGTGCAGATATTAAACAACAAGCCAAACAATTAACTACTCGTGTTCACAGTGATCCGCGGTGCACGGCTAGAACACTTAGATTATCATGTCCATGAGAGGGGATGTCCATGCGAGGGGATGTCCATGCATGCGAGGGGATGTCCATGCATGCGAGGGGATGTCCATGCATGCGAGGGGATGTCCATGCATGCGAGGGGATGTCCATGCATGCGAGGGGATGTCCATGCATGCAAGGGGATGTCCCATTCATGCGAGGGGATGTCCATGCATGCGAGGGGATGTCCATGCATGTGAGGGGATGTCCATGCGAGGGGATGTCCATGCATGCGAGGGGATGTCCATGCGAGGGGATGTCCATGCATGCGAGGGGATGCCCATGCATGCGAGGGGATGTCCATGCGAGGGGATGTCCATGCGAGGGGATGTCCATGCGAGGGGATCCATGCGAGGGGATGCATGCGAGGGGATGTCCATGCGAGGGGATGTCCATGCATGCGAGGGGATGTCCATGCATGCGAGGGGATGTCCATGCGAGGGGATGTCCATGCATGCGAGGGGATGTCCATGCATGCGAGGGGATGTCCATGCGAGGGGATGTCCATGCATGCGAGAGGATGTCCATGCATGCGAGGGGATGTCCATGCATGCGAGGGGATGTCCATGCATGCGAGGGGATGTCCAATCCATGCATGCGAGGGGATGTCCATGCGAGGGGATGTCCATGCATGCGAGGATGTCCATGCATGCGAGGGGATGTCCATGCATGCGAGGGGATGTCCATGCATGCGAGGGGATGTCCATGCATGCGAGGGGATGTCCATGCATGCGAGGGGATGTCCATGCATGCGAGGGGATGTCCATGCATGCGAGGGGATGTCCATGCATGCGAGGGGATGTCCATGCATGCGAGGGGATGTCCATGCATGCGAGGGGATGTCCATGCATGCGAGGGGATGTCATGCATGCGAGGGGATGTCCATGCATGCGAGGGGATGTCCATGCATGCGAGGGGATGTCCATGCATGCGAGGGGATGTCCATGCATGCGAGGGGATGTCCATGCATGTGAGGGGATGTCCATACGAGGGGATGTCCATGCATGCAAGGGGATGTCCATGCGAGGGGATGTCCATGCATGCAAGGGGATGTCCATGCATGCGAGGGGATGTCCATGTGAGGGGATGTCCATGCATGCGAGGGGATGTCCATGCATGCGAGGGGATGTCCATGAATGCAAGGGGATGTCCATGAATGCAAGGGGATGTCCATGAATGCAAGGGGATGTCCATGCATGCAAGGGGATGTCCATGCATGCAAGGGGATGTCCATGGATGCGAGGGGATGTCCATGCATGCGAGGGGATGTCCATGCGAGGGGATGTCCATGCATGCGAGAGGATGTCCATGCATGCGAGGGGATGTCCATGCATGCGAGGGGATGTCCATGCGAGGGGATGTCCATGCATGCGAGGATGTCCATGCATGCGAGGGGATGTCCATGCATGCGAGGGGATGTCCATGCATGCGAGGGGATGTCCATGCATGCGAGGGGATGTCCATGCATGCGAGGGGATGTCCATGCATGCGAGGGGATGTCCATGCATGCGAGGGGATGTCCATGCATGCGAGGGGATGTCCATGCATGCGAGGGGATGTCCATGCATGCGAGGGGATGTCCATGCATGCGAGGGGATGTCCATGCGAGGGGATGTCCATGCATGCGAGGGGATGTCCATGCATGCGAGGGGATGTCCATGCATGTGAGGGGATGTCCATACGAGGGGATGTCCATGCATGCAAGGGGATGTCCATGCGAGGGGATGTCCATGCATGCAAGGGGATGTCCATGCATGCGAGGGGATGTCCATGTGAGGGGATGTCCATGCATGTGAGGGGATGTCCATGCATGCGAGGGGATGTCCATGAATACAAGGGGATGTCCATGAATGCAAGGGGATGTCCATGAATGCAAGGGGATGTCCATGCATGCAAGGGGATGTCCATGCATGCAAGGGGATGTCCATGCATGCAAGGGGATGTCCATGGATGCGAGGGGATGTCCATGAATGTTTATGTCCACACTCAATACGTTAACGGTGTCGCACAGACATGCCTAAAGTCACGCAAAGTCAACAGTATGCATGTAAGTCTATGATACAAGAGCATTAGAAGGACATTAAGTTATAACAACTCGCCATGTTAAATATTTCAGTAACCATCATGCATCACTCTCTCACCGTGTTTCCAAATTGAATGCTGTAAATACAAAGGTCAAGCAGGAGTACAAGGTGGCCTTGGCTCATACACATGCCATCAATGCTAAGGTGAGTCTGTGGCTCGTACACATGCCGTAAATGCTCAGGTGAGTCTGTGGCTCATACACATGCCGTCAATACTCAGGTGAGTCCCTGGCTCATACCGTCAATGCTCAGGTGAGTCCGTGGCTCATACACATGCCATCAATGCTCAGGTGAGTCCGTGGCTCATACACATGCCATCAATGCTCAGGTGAGTCCGTGGCTCATACACATGCCATCAATGCTCAGGTGAGTCCGTGGCTCATACACATGCCATCAATGCTCAGGTGAGTCTGTGGCTTATACACATGCCATCAATGCTCAGGTGAGTCCCTGGCTCATACACATGCCATCAATGCTCAGGGGAGTCTGTGGCTCATACCCATGCCGTCAATGCTCAGGTGAGTCCCTGGCTCATACACATGCCGTCAATGCTCAGGTGAGTCCGTGGCTCATACACATGCCATCAATGCTCAGGTGAGTCTGTGGCTCATACACATGCCATCAATGCTCAGGTGAGTCCGTGGCTCATACACATGCCATCAATGCTCAGGTGAGTCCGTGGCTCATACACATGCCATCAATGCTCAGGTGAGTCTGTGGCTCATACACATGCCATCAATGCTCAGGTGAGTCCGTGGCTCATACACATGCCATCAATGCTCAGGTGAGTCCGTGGCTCATACACATGCCGTCAATGCTCAGGTGAGTCCGTGGCTCATACACATGCCGCCAATGCTCAGGGGAGTCCCTGGCTCATACACATGCCATCAATGCTCAGGTGAGTCCCTGGCTCATACACATGCCGTCAATGCTCAGGGGAGTCCCTGGTTCATACACGCCGTCAATGCTCAGGTGAGTCCCTGGCTCATACACATGCCGTCAATGCTCAGGTGAGTCTGTGGTTCATACACATGCCGTCAATGCTCAGGTGAGTCCGTGGCTCATACACATGCCGTCAATGCTCAGGGGAGTCCCTGGCTCATACACATGCCGTCAATGCTCAGGTGAGTCTGTGGCTCATACACATGCCATCAATGCTCAGGTGAGTCTGTGGCTCATACACATGCCGTCAATGCTCAGGTGAGTCTGTGGTTCATACACATGCCGTCAATGCTCAGGTGAGTCTGTGGCTCATACACATGCCATCAATGCTCAGGTGAGTATGTGGCTCATACACATGCCATCAATGCTCAGGGGAGTCCCTGGTTCATACACATGCCGTCAATGCTCAGGTGAGTCCCTGGTTCATACACATGCCGTCAATGCTCAGGTGAGTCTGTGGTTCATACACATGCCGTCAATGCTCAGGTGAGTCTGTGGCTCATACATATGCCGTCAATGCTCAGGTGAGTCTGTGGCTCATACACATGCCATCAATGCTCAGGTGAGTCTGTGGCTCATACACATGCCATCAATGCTCAGGTGAGTATGTGGCTCATACACATGCCATCAATGCTCAGGTGAGTCTGTGGCTCATACACATGCCGTCAATACTCAGGGGAGTCCCTGGCTCATACACATGCCGTCAATGCTCAGGGGAGTCCCTGGCTCATACACATGCCGTCAATGCTCATGGGAGTATTCCCATTTCCTTTACATTTTGTAACTGCCAGCACAACAAATGTCATTGCTATTTGCTCCTTTGAGTGCTTGATTACTTGGATTGACCTTCTATGGTCATGTATGACTGTTGGCACAATATGGTGTAAAAAGGGATGCATATAAAGCCCCATAATAAGAAAAAACACATTGGAACTGGTATATCAAACATCCTGTATACCGTATTTACCGATGTATAACACACTATCATGTATAACGCGCACCCACTTTTTTGAACGAAAATCGGTGAAAAATTTGGTTCAATTCTGTCTGGAAAAAAATGTTGTGCTGGCTGTATCCGTGTATAATGTATAATATAGACAAATTGTTCAAGGATTTCAGTAATAAAAGTGTGCGTTATACATTGGTAAATATGGTAATAACGTACAGGCCTACATCCACACGCTTCTTTATGCGTGAACATTTTCAAATCGGACAATGCTAAAAGCCTAAAATCATTTTTGCATGTAATGTCACCCCACTACCACTGTCATAAATCCATTCCCCTGCTTCATCTGACAGAATGCCAAACATGTCCATCCACGCAGTGTTTCACTCACCTGGTGAGAACAGAACTCCTATCTGACAGAATGCCAAACGTGTCCATCCACGCAGTGTTTCACAGGCCTGGTTAGAACAGAACTGCTATCTGACAGAATACCAAACGTGTCCATCCATGCAGTGTTTCACAGGCCTGGTTAGAACAGAACTGCTATCTGACAGAATACCAAACGTGTCCATCCATGCAGTGTTTCACTCACCTGGTTAGAACAGAACTGCTATCTGACAGAATACCAAACGTGTCCATCCATGCAGTGTTTCACTCACCTGGTTAGAACAGAACTGCTCTCTGACAGAATACCAAACGTGTCCATCCATGCAGTGTTTCACTCACCTGGTTAGAACAGAACTGCTCTCTGACAGAATACCAAACGTGTCCATCCATGCAGTGTTTCACTCACCTGGTTAGAACAGAACTGCTCTCTGACAGAATACCAAACGTGTCCATCCATGCAGTGTTTCACTCACCTGGTTAGAACAGAACTGCTCTCTGACAGAATACCAAACGTGTCCATCCATGCAGTGTTTCACTCACCTGGTTAGAACAGAACTGCTCTCTGACAGAATACCAAACGTGTCCATCCATGCAGTGTTTCACTCACCTGGTTAGAACAGAACTGCTCTCTGACAGAATACCAAACGTGTCCATCCATGCAGTGTTTCACTCACCTGGTTAGAACAGAACTGCTCTCTGACAGAATACCAAACGTGTCCATCCATGCAGTGTTTCACTCACCTGGTTAGAACAGAACTGCTCTCTGACAGAATACCAAACGTGTCCATCCACGCAGTGTTTCACAGGCCTGGTTAGAACAGAACTGCTATCTGACAGAATGCCAAATGTGTCCATCCACGCAGTGTTTCACTCACCTGGTTAGAACAGAACTCCTATCTGACAGAAGGCCAAACGTGTCCATCCACGCAGTGTTTCACTCACCTGGTTAGAACAGAACTGCTCTCTGACAGAAGGCCAAACATGTCCATCCACGCAGTGTTTCACTCGCCTTGTTAGAACAGAACTGCTGTAAGCCAACTGGAGGGATAGATCACTTGAAAGATTCATACTGTAATAGTCCGCCTCCGTGGTCGAGTGGTTAAGGTCGCTGACTTGACTGTAACCCATCATCACTGATGGTCACGGGTTCGAGCCCCGCTCAGGTTGTGTCTCATTTATATGAAAAAGTTGGCAGTTTCTTACGGAGGTTGGTGCACCCAAGTACTGGTTAACCGCTGAAGCCTGCCCAGGAAAGGTGTTGTTAAGTAAACTGCCCACCGGCAATATAGCCCGAAATGGTGCTGATGCAGGCGTAAAACCCGAAATATAACATATAATATAACATAATCATATTGTAATAAATCTATAGTTTAGTTGATGCAAACAATTATTTTAGCTTGATGATGGAGAGAGAGGAGAACAATGTTGAATTTAAGTGCTTTGTCTAAGGACACAATTATAACAGCTACAACTCATCCTTGGAAGGGCTTAATGTAATGTTGTTAGAACTTGTTGCCCAACCCATTTGCTTTTGTTATGTTATATTATTATTGTGTGTTTTACGTTTATTTATCGTCGCTACCGGTTGCCCATATGAGCGACGCCTCCTGAAGAGATTAGTCATTTTAGATTTGTGGAGGATAGTGCAATGATACAGACAGAGACCCATTCCAGAGTCTCTTCTGGTTCTTTTACGTGCACGGTGTAAAGCACCGACACGAGACCTCGGTTTAACGTCCCATCTGAAAGACTGTTATTTTATTAGGGTCAGATGTGGGATCGAACCTGCGATCCCTGGATTACCAGTCCAGTGTGTTACCACTGAACTACAGATCATCTGTAATTATTATTGTGTAACTATATGCATGTATATATAGGCAATAAAATATGGTTAAATTAAAACATGTCCGCCTCCGTGGTCGAGTGGTTAAAGTCGCTGACTTGTATACCACTGTAACCTATCATCACTGATGGTCACGGGTTCGAGCCCCACTCAGGCCGTGTCTCATTTATATGAAAAAGTTGGCAGTTTCTTACGGAGGTTGGTGCACCCAAGTACTGGTTAACCGCTGGAGCCTGCCCAGGAAAGGTGTTGTTAGGTAAACTGCCCGCCGGCGATATAGCCCGAAATGGTGCTGATGCAGGCGTAAAACCCGAAATATAACATAACATAAATTAAAATAGCTACAGCTGGGCGTGAACTTCGGGCTTTTCACACCTGAAGTGGACACGTTACCACTGCGCTATCACGACTGCGCTACAAATCCATAGAAAGTAGGAGCATAACTTAAATACTTATCCACATAGTGTAGTAGATAAGGACCACAAAATGATGATTTCGTTCGGAAGGTGTAAAAAGCACCAACGTTTTACACAAGTAACATGAGGGTGTATACTTTCCAAAACGCCCGGAAGACAATCACGAGAGGCCCTTTGACTTCATGTTTGGGGCCCCAAAAAGGGACCACCAACAGAAATGTAAAAAAACACAACACTTTTTAAAGTTCCAATAATTTAATTAATTGTTACTACTTCAATTGTTTTCACATGATAATTAATAGAGAAGGCATAGTAGTATCTAATGTTTTACATACAAATAATAATTTTTTCCTCGTTTGATGAAACATGGGCACTTCTTTCTCACTTGTGGCGATGAATTCACATGGTCACTGGAGCGTGATAATCGCGGTTTTACAAGTTTAACTAATTTAAACAATGGAAACTTGTTTGTTGTTTATAGATGAACGAGAGTCTAGAGAACATTGCAACATCAGTGGCTGATCTCAGTCATCTGTATAGAATTCCAGACACAGAGAAGAGTGGTGTCCCTTCCTTAGTCAACCAGAGTTCTCTCCCTGGGCAGACTGGTACTCCAGCAATGTTTCTGTCCCAAGTACCAGTCCAGAAGTATTACAATGCAGAGGAGACTTTCACCACGCAGCTAACAGCTTACACAAAGAAACAGTTCTTTCAGGTAGCAGTTGGATTGTTTTGTACCTTAATAGTCATATTCCTTAAAAAATATGAAATTACCCGGACAGATATTTTAATTGTTTTATGAGCCACGACGCCGTAACTTTCGAAGTGAATTTCTCAACTCACGAAGACCAGCGAGATCAGTGCTATTTATAGATACATGAGAAGCGTGGACATTTTGGTAAACCAGTCTGAGACACATGACATGATATTACCGTGACCCTTGTAAATTTCCATAAATAGACTCGTTGGAATTTCGTTGAATTTTTGCCGTTTTTATCATTTTCCCCTTACTGAGTATTTATTAGCCAATTTTTGCATATTTTAGCCAATGTCGACGTTGGCGATTGCCAGCGTGGGCCCTGCCCTGTGATAGCCCCGTGAGATTTGTACATTATACTCTTACTCACCACTGCTCCACGTTATAAATGTGGATCTATTTCAGTGATTGAACCAAAATTCAGTGATGTAAAGTTTGTTTATTATAGTGTCACCCCTATTTAAAGGGCCAGCCATTTCTGACTTATGAGGCACCTCTTTTTTATGAACATCAGTACTTCCCGAATCCTATGCTTGTGTGCCAGACGTCAGGCTGGTAGGCAATCGGTAACCATTATTTAACTAGCTGGCAGCTCACCAACCGGCCATATCAGAACGAACCCCTGACGAGATTCGAACCTTCGACCTCCCGCTCCGTACGCGGACGCCTTAACCACTGGGCTACGGAGAAGCACGGAGATGTATGCACACATGTCGAAATTCAATACAAATACCAAGATGTCCGATTAGCGCAGTGGTAAGCGCGCTTGCTTCTCAACAACGCAACCCAGGTTCGATCCTCGGACCGGGAAGTATGTGAGATGGTTTGGTTGCTGCCAGATCAGACAGGTGGGTTTTCTCTGGGTATCCCAGTTTCCTCCCACACGAATGACCACATTTACGCCGTCATCCGCGCCAACGAGAGTGATTAATATAAGTTGTTAAAACTTGTTTCGCAATCGTTGTAAAATAAATAAAGTTTAAACTAAATACCAAGATGAATACAATCAGGTACTGGTGGTTAGTCTATTCCATTAAGTGTTTGTGTTCCCCTACTCTATTTCAGGGAATAGCAGAGATGGCAAGTTGTGGGGAAGACTCGCGCTTCGAGATCCTGGAAGTGAGCGATCCAGACAGTCTGCTGGTGAGGGGCGAAAGTCACGACGTCAATATAAAAGACTGTAAAGAATTAGCAAGATTACAACATCTGTAAGTTGCCGGGAGTTTCACTTCATTAAAACTAATAGTAAATACTCTAGTCTCTCCTGTGTACTTGCTGCTTAATTCTTGAAGCAGAATACCATTTAATTTTCTAAAAACTGTTATGTGTGTGTTTTACGTTTATTTATCGTCGCTACCGGTTACCCGTATGAGCGACGCCTCCTGAAGAGATTAGTCATTTTAGAGTTTGGAGGATAGTGCAATGATACAGACAGAGACCCATTCCAGAGTCTCCTCTGGTTCTTTTACGTGTAAAGCACCGACATAAGACCTTGGTTTAACGTCCCATCTAAAAGACTGTTAATTTTATTAGGGTCATGGCGATGGATTCCATCAGGAATGAGGTCTCGAGAATGATTAATATAAGTTATAAGAACTTGTTTCGCAATCGAACTAAAATAAATTTGTATAAACTAAAACATCTCTTACTAGCTGACCACACACCTTCACCCAAAATACTACCTATTCCTACTGTACTAACCCTCTACATAACCAAAAGGTTCACCAAAATCCTACCTCTTCCTACTGTACTAACCCTCTACATATCCAAAAGGGTCACCAAAATCCTACCTCTTCCTACTGTACTAACCCTCTACATATCCAAAAGGTTCACCAAAATCCTACCTCTTCCTACTGGACTAACCCTCTACATATCCAAAAGGGTCACCAAAATCCTACCTCTTCCTACTGTACTAACCCTCTACATATCCAAAAGGTTCACCAAAATCCTACCTCTTCCTACTGTACTAACCCTCTACATATCCAAAAGGTTCACCAAAATCCTACCTCTTCCTACTGGACTAACCCTCTACATATCCAAAAGGTTCACCAAAATCCTACCTCTTCCTACTGGACTAACCCTCTACATATCCAAAAGGGTCACCAAAATCCTGTTATCATATCAAATATCATGCAGACAGACAGACAGACAGACAGACAGACAGACAGACAGACAGACAGACAGACAGACAGACAGACAGACAGACAGACAGACAGACAGACAGACAGACAGACAGAGTCATTCCTAGTCCAGGTGTTAACAAAACAGATCAAGTGTCCTACCAAACCTTGCAATAGTCGGCACAGGGGATGCTGGAGTTATTGATTCTCTATATATATATGTGGGTTTTGTAAACCAGATACAAGAAGAGCGAAACAGATCGCGTAAAGGCTCTGCTGGACATGCGGAAGTTAAAGAGTCAACAACAGTCGGCACAGGGGATACTGGAGTTGTTGAAAACCGGTACATTTTCTACAGATCGAGGAAAAAACAAGTATGTAGATCATTATTTATTCTGGTAATCTTAAACTTCAGATTAAAGTTGATTTCCTGAAATGGAAAAATAAAATTTAGCTTATAACATTCACTATGAGTATGGGGAGACATTTCCGGCCGCCACAATGCAGAAATAGCTCTGGTGTTAATTTTAACTCTGCGTGTTAGCGGCAAAAATAACACTGAACAATGTCCTGCAATTTCATTAGAATTGTGTCGCCATGATGAAATTCCATGACATATTTCCAGTTTTCCGCTACAAATAAGAAAAACACTTTAATCAATTGTTATCTGCTACAATTATTTGAACTATTTATAGCCTCTATTTTACCCAGCATGCAAAGAGATAATACTGATTAAAGCCATGATTTGGATTCTTTCTGTGTATATTAGCATGAGATCAATGTCACAGTTTTCGAGTGGACGCGTCGTACAATTATCTGTAAGGCGTCATTCAGCCACAGTTTTAATCCGTTTTTCATCGTACTTTTTACAGAGAAAGATTACAGAAGCTGCAGTGTTTGATGCAGGTTGTGCAGAGAGATTACCTCGTGCTGACTGAGAGTGAGGTGCCGAAGTTACTACAGGAGTGCAAGGATGCGAAGGTGTTACGAGTGTTGACGGGCGATTACGATCTTAAACTTGCGAGACAGGACTACTTTACCTCCAACCAAGATACGGTTAGCTTACAATCTTAAACTAGCAAGACAGGACTACTTTACCTCCAACCAAGATAAGGTTAGCTTACAATCTTAAACTAGCAAGACAGGACTACTTTACCTCCAACCAAGATACGGTTAGCTTACAATCTTAAACTAGCAAGACAGGACTACTTTACCTCCAACCAAGATAAGGTTAGCTTATGATCTTAAACTGGCGAGACAGGACTACTTTACCTCCAACCAAGATACGGTTAGCTTATGATCTTAAACTGGCGAGACAGGACTACTTTACCTCCAACCAAGATACGGTTAGCTTATGAACTTAAACTGGCGAGACAGGACTACTTTACCTCCAACCAAGATACGGTTAGCTTATGATCTTAAACTGGCGAGACAGGACTACTTTACCTCCAACCAAGATACGGTTAGCTTATGATCTTAAACTGGCAAGACAGGACTACTTTACCTCCAACCAAGATACGGTTAGCTTATGATCTTAAACTGGCAAGACAGGACTACTTTACCTCCAACCAAGATACGGTTAGCTTATGATCTTAAACTGGCAAGACAGGACTACTTTATATCCAACCAAGATACGGTTAGCTTATGATCTTAAACTGGTGAGACAGGACTACTTTACCTCCAACCAAGATACGGTTAGCTTATGATCTTAAACTTGCGAGGACACGACTGTTTGACATAAAGATACGGTTAGATTACAATCTTAAACTGGCAATACAGGACTATTTTACCTTCAATCGAGATAAGGTTAGCTTACGATCTTAAACTGGCGAGACAGGACTATTTTACGTTCAATCAAGAAATGGTTAGATTATGATCTTAATCTTGCAATACATGACTATTTTACCTTCAATTAAGATAAGGCAAGATTACAATCTTAAACAGGATAGACAGGTTAGAATTACGAGCTGAAACTGGTAAATACTTTTAAAAAACATTTGGCCATAGCTGTCTATTGCTTGTCATATTTAACAGGAAATATCTACATGCACAATTCCTACTCACTACTACCCCCACAATACTAGGATTATGACATCACCACTAGTGAACTCTCATTTAAAATAGACACCATTGGAAAAACCAGTAAATCTAGAACACAGAATGAAGCGTCTGTGGTGAAGACATTTACACATGATTTACTTATAGTACATGTTATTTGATGTCTGTATAATATTTAAAGCAGCCCTATATCTTATGAAATAAAAGATATTTGAAAAATTCAAATTTTACGTATGGGTAGCAATGCTGCTACACATTCTTAAATTATAATTTGTATAATTATGTTCAATTAGTAAACAGTGTTTTTTGCGATAAAACAAACTCGAAACCGAAAGTAGGACTTTCCGAGTTGGTCGGTCACACGCACTTGTTTACAATCGGAATCTGATTTACATTCGGAATGCATCGTCCTCCTTTGGCAATGATGAAAACAAACATGGCATATCCGCTGTTGTTTCACGCATGCCCGCTGCGCGTGTTTACATTTCGTTTGTTGATAAACAAATTCGCGTATACGACGGTTTATATTTATTTGAATTTTATCGTTTCTGATATTTCGATAGTATTTATATTTTACCAAAAACATCCTTTATTACGATATAATGCTGCTTTAAGTAAGCCTAGCATGCTGGAAGCACATTGTGTAAAAACAAGAAAAGTAGTCCGGCTACTGGTATGATACCGATTCTGAACATGTCTGATGTATATTGTATGCCACTGAGGAAAACAGCGTGTGTTTGTGAGGAGAGGATGATAGGCATATAATTAAACAGCGTGTGTTTGTGAGTAGAGGATGATATGCATATAATTAAACAGCGTGTGTTTGTGAGTAGAGGATGATATGCATATAATTAAACAGCGTGTGTTTGTGAGGAGAGGATGATATGCATATAATTAAATAGCCGTACCATTTCAGGTAATAAATGAGCTTGTGAAACAGCGATCTAGGAATGAGTTTGTTACCATGGCATTGGAGGTGGAGCTGCGACAGCACAGAGAAGTACATCATATACTTACATCACTGCATACACAGTTACACAATCAACATGCACAGTTCCAGGGAAGAATGGTAAATTTCCTTTAAAAAAGACGTCACTAAGTCACATTAAAGAAAAACATAGTAACCACTGTAGCAACTCCTCTTTTTGACTAAACATAGTAACCACTGTAGCAACTCCTCTTTTTGACTAAACATAGTAACCACTGTAGCAACTCATCTTTTTGACTAAACATAGTAACCACTGTAGCAACTCATCTTTTTGACTAAACATAGTAACCACTGTAGCAACTCATCTTTTTGACTAACCATAGTAACCACTGTAGCAACTCTTCTTTTTGACTAACCATAGTAACCACTGTAGCAACTCATCTTTTTGACTAAATTTTGTCCAAACGTGGTTATAGGTTATGTTTTGATGAAAGTTTGAAGTTTGACAAATGACCGCTATTTTGTTTATGTTTTATTAGCTCATACAACTTGAGATTAATCTCTCCGGAGATCTTATACATGTTCTCCCTACCAGTATATGGGGGAGATTTCTCCCTACTAGTATATGGGGGAGATTTCTCCATACCAGTATATGGGGAGAAATCCCTACCGATATATGGGGAGAAATCCCTACCAGTATATGGGGAGAAATCCCTACCAGTATATGGGGAGAAATCCCTACCGGTATATGGGGAGAAATCCCTACCAGTATATGGGGAGAAATCCCTACCAGTATATGGGGAGAAATCCCTACCAGTATATGGGGAGAAATCCCTACCGGTATATGGGGAAAAATCCCTACCAGTATGTGGGGAGAAATCCCTACGGTATATGAGGGAGAAATCCCTACCGGTATATGGGGAGAAATCCCTACCGGTATATGGGGAAAAATCCCTACCAGTATGTGGGGAGAAATCCCTACGGTATATGAGGGAGAAATCCC
Source organism: Archivesica marissinica (assembly GCA_014843695.1). Taxonomy (NCBI): domain Eukaryota; kingdom Metazoa; phylum Mollusca; class Bivalvia; order Venerida; family Vesicomyidae; genus Archivesica; species Archivesica marissinica. Next base: position 73,226,123 of record CM026397.1, read on the forward strand.
TACCGGTATATGGGGAGAAATCCCTACTGGTATATGGGGAGAAATCACTACCGGTATGTGGGGGAGAAATCCCTACCGGTATATGAGGGAGAAATCACTATCGGTATGTGGGGTAGAAATCCCTACTGGTATATGGGGGAGAAATTCCTACCGGTATATGGGGGAGAAATTCCTACCGGTATATGGGGGAGAAATTCCTACCGGTATATGGGGGAGAAATTCCTACCGGTATATGGGGGAGAAATTCCTACCGTTATATGGGGGAGGGCCTCTTAGCCCAATTGTTTATCGCTATGCATATATATATATGTGGAGGTACAAGAGATCTGATAGAGATTGAATCTTTTCAGGTTGTAATAGCCATATAACATGGCATATACACTGCTTGCATCAGTGCATGCTGGGTACTTATCTGCTTGCATCAGTGCATGCTGGGTACTTATCTGCTTGCATCAGTGCATGCCGGGTACTTATCTGCTTGCATCAGTGCATGCCGGGTACTTATTTGCTTGCATCAGCGCATGCCGGGTACTTATCTGCTTGCATCAGTGCATGCCGGGTACTTATCTGCTTGCATCAGTGCATGCTGGGTACTTATCTGCTTGCATCAGCACATGCCTGGTACTTATCTGCTTGCATCAGCGCATGCCGGGTACTTATCTGCTTGCATCAGCACATGCTGGGTACTTATCTGCTTGCATCAGTGCATGTCGGGTACTTATCTGCTTGCATCAGTGCATGTCGGGTACTTATCTGCTTGCATCAGCGCATGCCGGGTACTTATCTGCTTGCATCAGTGCATGCCGGGTACTTATCTGCTTGCATCAGTGCATGCTGGGTACTTATCTGCTTGCATCAGTGCATGCTGGGTACTTATCTGCTTGCATCAGTGCATGCCGGGTACTTATCTGCTTGCATCAGTGCATGCTGGGTACTTATCTGCTTGCATCAGTGCATGCCGTGTACTTATCTGCTTGCATCAGCGCATGCCGGGTACTTATCTGCTTGCATCAGTGCATGCCGGGTACTTATCTGCTTGCATCAGTGCATGTCGGGTACTTATCTGCTTGCATCAGTGCATGCCGGGTACTTATCTGCTTGCATCAGTGCATGCTGGGTACTTATCTGCTTGCATCAGTGCATGCCGGGTACTTATCTGCTTGCATCAGTGCATGCTGGGTACTTATCTGCTTGCATCAGTGCATGCTGGGTACTTATCTGCTTGCATCAGCGCATGCCGGGTACTTATCTGCTTGCATCAGTGCATGCCGGGTACTTATCTGCTTGCATCAGCGCATGCCGGGTACTTATCTGCTTGCATCAGTGCATGCCGTGTACTTATCTGCTTGCATCAGTGCATGTCGGGTACTTATCTGCTTGCATCAGTGCATGCCAGGTACTTATCTGCTTGCATCAGTGCATGCTGGATACTTATCTGCTTGCATCAGTGCATGCTGGGTACTTATCTGCTTGCATCAGTGCATGCTGGATACTTATCTGCTTGCATCAGTGCATGCTGGGTACTTATCTGCTTGCATCAGTGCATGCTGGGTACTTATCTGCTTGCATCAGTGCATGCTGGGTACTTATCTGCTTGCATCAGTGTATGCTGGGTACTTATCTGCTTGCATCAGTGCATGCTGGATACTTATCTGCTTGCATCAGTGCATGCCGGGTACTTATCTGCTTGCATCAGTGCATGCTGGATACTTATCTGCTTGCATCAGTGCATGCCGTGTACTTATCTGCTTGCATCAGTGCATGCCGTGTACTTATCTGCTTGCATCAGTGCATGTCGGGTACTTATCTGCTTGCATCAGTGCATGCCGGGTACTTATCTGCTTGCATCAGTGCATGCCGGGTACTTATCTGCTTGCATCAGCGCATCAACGGTCGCCTCTATTAAGCAACCAGCTTCGAAATTAAGCAGCCTTGCATTTTATTACATAATTGGCCTGTATTAAACAGTCACCTGTGCCAAGCAACCACTTTCTATACTACCCATGACTGGCTGCTTAAGACTGGTTTGCAGAATTTTGCAAATGATACGAACTGTTCTTCAGTTACATCATTCTGTGTATTGTAATCATATTATTCTTGATTGCAAGTCCATCAATGCAGAACATAAAACGGAATAGATTTTACCGTGGTTACGGTCGTTGTCTTCAAATCACTTGGCCCTCACCGCTGCAGGTTTGAATCCCACTCGGGGTATCAAATTATTTCAGGCGAGGAAGCTATCCAACTTGCTTGTGGAAGGTTTGTGGTTCTACTTGGGTGCCTGCCCGTGCATTAAATACTGCTCAGAAGGGCACCTGGGGTGTTCCTTCACCAGTAATAGCTGGATAGTGGCCAAGCTGTTGGTGCGACTTTAAACCCCAAAAACAAGAAAAAGTATAGATTTTTTATTAGGGATGGCAACGAATAGCGATTATACTATTCAAATATTCGGTCGGGAAGGTATTCGAATATTCGATAGAATTCTGTCAAAAATTTCAAAATCACTCAAACTCTTATAAAAATTGCCAAACTAACCTAATTTCTGTTTTACGCGTAAACGTCATCTTCCTCAAATGATTATTGAGACCAGAATATGTTAAATCCAATTTGCATAGATTACACCTAGCAGTTTTCTTATTCTCAGAGCGAGTCAAGCATTTCCAAACGTGTGACTGAACAGGTGGCATTTTTGAGGACTATAATATTTCTTTCCGAATATTGGAATACTGGAATAGTATTAAAATATTCTGACGTTCGAGCGAATATTTGAATATTCGTTGCCATCCCTAATTTTTATAATAAGTTGGTTGTATTATAGAGTGTAATGACAGACAACTCTCTAACACCGGCCAGACATAGAAGGGAGACCATAGATTCCAGAGATAAAAGTGCTGCCCGGCTATACCAGTGCTTAGGTAACTTGTGTTTCAGTCTTGCTTAAAGGGGCCAATCTAGTTTGGAAGGAGCTGTATAGAAGTCTATGCCATGTCTGTCAGTTGTTCCGGGCCTTGGATATATGTACAGTCGTGGGCACTTGGATACATGTACAGTCCTGGATACTTGGATATATGTACAGTCCTGGGCACTTGGATATATGTACAGTTCTGGGCACTTGGATATATGTACAGTCCTGGGCACTTGGATATATGTACAGTCCTGGATACTTGGATATATGTACAGTCCTGGGCACTTGGATATATGTACAGTCCTGGGCACTTGGATATATGTACAGTCCTGGGCACTTGGATGTATGTACAGTCCAGGGCACTTGGATACATGTACATTCCTGGATACTTGGATACATGTACAGTCCTGGGCACTTGGATACATGTACAGTCCTGGATACTTGATATATGTACAGTCCTGGGCACTTGGATATATGTACAGTCCTGGGCACTTTGAATACTGTACAGTCCTGGGCACTTGGATACATGTACAGCCTGGGCACTTGGATACTATGTACAGTCCTGGGCACTTGGATACATGTACAGTCCTGGGCACTTGGATACATGTACAGTCCTGGGCACTTGGATATATGTACAGTCCTGGGCACTTGGATATATGTACAGTCCTGGGCACTTGGATATATGTACAGTCCTGGGCACTTGGATATATGTACAGTCCTGGGCACTTGGATACATGTACAGTCCTGGGCACTTGGATATATGTACAGTCCTGGGCACTTGGATATATGTACAGTCCTGGGCACTTGGATACATGTACAGTCCTGGGCACTTGGATATATGTACAGTCCTGGGCACTTGGATATATGTACAGTCCTGGGCACTTGGATACATGTACAGTCCTGGGCACTTGGATACATGTACAGTCCTGGGCACTTGGATACATGTACAGTCCTGGGCACTTGGATACATGTACAGTCCTGGGCACTTGGATACATGTACAGTCCTGGGCACCTGGATACATGTACAGTCCTGGGCACTTGGATACATGTACAGTCCTGGGCACTTGGATACATGTACAGTCCTGGGCACTTGGATACATGTACAGTCCTGGGCACTTGGATATATGTACAGTCCTGGGCACTTGGATATATGTACAGTCCTGGGCACTTGGA
>CM026397.1:73231200-73262631 GCA_014843695.1 Archivesica marissinica
AATTGTTCACCCGAGACCATGGAAATTGTATCCTGGATTGTTCACTCCTTACCATGGAAATTGTATCCTGGATTGTTCACTCCTGACCATGGAATTGGTATCCTGGATTGAATGCTCATTTAATGATTACAAATTGTGTCCATGGTAACACACAGAGTAATACATGAATATAAGAGTAGCCTACCATGAGCTGTTTCCCATCATTGTTCAGTAACACACTCTCCAGGGTCTGCTGTATGTACACACCTTCATTCAGGTCTTCGAGAAATCTACAATAAATGCAAGGTAAGAGAAAATACGTCATGGTAGAGCTTAATAAAGACTTTCATGACAGGGAGACATCTACAGCATTACAGCCAGGGTTCCGTAGCCTGCCCATTGAATCTATGGACACTGTCATTGATCTAGGGTTCTGTAGCCTATCCATTGAATCTAGGCACACTGTCCTTGATCTAAGGTTCTGTATTCTATCCATTGAATCTAAGCACACTGTCCTTGATCTAAGGTTCTGTATTCTATCCATTGAATCTAAGCACACTGTCCTTGATCTAGGGTTCCGTAGCCTGCCCATTGAATCTAGGCACACTGTCCTTGACCTGGTGTATCCTGCTCCTCCCAGGCGCCAATTGCGACAAAAAAACAAATATTGGCACTAAATTTTGTGAATTGGCGAAAATATTTGGCGCAACATTTTTTCTTTCTTTCTTTTCTTTTTCGGCACATGTTTTGTCAAATATATGGCTTCATATATTTATTTGTGAACTATATGGCTCTTAGTTGGCTCCAAGGTTTTTAAATTGGCTCCAGTATTTTACAATTGACGACAGAAGTGGCGCAGACAAACATTCAGACAGCGGGAACCCTGTGTCAACAAACATCCATTTACACAATTCTCGATGGGAGTCAGGGAAGACAGGTTTGACAGTATTTACACAAGAGTGACCAACACAAGAGTGACCAACACAAGAGTGACCAACACAAGAGTGACCAACATTCAGACATGTATACTCTCTTGCCCATAGCAAATCCTGCATGGTGTACTGATTTATCGGGGAGAAGTTTGAACTCCAACCAAATACTCACTATATTTCCTATATACAACAATTCAATAAGGGAGAGGATATAAAAACCTTCTCCCTCAATCAAAAATAATGAGAAGTCAGAGAAACAAGGTTTCTTCAAATTTCTTTTAGCTCAATTGTGAAACAAGTTATTATAACATTAGTTAAAGCAGCATTACATCTTATGAAGTAAAAGATATTTGAAAAATTCAATTTTTACGTATGGGTAGCAATGCTGCTACACATTCTAACATTATACTTTGTATGCTTATGTTCATTAGGTAAACAGTTTTTGCGATAAAACAAACTCGAAACCGAAAGTAGGACTTTCCGAGTCGATCGGTCACGCACTTGTTTACAACCGGAACGCATCGTCCGCACTTGTTTGCATACCCCATTTGTCCCACGTTGTCTTTTTTAATTAAATTACTTGATATGTTGATTCATACCTCTGATAGCTAAGTCTTTAGGCACATTTCTACATCCCCGCGAGTGGTTCGACATTAGAGGAAGATAGATAGATAGTCTTTCATGTTCAAAATATATACGTTGTTTTCTACATCCTCTGTTGTTTCACGCATGCGCTCTGTGCGTGTTTACATTTCGTGTGTTGATAAATAAATTCGCGTATACGACGGTTTAAATTTATTGGAATTTTATCGTTTCTGAGCGACTATTTCGATTTTTGTAAACACACACACATTAGTATATATATGTTACCCAAAACATCCTTTATTACGATGTAATGCTTCTTTAAATGCTCTCGGGACCTCATTCATGTGGATTTAAGTGTCTTGCCTAAGGACACCACCATGGTACAAGTGTTATTCTGGCGGGATTCAAACTCACAAACCACTACTTATGAGGTGGACATTGTATCCACTGCACAATAGAGTCTCCATGGAGCAAGGGGGGTAATTTCTCTCAATTGTGAAACAGGTTCTTACAACATTGGTTTAATTGCTCTCGATAACTCATTCTTGAGAATCCATCATGTGGGAGAAGAGCCAATGTAGATTTAACCCTTTCAACACCAAGTAACTCACATGGACTGGTCCATGATATTCATAAACCAATAAATGAATCAGAAAATCACATTTGGACAAGTTCATTTATCAAAATGGGTAATTATGTCTAAAAATAGTCATATCACTGGCAAAAAGTGCAGATCCTGATGAGACGGCTCGTCACGAGCCGGCTCGTCACGAGCCGGCTCATCTGGATCTATACTTTTTGTAAGCCTATTTAGAGGTATGCGGTGTTGAAAGGGTTAACTGTCCTGTCTAAGGACACCACAACAGTTATGTTATGTTATATTATATTTCGGGTTTTACGCCTGCATCAACACCATTTTTGGGCTATATCGCCGGCGGGCAGTTTACCTAACAACACCATTCCTGGGCAGGCTCCAGCGGTTAACCAGTACTTGGGTGCACCAACCTCCGTAAGAAACTGCCAACTTTTTCATATAAATGAAACACGGTCTGAGCGGGGCTCGAACCCGTGACCATCAGTGATGATAGGTTACAGTGGTATACAAGTCAGCGACCTTAACCACTCGACTACGGAGGCGGACACACCACAACGGTACCATTGTGGTTCTGGAGGGATTCAAACTCACACACCACTACTTACGAGGTGGACATTGTATCCACTGCATCATAGAAGTTCCAAGGAGCAAGGGAGGTAATTTATCTCAAGTCGCCATCCAGCTTAAACCCTGCATACACTGATATAATACACTACAATGTTTGTGCACAAGTTATACACAAACACAAATCTAAAAATGAGTGTACAATCAAACCTTAAGCAGCCAGTTAAGGGAATCTCAGAAAGTGGCTGCTCAGCACAGGTGGCTGCTTAATAGAGGTCCAATGTATAATAAAACTACATATTTGGATTATGGAAACTGGCTGCTTAATAGAGATGACCACTAACACAGATTTGACTGTATATTCAGGAGGCAACGCAGAGTTTGTTCAAAAGCTCATTCATAGTTTAATTCTATTCTTCTTTTTCTTTTCTCAAACTAATATTTATATCATCTTTAATCATATATTACTCAGTTACTCTCTCATGCCCCTACTCTGCCTCCATACTTTGCAGAACAATAACATTTACTTTTACATAAAGGCCAACAATTATCACATACACAAACTATAGTTTATGAAGCATCCAGAAAGTATGTTTACATTTGTATACCAAGATATCTAAGGCCAAAAAAAACCAACCTGTGTTTACTGTTTCATGCACACAAAAGATAGTGCCAGTCGATGTCCCTTTTTTTAATTATTATTTTTCTCTTACCATACTCTTGGGCACAGAAAAATAGGGGGAATAAATGAAATTTGGAATGTTCCTTTTTCTTCAAAATTTTATTAAAAAAATCAGGGTCAGGGGATTTAAAAAATGGGTCGGTCGGGAAACCGTAAACACAGGGTTGTTTTTTTTTGCCTAACTAGAAGACAGCTATGTAAGTCTTGACCTTCATTACCTGTTGATGTCTGTCACATATTTATGGACACTGGAAAAAGCCTGGTAAAATCTTGTTAGGATCTCGATATGATTTTCCCGGAACTCTTCATCCAAATCTTGAAGTTCCTGCATAGAAAATCAACAAATAATCTAAACAGATATAATAGTTGTAGTGTTTTCAGAAAAGCAGTTACATGTACATGAGGTGCCGGTGTAAAGTTTATTATTTACAATGGTGAAACAACTTATATTAGTCACTCGATGTCGCAGATGGAAGCCCATATATGTCAAACCTTGTGTGGAAGGAAACCGGAGCACCTAGAGAAAACCCACCTGTGCGATTTGGCAACAACCGTACCATCTCATATACAGTCAAACTTGTATTGAGAGATCGCCGAAGGGAACGGCAAAAAGCAGCCTCTAAGCAGGAATGGTCTCTAAATACAAACTAATTTGTTATTTAACCAGGAACTGAAAAAGTGGTCTCTTAATAAAAGTGGTCTCTTAATAGACATGGTCTTTCAAGCAAGTTCACTTTACTACTGTCCCCTAGGATTAAACCTGTTTGCATTGGTACAAAGCGAGAGTGTTACTCAATATACTAATCAAATAGTAGTGTTGCTAGAACTTGTTGCCCAACCTTCTGTTGTTTTGTCACAGTCACCATTGGGAGGCATTATGTGCAAGTGACCCATCTAGCTCAACCGGTCGCGTGTTGGAGACCCAGGTTGTCTTCATATTTTTAACACATGGCGACATTGTAATTTGGTGATGTTCAACCAGGTAAACTATTATACATATCAGAGAATCTATCCAACAGATTGTGTTCATGATTATCTCACATTGTATTATTAGCAATAATAATAGGTTGAACACAACTCATTTTTAGATTCTCAGGTAGATTGAACATCACATATTTATGAACTGTGATCAATGTACAATAGGATATAAATTATTACCGGTTTAGACTCTATTTTATTTTCAAAGTAGTCTGAGCTTTTGAAGTAGCTAAAATCCGCCACAAGGTCTCCATATTTTGCGTCCTGCTGCGAATCCAACCGGAATACAGATGGTATAAAATCAGAGAGTCGTAACAACTCTGCAATGATTGCATTCCCTCGGGACGCCAGCCTCAGCGCATTTTGACCACATTGATTATTCTCCGCCAGAAAATCGGCCATTTTACTAATCTCTATTCTAGTATTCTATCCAGCAGTTCGCCATATAATGAACAGTGATGAACTAGCAAGATCACATGATTTTGACCAAAAAAATTTAATTCATAAAAATGCTGGATTCAAAAATAAGACTTGACAAATCATTATTGTCTATCATAAATAAAATGTGTCATATAAATTTCAATAATTTGAATTTAAATAGTTCAGTTGTCACAATGTGCTTGCACTAAAACCATTCTAGCAGTTTGTTGAAAGCTCATTTTACTCCCACCCGGAAGTCGTATTTTTCGTTTTGGAGTCACCTCCCCTTTGTTGACAGACGGCGCTGTCTGCGAAATGTCGGGTCCGCTCGTGAATAATTTTGAAGTCCCTTCTTGGTAAATTTCATTGTCCTGTTTGCAAATAAACAAATAAACGTGTATGCAATCAATTACATAAATATGTTTACATAAGTTTCTGCTCATATATCCACGATTGCATCAAGAAATGTTTCAGATTTTAGCTTCTAAAATTATCCCCAGCATGTCGGCATGCAGATTATGTGGGTGGGGAAATGTGTTTATGGACAGTGACCACATCATTAATATCACAAATCTGCTCCAAGATCTGACGATCATCCGTTATAGCAAAAATGGATTTGATGAGAGCTTATTTACAGTAGCAACTGGTGATCGGTATCGTCGTATGGGCAAGTGGAAAATAGGTTTCCAATAGGCATTACCCTGGGTATACCGGTAACCGGTGACATAAGCAATAGCCTGTGTATACCGGTAACCGGTGACATAAGCAATAGCCTGTGTATTTTTGTTCCAAAACGAGGCTGTGCAAATAATGTTCATTCTCAATTAAGCATAATCTTCTTTATTTTATTGTATGCAATATTAGTTAGTAAGAAATAAATCATAATTAAATCAAAAACTCACCTCACACACATTGCTTAGTATTGGTTAATCGCTTAGGTCAGCTAAGCCTGCCCAGGAAAAAATGTCTAAGTCCCCGATAGGGGTTTGACATTAAAGGAACATACATGTATACTTACAAAACATGGATTGCATAGTTTATTTTGTTGTGTAACAATGTGTGGACCCTAGTATTGATCAGTAATGCGCGAGTGCAGTCGGCAGCTTCAAAACAGCTGTCCACAAGTGGGACTAGAAGACTCCCACACTCTCCCGTTGCGTCTACGCTGAAAGGCCCTGCAACGTTACTAACCAGAACCAGAACCAGAAAACAAAGTGAAAGCAACAGCACATGCCTCCATCTTTTATTTACGCGGTGATACCAATAACCGGTGACGATGTAAATTTCACATAAAAAGTTCCTACCAATACATGCCATATAAACCAATCATGTGACGTCACAGGAGTAGCAGGCACCTTACAAATGTCAAATGCAGCCGATAGATAACAAAAGTCATTGAAATTCACCTAAATATTGACAACATGAACAAAAACTTACGAGTGTAAGAGGGAAAAACAAGTTTTGAATAAATTAAGGTAAAATTACCCGTAGAAATGACATTTCAGCTAGTTTTTGCTATGGACAGTTGCAGAAATCCAACGGAAATTGTCAATAGTAAGCACAAAATGAACATGTGCGGTTCATTTGGATTTATTCTGATATCACTGCTTATTAGTATTCACCGATATTAGGGTCATTGTGGATAAATGAGAGCACTAATTTAAATCAGATTTATACTTTTGTGGCCAGATGAAGTGATCTGTGCATTTGAGTAGTGAGTAGCTTTTGAAATTTGAGAAGATAATATTAATCAGACTAGTTCTAAGCTGCTATTTTTAATCCCAACTTGTGGCGTCCGAGGTCCAGTGGTAGAGCGTCAGATTTGGAATCAAACGGTCCCGGGTTCGATTCTCGGCCAGGCCACGTATGTAGTGCCATTGAGCAAGGCACCTCACACACATAGCTTAGTATTGGTTAATCGCTTAGGTCAGCTAAGCCTGCCCAGGAAAAAATGTCTAAGTCCCCGATAGGGGTTTGACATTAAAGGAACATACATGTATACTTACAAAACATGGATTGCATAGTTTATTTTGTTGTGTAACAATGTGTGGACCCTAGTATTGATCAGTAATGATGATTGATCTAACCACTTGACCATTGCAAGTCACTGCACCTAATTTGTTGTTTATAATTCATTTACCACATAGTGATCTAATATATTTCTATGTGTTGCAGGGCAGGGAAGCCAGCGCCAGGTCTTCATTTAGATGTCACTAAGGATGGAAAACTTATTCAGGTACATATTATTCTTGCCGACATTAACTACATGTACCAGAGATGACATGTTCCATTAAAACACTTGATGAGGGAATATTTTGCTGTTGTCGAAGAATACAAATGAAATTTTCCCAGACAATATTCATTTATATTCTTTAACACCGGCTATCCCGGCATTGTTTCAGGCATGGACTGCCACCTGAGTATCCTCAACTTATACGAAAAGCTGCTGTGTGGCTGTTTTGTTTGCCGTATGACTCGAACAAACAGCACACATTTATGTTATTGTAGATTGGATATTTTCGCTTGTCTTAATTTATTTTACAATTAGATATCAACTCATGAGTTGTTAACCCTTTCCCCCATAGAAGCGCCTCTTGATGCCATTACCAATACGACATACATTGACAAATGACAATGTAGTAGCCAAACCAATGTTCATAATAAAGGCCTGAATCTCATGTAGTCCCAGTAATATCTATGGAGGTGGGATAATGGGGATACATATGGTGACTACTTATCTACTGCATGATAGCTAAATGGCTGTCGTTTGTATGCAGATATAATATTAACCTAAATCTCTATGAAGGAAAGGGTTAATACCTATAATAGGAAAGGGTTAACTTGTTTTGTGCTATCATACTCATAATTCTCAACAAACAAAATACACTCAATAGTGACTCTTGTGTGAGTTTATGACCCTGCAAATAGCCGCTGAATGTGAGATTTGTATAAAGTTGTCCTCATTTATTCATCACAGTTGAGTTTTGTTACAAGCTGAACATGCACTTGAGATATTGAATGGCAAGAGAAAATTGTTCTTGTGATTTGCTGTGAGAGTGCTATAGTAACATTGGAGAACCCATTCATGGCATAAAGTCAAGGTCATTGCTGTGATTTTCCTATCCAAAACAATACTCCAGTCCATAGTACACTAGTTTTGTTAAAAGATTAAAATAATATTAGTTTATAAATATGCTCATAACTATAAATAATGATATTATGGTAGGGTTTCTTCAGAGTGGGAATAAGTGCAGCGTAGGTCAGAAAAGGGGTAGGGTGGGTCAGAAAAGGGGTAGGGTGGGTCAGAAAAGGGGGTAGGGTGGGTCAGAAAAGGGCAGAGCCGCGATTAGGTGTTGGAGGGGGGTATTTTGGAGTTAGCCCCTAGAAAATGTTGCTAAATTACTCGTGATTGTTCAAATAGGAAGTAAGGTAGTACATGTTGGGGAAAGGGTGGACAAATTGTAAGTTATATACAGATACACGTCTGCCGTCCCGAATGCACCTGTTGAGGCTTATATATAAAAAGATTTACGGCAAGAGGGCGGGACTAAAATGGGCAATGCAGCGCTTCCTGTCATTCCGCTCTGGAAAAACCCTATTATAGACATGCACTAGAGCAGAGAATCGTTTATGCAAGCCGTTGGTTTGAAGATCATACTAGATTCTATACACAAGTGCTACACAAACAGTGATACAAGTATCAACTTAATGCTGTAAGACCAGTATTATGCTATTATGTATCCCAACATTTTATAATCTAGCAAGATCAATATCTCGCTTCAGTAATTATTTGACATTGTCAGAGATTGTTTTACCATTTCAGGAATTTTTTTTTTTAAATAATGAGTGTTGTTTCCATTTTGTTAATTATTTGACATTCTAAGACGTAAGAGGTTGTTTTACCATTTCAGGAATTATTTGACATTTGCAGATTGTTTCGCCGTTTCAGGAATTATTTGATATATTCCGACATTTCAGTAACTAAATGACATTTGCATGCTTAAATAGTGTTATTTAATAAATTTCAACAAAATATGGTTAAAATGTTGAGTATGACCATTAAATACAACTCTTGAATAGTACTTTATAATGTTTTACCATTTCAGTAATTATTTGACATTTCAGAAATTGATGATAGATGAGAAGAAGTGTTATTTCTTCGGACGTAACAAACAGATGTGTGATTTCTGTATAGATCACGCTTCCTGTTCTAGAGTACACACAGCCCTTGTGTGGCATAGACACCTGTCCAGACCGTTCCTTATTGACCTAGGCAGCAGTGAGTATTGAAGAGCAGAGGCTCATGGAGGTTCATCATGTGTACACTTAAATACAGCCTGGGCATTGCTTTATGTAAAACAACATGGTTTTACAACGATTGCGAAGCAAGTTTTAACAACTTATATTAATCACTCTTGTTAACTCGGATGAAAGCGTATATGTGGTGTTTCGTGTGGGAGGAAACCGGAGTACCCGGAGAAAACCCACATGTCCGATCTGGCGACCATCGTACCATCTCACATACTTCCCGGTTCGAGGATCGAACCCGGGTCGCATTGATGAGAAGCAAGTGCGCTAATCGGATTTCTTCATATGTCAGCTTTATTTAAAAGGCTGCATACTATTTTGTAACCACATTGCTTGCAATCCATGTTTTATGGATAGATATGTTCCATCTGGGTGGAGTGTACATTAGTTTATACAAATTTACTTTAGATTGATTGCGAAACAAGTTCTTACAACTTCTATTAATCACTCTCGAGACCTCATTCCTGATGGAATCCATCGCCACGAGGGAGAGAGCAACGGTAATGTGGAATTTAAATGCCTAATCGTAGCGGCTACATCTGGGCGCAAAATCCTTGTCTTTTGCACCTGACCCGAACGCGCTACTACTGTGCTATCACGACTTCAATGTGTTCATTAGACTAGTTTGATCCTGTGTCTTGCTTTTATTACATTTAAGTCCCTGTGAGTTTACTTAAAAGTGCTGCACATCACAATTTTCTAACGAGTGGATGACTAACAATCATGATTACTCTCTCGTCTTTCTATTTGTCAATTTTAAATTGCTCACCTTTTACACGAAACTTGGAAAATCTGTCATAGTTCATAAACAAATTTCTTGGATCGGATTCCTTTGTTTCTCTCTATAGCACATGGTACTTACATTGGTCATATCCTACTGGAGTCCAAGAAGCCTCAGCAGGTCCCTATTGACAGCGAGATACACTTTGGGGCCTCCACCCGTATGTATGTCATCAGGGAACGGCCCCAAAATATTGGACATGGTGATGAACCCGAGAAACTAGGCGAAAAAGATGGAAATCTTCTTGGTCTCCCAGAAAATGAAACAGAACTAGATGTAAGTGAACAGTCATTGAGTTTTCTAGAGAACCGGCAAAGATATGTAGGAGGGCATAACGAAGGGGCATAGTACTATTCTCGTCCCCAACATACCATAGAGAACATTTGGAATTTTGTTTCAGAATCTTGTGTTACCCGGTATTTCCTGTGCTGCCCTTACACAGGGTTCATTCTGGTCAGAATCTTGTGTTACCCGGTATTTCCTGTGCTGCCCTTACACAGGGTTCATTCTGGTCAGAATCTTGTGTTACCCGGTATTTCCTGTGCTGCCCTTACACAGGGTTCATTCTGGTCAGAATCTTGTGTTACCCGGTATTTCCTGTGCTGCCCTTACACAGGGTTCATTCTGGTCAGAATCTTGTGTTACCCGGTATTTCCTGTGCTGCCCTTACACAGGGTTCATTCTAGGACAGAATATTTGGGAGACATGAGAAAGCGCGCAAACGCGTCCTTAGATGGTGTTATTTAATAAATTTCAACAAAATATGGTTAAAATGTTGAGTATGACCATTAAATACAACATATGAAGAGAAGGTGTACTTTATAATGGTCCAGTGTATCTTTCTGGACAAAATATCTGTATGGAACTTGTCAAAAAATAATAATAATTATGTTTAGGCAGAAGTGGGGTCCGTAGGGCGACTATATCGCCCTCTAGAATAACCCTGCATGATACAGAGTAAAACATTATTTATAATGCAGAAATATTTTGATCTGGATTTCAAAGAATGAATATGCCTAAATCTTTATCCACCTCTGTGTAGCAAGGATGGAATATAGAAAATCAATTTATGTGGCATTTGAAAATAACATGTTATAAATGTGCTATTTTTACTTGTAGAATCTTACCGAGTTTAATACGGCACACAATCGTCGCAGTATGCCGCTGAAAGAGAACAAGGACGCCAACAATCCACTCAAAAGAAAACACAGAAGTATTCACATATCATTTACAGATGAAGAAGACGAAGTAATCAATCCTGGTAAACACTGTCGTTAAATATTTATTTTACGCTTTCTAATGAATTACTGTTGTTTTATCAGAATATGTTCTCATATTTTACGCTTTCTAATGAATTACTGTTGTTTTATCAGAATATGTTCTCATATTTTACGCTCTCTAATGAATTACTGTTGTTTTATCAGAATATGTTCTCATATTTTGCGCTCTCTAATGAATAACTGTTGTTTTATCAGAATATGTTCTCATATTTTACGCTTTCTAATGAATTACTGTTGTTTTATCAGAATATGTTCTCATATTTTACGCTTTCTAATGAATTACTGTTGTTTTATCAGAATATGTTCTCATATTTTACGCTTTCTAATGAATTACTGTTGTTTTATCAGAATATGTTCTCATATTTTACGCTCTCTAATGAATTACTGTTGTTTTATCAGAATATGTTCTCATATTTTGCGCTCTCTAATGAATTACTGTTGTTTTATCAGAATATGTTCTCATATTTTACGCTCTCTAATGAATTACTGTTGTTTTATCAGAATATGTTCTCATATTTTACGCTTTCTAATGAATTACTGTTGTTTTATCAGAATATGTTCTCATATTTTACGCTCTCTAATGAATTACTGTTGTTTTATCAGAATATGTTCTCATATTTTACGCTCTCTAATGAATTACTGTTGTTTTATCAGAATATGTTCTCATATTTTACGCTTTCTAATGAATTACTGTTGTTTTATCAGAATATGTTCTCATATTTTATGCTCTCTAATGAATTACTGTTGTTTTATCAGAATATGTTCTCATATTTTACGCTTTCTAATGAATTACTGTTGTTTTATCAGAATATGTTCTCATATTTTATGCTCTCTAATGAATTACTGTTGTTTTATCAGAATATGTTCTCATATTTTACGCTTTCTAATGAATTACTGTTGTTTTATCAGAATATGTTCTCATATTTTATGCTCTCTAATGAATTACTGTTGTTTTATCAGAATATGTTCTCATATTTTGCGCTCTCTAATGAATTACTGTTGTTTTATCAGAATATGTTCTCATATTTTACGCTCTCTAATGAATTACTGTTGTTTTATCAGAATATGTTCTCATATTTTACGCTCTAATGAACTACTGTTGTTTTATCAGAATCACAGGGATTCGGCACGTTTGGGGGTACTAGTATATATATTTAAGTACAGGGATTCTACTCTGTGGTATGTCAGATTTCGCATCGATCAGTAAAATGGCCCTATCTGAAACAATGTTATACAAATCTGTCCAAATACAACGCCTATCCCGAGTCTTTATATTGTTCTTCAAATAAAACACAACTTTAAGCTGCATGCATGTATACTTTGCAAACAATTGCTAAAGCGGCGCAATTCGCGTTGAAACGAGCGTTGAAACAAGCGTTCTGATTGGATTATGATTATTCTTCCTATATAAAAAAACATCTTGTTACATTCTAATAATCCAATCAGAACGCTCGTTTCAACGCGAATTGCGCCGCTATAGAAATTTTCAAAACAAATTGAAAATGCTACGAAATCTCTTTTTGACGTACATTATTGCCGAATAAACCTACACGTTAGTGTAAACACATTTTATTGATAATGTTATTCACAGTTAAAACTCTCCCGTCGAAGATTTTTTTTTGTTGCTGACAGAACCCGTGTCCTAGTATGGAAATGTGACCTGCTATGGCCAATGTATGTGGCAATTGTTTGCAAAGTATACATGCATGCAGCTTAAAGTTGTGTTTTATTTGAAGAACAATATAAAGACTCGGGATAGGCGTTGTATTTGGACAGATTTGTATAACATTGTTTCAGATAGGGCCATTTTACTGATCGATGCGAAATCTGACATCCCACAGAGTAGAATCCCTGTACTTAAATATATATACTAGTACCCACAAACGTGCCGAATCCCTGTGATCAGAATATGTTCTCATATTTTACGCTCTCTACCTCGGTGTAGTTACCTGCCAGTTGTGTAATGTTTCCATACCTCGGTGTAGTTACCTGCCAGTTGTGTAATGTTTCCATACCTCGGTGTAGTTACCTGCCAGTTGTGTAATGTTTCCATACCTCGGTGTAGTTACCTGCCAGTTGTGTAATGTTTCCATACCTCGCTGTAGTTACCTGCAGTTTTGTAATGTTTCTATACCTCGGTGTAGTTACCTGCAGTTTTGTAATGTTTCTATACCTCGGTGTAGTTACCTGCAGTTTTGTAATGTTTCCATACCTCGGTGTAGTTACCTGCAGTTGTGTAATGTTTCTATACCTCGGTGTAGTTACCTGCCAGGTGTGTAATGTTTCTATACCTCGGTGTAGTTACCTGCCAGGTGTGTAATGTTTCTATACCTCGGTGTAGTTACTGCCAGTTGTGTAATGTTTCTATACCTCGGTGTAGTTACCTGCCAGGTGTGTAATGTTGCTATACCTCGGTGTAGTTACCTGCAGTTGTGTAATGTTTCTATACCTCGGGTAGTTACCTGCAGTTGTGTAATGTTTCTATACCTCGGTGTAGTTACCTCCAGTTGTGTAATGTTTCTATACCTCGGTGTAGTTACCTGCCAGGTGTGTAATGTTTCCATACCTCGGTGTAGTTACCTGCAGGTGTGTAATGTTTCTATACCTCGGTGTAGTTACCTGCCAGTTGTGTAATATTTCCATACCTCGCTGTAGTTACCTGCAGTTTTGTAATGTTTCTATACCTCGGTGTAGTTACCTGCAGTTTTGTAATGTTTCTATACCTCGGTGTAGTTACCTGCAGTTTTGTAATGTTTCCATACCTCGGTGTAGTTACCTGCAGTTGTGTAATGTTTCTATACCTCGGTGTAGTTACCTGCCAGGTGTGTAATGTTTCTATACCTCTGTGTAGTTACCTGCCAGGTGTGTAGTGTTTCTATACCTCGGTGTAGTTACTGCCAGTTGTGTAATGTTTCTATACCTCGGTGTAGTTACCTGCCAGGTGTGTAATGTTGCTATACCTCGGTGTAGTTACCTGCAGTTGTGTAATGTTTCTATACCTCGGGTAGTTACCTGCAGTTGTGTAATGTTTCTATACCTCGGTGTAGTTACCTCCAGTTGTGTAATGTTTCTATACCTCGGTGTAGTTACCTGCCAGGTGTGTAATGTTTCCATACCTCAGTGTAGTTACCTGCAGGTGTGTAATGTTTCTATACCTCGGTGTAGTTACCTGCCAGGTGTGTAATGTTTCTATACCTCGGTGTAGTTACCTGCCAGGTGTGTAATGTTTCCATACCTCGGTGTAGTTACCTGCAGGTGTGTAATGTTTCTATACCTCGTGTAGTTACCTGCCAGTTGTGTAATGTTTCCATACCTCGCTGTAGTTACCTGCAGTTTTGTAATGTTTCTATACCTCGGTGTAGTTACCTGCAGTTTTGTAATGTTTCTATACCTCGGTGTAGTTACCTGCAGTTTTGTAATGTTTCCATACCTCGGTGTAGTTACCTGCAGTTGTGTAATGTTTCTATACCTCGGTGTAGTTACCTGCCAGGTGTGTAATGTTTCTATACCTCGGTGTAGTTACCTGCCAGGTGTGTAGTGTTTCTATACCTCGGTGTAGTTACTGCCAGTTGTGTAATGTTTCTATACCTCGGTGTAGTTACCTGCCAGGTGTGTAATGTTGCTATACCTCGGTGTAGTTACCTGCAGTTGTGTAATGTTTCTATACCTCGGGTAGTTACCTGCAGTTGTGTAATGTTTCTATACCTCGGTGTAGTTACCTCCAGTTGTGTAATGTTTCTATACCTCGGTGTAGTTACCTGCCAGGTGTGTAATGTTTCCATACCTCGGTGTAGTTACCTGCAGGTGTGTAATGTTTCTATACCTCGGTGTAGTTACCTGCCAGGTGTGTAATGTTTCTATACCTCAGTGTAGTTACCTGCCAGGTGTGTAATGTTTCTATACCTCGGTGTAGTTACCTGCCAGTTGTGTAATGTTTCTATACCTCGGTGTAGTTACCTGCCAGGTGTGTAATGTTTTCATACCTCGGTGTAGTTACCTCCAGTTGTGTAATGTTTCTATACCTCGGTGTAGTTACCTGCCAGTTGTGTAATGTATCCATACCTCGGTGTAGTTACCTGCCAGGTGTGTAATGTTGCTATACCTCGGGTAGTTACTGGTCTGTTTTATTTATTACAGAGGATGTGGATCCGACTATCGGCAAATTCAGAAATCTTGTATCTACTCGCGTTGTACAGAGAAAGGTTTGTTTGCATCTCGGTAGAGTTGTAGTGTATTTGGGGTATATCAATAATGACAGTACAACTGTTATCACTTATTGGGGCCTGCGACAGTACATCTGTTATCACTTATTGGGGCCTGCGACAGTACATCTGTTATCACTTATTGGGGCCTGCGACAGTACATCTGTTATCACTTATTGGGGCCTGCGACAGTACATCTGTTATCACTTATTGGGGCCTGCGACAGTACATCTGTTATCACTTATTGGGGCCTGCTACAGTACATCTGTTGTCACTTATTGGGGCCTGTGACAGTACATCTGTTATCACTTATTGGGGCCTGTGACAGTACATCTGTTATCACTTATTGGGGCCTGTGACAGTACATCTGTTATCACTTATTGGGGCCTGCGACAGTACATCTGTTATCACTTATTGGGGCCTGTGACAGTACATCTGTTACACTTATTGGGGCCTGCGACAGTACATCTGTTATCACTTATTGGGGCCTGTGACAGTACATCTGTTATCACTTATTGGGGCCTGCGACAGTACATCTGTTATCACTTATTGAGGCCTGCGACAGTACATCTGTTATCACTTATTGGGGCCTGCGACAGTACATCTGTTATCACTTATTGGGGCCTTCACAGGAGAGTAGCGGCTGAATTCAAATTACCTGCCATTCACCACGTTCAGTTTGAATCCTACAAGTGTATCAAATTCTTTAATGTGAGGAGCTGTGTTGTGGGAAGTCGGTGGTTCTACCTGGGTACCAACTTTTACTGGTCACGAGGGTTTCCTCCACAATAAAAGTCACCATTTGACCTAAGCTGTCGTGTAGCCATTATTAGACAAGCCAACTATATTCCACCTTGCCTCTTCTCTCTCCCTCATTCATCAGGAATGAGGTCTCGACTGCTATTGATATAATATTGTAAGAACTTGTTTCGCAATCTAGCTAAAATAAATTTGTATAGACTAAACTTTAGAAACATTACATCAGGTAATCCAAAGCTGTTATCAGTTATCTAAAGGTTTTTTATTTAGCTGCCAGTATACTGAGCCTCCTTTATATGGGTTCAACTTTTCCACGCTAGAAAGCCTGACTACAAAATCTGGCAGTACCAGTCCATAGTATTGGAAGTCCTACGTTTTTAAACTCAAATTATGTACATAAATATGTATGCTTTATCGAACGACAGAAAATAGAACACTATTGTGTCAATAACCCTGTCTTTTTTTTTTAACTTTATTTATTTTACAACTATTGCGAAGCAAGTTTTAACAACTTATATTAATCACTCTCGGTGGCTCGGATGAAAGCATTTATGTGGTCATTCATGTGGGAGGAAACCGGAGTACCCGGAGAAAACCCACCTGTCCGATCTGGCGACCACCGTACCATCTCAGACTCATATACTTCTCGTCTTGTCTTAAGAAACTAGTCAAGGGAATCACAGAAAGTGGCTGCTTAATAGAGTGGAGATATCCCACATGAATGACCACATATAGTGACTAATATAAGTTGTTAAGCTTGTTTCGAAATCATTGTCAAATAAATAAAGTGTACTTAACCCTTTCAACACCACAGACCTCTAAATTGGCTTACAAAAAAGTGTAGATCCAGATGAGCCGGCTCATGACGAGCCGTCTCATCAGGATCTGCACTTTTTTCAAGTAATATAACTATTTTTAGGGGAAAAAATACCCATTTTGATAAATGAACTGATCCAAATGTAATTTTGTTATTAATTTATTGGTCTAAAAATATCATGGACCAGTCCATGTGAGTTACTTGGTGTTGAATGGGTTAAATGTACAATAAAACATCATGCACCGTCATTGACCATGTATTGAACTTTTATTGAATTGGATACCAGCAAATAATGGCCATCCACAGGACGCACGCACGGCCGACTGTCCACTAACGGTAGCTCTACCTACATGTATTGGGTTCTATGAAAGGTTCACATGTATGTGAGGTATTCCTAGATGTGTATTTAAAACATTTAGTGTATTAACACATGTTCTCTTGCCTATGCAAACAAAATATAAATGTCAAATGATAATAATATATTTTTTATTCAAATTTCAGCGACCAAAAATAGACACTGGTTTACCGCAAGGTTCAATGACCGATAACATTACAAAACGTTTACAAAGTTTCTCCTACTCTCACAGTTTATATGACTCTGGTTCAGGATTATCGGCTGAACGTTCATTCAGTATGGCTGCGAAACTTGGGGTTCCGCTACCAAATCTCGCGCCGGATGTTGACCAGGAAATTGTGGTTCCGACAATAAATCCATTACCATCTGTGACAATAACTGTAGAAGACACCTCAATGGAGCCAAAGAAAAAGAAATATGCAAAGGAAGCTTGGCCTGGAAAGAAACCAATACATTCATTTCTCGTGTGACAATTGTCTATCATCCATTTTGGTGAATTTTTCATTTTAAAAAATGCTGAAAGCTACTGATCATGATAGTATAAAAAGAATGGGCCAGCTTTTGTCCACAGCATGCTATACGTTCTGCAGCTCTGGTATTTAGAGGAGCAATCATGTTTTATTCCAGCAGATCCTCTGTGGTTAAGTTGTTGTGGTCGTTGCCCTCAAATCACTTGCCTCTCGCTGCTGTAGGCTCAAATCCCACTCGGGATGTCAAATTCTTTCATGTGATATCCAGCTGGCTTGTGGAAGGTTGGTGGTTCTACCTGGGTGCCCATGAACTGCTGCTAGGAGCGACACCCAGGATCTTCCTACACCAATAACAGCTGGAGATTTGCTGTGTGACCTAAGCTGCCAGTGCTGCATTAAACCCCATAAAACAAACAAACATGTTTTATTCGTTTCAGTAGACTGTGTTTTACGTTTATATATCATCGCTACCGGTTGCCCATATGAGCAACTCCTCCAGAAGAGAGTCATTTTAGATTTTTGGAAGATAGTGCAATGATATATAGACAGAGACCCATTCCAGAGTCTCCTCTTGTTCTTTTACGTGCACGGTGTACAGCACCGACACGAGACCTCGGTTTAAAGTCCCATCTGAAAGACTGTTAATTTTATTATGGTCAGATGCGGGATCGAACCTGCGATCCCTGGATTACCAGTCCATCGTGTTATCACTGGACTACAGATCCGCCTGTAGACTTTGCTGCTTGTGTTGTGATGAACACCTAAGCTTCCACTCGATGGAGATTAATGCTGAATAGAAGCAGTGTGAGCTCGGTTACAGGTTTTACTTGGTTTTTAGGGAGAAGTTAAAGTTAGTTTATACAAATTTATTTTAGCTCGATTGCGAAACAAGTTCTTAAATCTTATATTAATCACTCTCGCGACCTCATTCCTGATGGAATCCATCGCCACGGGGGAGTGAGAAGAGGCAGCGTGGTATTTAAATGTCTTGCCTAAGGGCACAATCGTAGCAGCTCCAGCGGGGCTCTATTTGATCATGGTGATCTATTTGCAATCGTGTACCTATGTATAAGTTATACATGGGAGAAGAGGGTTTGTCACTCAGCCCATTGCCCGCTATATATAAAAAATCCTCTCCCTGAGCTCAATCTATGGAGAAGGGAGGTTAATATAAGTTTCATAGATTTTCAAAAGTAGGGAGAAGGCTGCTTAGTAGAGGTGACCTAATATATTGGTTTTGGTTTTGTCACATTGCAAACTGCCAAATACGTTTGGCACGAAATGCAAAGACTGTAATAGTGGTCTAACGTACCGGTATACTTTTTGACATGCCATCTGCTAACATTAGCCTGACAATTTTACAAAATCGCAAGATTATATTAATTTTATCTGCTGCCAATATATACGACCCGTTTGTTGGCTGAACATTTGCACATTGCTGCATGGTGACCAGATTGTTCAGTTCAAAGGCTGGACATTGCTGCATGGTGACCAGATTGTTCAGTTCAAAGGCTGCACATTGCTGCACGGTGACCAGATTGTTCAGTTCAAAGGCTGGACATTGCTGCATGGTGACCAGATTGTTCAGTTCAAAGGCTGGACATTGCTGCATGGTGACCAGATTGTTCAGTTCAAAGGCTGGACATTGCTACATGGTGACCAGATTGTTCAGTTCAAAGGCTGGACATTGCTGCATGGTGACCAGATTGTTCAGTTCAAAGGCTGGACATTGCTGCACGGTGACCAGATTGTTCAGTTCAAAGGCTGGACATTGCTGCACGGTGACCAGATTGTTCAGTTCAAAGGCTGGACATTGCTGCATGGTGACCAGATTGTTCAGTTCAAAGGCTGGACATTGCTGCATGGTGACCAGATTGTTCAGTTCAAAGGCTGGACATTGCTGCATGGTGACCAGATTGTTCAGTTCAAAGGCTGGACATTGCTGCATGGTGACCAGATTGTTCAGTTCAAAGGCTGGACATTGCTGCACGGTGACCATATTGTTCAGTTCAAAGGCTGGACATTGCTGCACGGTGACCAGATTGTTCAGTTCAAAGGCTGGACATGCTGCATGGTGACCAGATTGTTCAGTTCAAAGGCTGGACATTGCTGCATGGTGACCAGATTGTTTCAGTTCAAAGGCTGGACATTGCTGCATGGTGACCAGATTGTTCAGTTCAAAGGCTGGACATTGCTGCACGGTGACCAGATTGTTCAGTTCAAAGGCTGGACATTGCTGCATGGTGACCAGATTGTTCAGTTCAAAGGCTGGACATTGCTGCACGGTGGCCAGATTGTTCAGTTCAAAGGCTGGACATTGCTGCACGGTAACCAGATTGTTCAGTTCAAAGGCTGGACATTGCTGCATGGTGACCAGATTGTTCAGTTCAAAGGCTGGACATTGCTGCATGGTGACCAGATTGTTCAGTTCAAAGGCTGCACATTGCTGCACGGTGACTAGATTGTTCAGTTCAAAGGCTGGACATTGCTGCATGGTGACCAGATTGTTCAGTTCAACGGCTGCACATTGACGCACGGTGACTAGATTGTTCAGTTCAAAGGCTGCACATTGCTGCATGGTGACCAGATTGTTCAGTTCAACGGCTGCACATTGACGCAGTATGGCATGGTGATCTGGATATGGATTAATAGTAAAATACAAGCACATATTACTATAAAAAGTTTTCTTTATTTTATGATGATATATGTAACATATATACATGTATATGATGTTGATATCTATATAGACACTGTAGTGTCCACCCAAACAAAAGTCTAGTACATGTCTCCGACTCTGGGAAACTGTCCGTTCAGTCACTTCGTATTAAGAGACCGTTTCATTAAGAGCCCGCTTTTGTCCATTCTCTTGAGCGGTCTCTTAATACAAGTTTGACTGTATTTGCAATCGTGTACCTATGTGTAATGTTTGTTCCCACAGTACAGCATTTATCCTTTGTGATCATGTATGGCAGCTTATTATGTGTTTCATATGCAGTTAAGTATATATAGATTTTAGCTCACCTGAGCACAAAGTGGTCATGGTGAGTGTTTGTGATCGCACTGCCTGGCGACATTTTGCTTCAAGCGACATCTGGAAAATTGTCGTGTGGTTCCAAGAAGTAGACATCTGGTCGTGTTGCTGAGGTATTAATTGCTATCGGTGGTTATTTCTAGTTTGTCTTTTTTTTGGAAACTTGTTTTTTTGCTTAAACGCCTATTTCTACATATAAATACATATTCAATGGCGTTATACAATGAATTAAAAGATAATAAAAACAGTACATCAATCCAGACACACAGTACATCCATCCAGACAAACAGTACATCAATCCAGACAAACAGTACATCAATCCAGACACAAACATTAAATAACCAGTCATCAATGAAGAAATCACATTAGAATATTCAGAACAATGCGTAGTAGTCTCTGAAGAAGTGAGTTTTCAATTGTTTCATAAATAGGTTAACTGACGCACTTTGTCTAAGGCTCAAAGGCAGTTCATTCCAAAGCTTGGGTCCAACAGTACTAAACTTTCTGTCACTGAAGGTCTTTTTCTTATTATAAGGAACAAGGTAGCATCCTACTGATGATTCAGAGGATCGTAGAGAGCGTTTTGAGACTTTACTTTTTTTTTGTATCTAGGCGACGTTTCTGTTCGGAATACTAATTGTTGTAAAGGCATTGTATGTGTAGTTCATGTTAAATGCATTTCATGTCATCAAATACAATAGCGCAGTATTGTGACCCGCTGGGTTTGGGCCATAGAATTTAATTCAACACATGCTTACGTTTGCCAATCAAAACCTGGATGTATATCAAAATACAATGTAGATAATAGGTTCTACCCAATTTCCCAGGGTTAATAGTTTCCATCCAATAGGTGATAAGTATTAACCCGCAATTCATTCCTTAAAACAATGGTATTTTTCTACAATTCGATATATAAAAGAATGAATTTTGTGTATTAAATAATGTTTAGATTTGCATTTATGTTCAGTATCCCTGCTAGTCTGACCCTTTTAAGGGGGTTTCTTTTAATTCTTTTCATCAAAATGTAATCTTGACTTCCTTTATTGTATTCAAATATTTTAAATGTCCCACTATGGAATGAATGTTGTCCCCAGTGGGTTCTATAAAAGGTTCACATGTATGAGAGGTGTCTCCAGTGGGTTCTATGAAAGGTTCACATGTATGAGAGGTGTCCCCAGTGGGTTCTATAAAAGGTTCACATGTATGAGAGGTGTCCCCAGTGGGTTCTATGAAAGGTTCACATGTATGAGAGGTGTCCCCAATGGGTTCTATGAAAGGTTCACATGTATTAGAGGTGTCCCCAGTGGGTTCTATAAAAGGTTCACATGTATGAGAGGTGTCTCCAGTGGGTTCTATGAAAGGTTCACATGTATTAGAGGTGTCCCCAGTGGGTTCTATGAAAGGTTCACATGTATGAGAGGTGTCCCCAATGGGTTCTATGAAAGGTTCACATGTATTAGAGGTGTCCCCAGTGGGTTCTATGAAAGGTTCACATGTATGAGAGGTGTCCCCAGTGGGTTCTATAAAAGGTTCACATGTATGAGAGGTGTCCCCAATGGGTTCTATGAAAGGTTCACATGTATTAGAGGTGTCCCCAGTGGGTTCTATGAAAGGTTCACATGTATGAGAGGTGTCCCCAGTGGGTTCTATGAGAGGTGTCCCCCAGTGGGTTCTATGAAAGGTTCACATGTATGAGAGGTGTCCCCAATGGGTTCTATGAAAGGTTCACATGTATTAGAGGTGTCCCCAGTGGGTTCTATAAAAGGTTCACATGTATGAGAGGTGTCTCCAGTGGGTTCTATGAAAGGTTCACATGTATTAGAGGTGTCCCCAGTGGGTTCTATGAAAGGTTCACATGTATGAGAGGTGTCCCCAATGGGTTCTATGAAAGGTTCACATGTATTAGAGGTGTCCCCAGTGGGTTCTATGAAAGGTTCACATGTATGAGAGGTGTCCCCAGTGGGTTCTATAAAAGGTTCACATGTATGAGAGGTGTCCCCAGTGGGTTCTATGAAAGGTTCACATGTATGAGAGGTGTCCCCAGTGGGTTCTATAAAAGGTTCACATGTATTAGAGGTGTCCCCAGTGGGTTCTATGAAAGGTTCACATGTATGAGGTGTCCCCAGTGGGTTCTATGAGAGGTGTCCCCAGTGGGTTCTATGAAAGGTTCACATGTATGAGAGGTGTCCCCAATGGGTTCTATGAAAGGTTTGTTTGAGGTGTCCCCAGTGAGTTCTATAAAAGGTTCACATGTATGAGAGGTGTCTCCAGTGGGTTCTATAAAAGGTTCACATGTATGAGAGGTGTCCCCAATGGGTTCTATGAAAGGTTCACATGTATGCAATTTATGTGGTTCTTAGGTTGTAAATTTTGGATAATATAATATATATGATGTTTTTGTTTTACTGAGATCTACACTATGTATTTTGGTTTAGCCATTTGTGTTCAGTTTAGACAATAGTGTTATACTGCTAGTTTTGTGTGTGTGTTTTACGTTTATTTATCGTCGCTACCGGTTGCCCATATGAGCGACGCCTCCTGAAGAGATTAGTTATTTTAGATTTTGGAGGATAGTGCATGATACAGACAGAGACCCATTCCAGAATCTCCTCTGGTTCTTTTACGTGCACGGTGTAAAGCACCGACACAAGACCTCGGTTTAACGTCCCATCTGAAAGACTGTTAATTTTATTATGGTCAGATGGGGGATCGAACCTGCGATCCCTTGATTACCAGTCCAGCATGTTACCACTGGTCTACAGATCCGTCTGCTAGTTTTGTACGCTACAATATTGTTTATATACAGTTGACACTCTGAGGTGTAATGGATGCAATGTCTGCCTTGTAACCAATTCTTTAGCAAGTTTGAACCACAGTGGTGTTGTCCTTAGACAAGACACTTAAATTTACATAGCCTCCTCCCTCATGGCGATGGATTCCATCAAGCCTCTTCCCTCATGGCGATGGATTCCATCAAGCCTCTTCCCTCCTGGCGATGGATTCCATCAAGCCTCTTCCCTCATGATGATGGATTCCATCAAGCCTCTTCCCTCATGGTGATGGATTCCATCAAGCCTCTTCCCTCATGATGATGGATTCCATCAAGCCTCTTCCCTCATGATGATGGATTCCATCAAGCCTCTTCCCTCATGGTGATGGATTCCATCAAGCCTCTTCCCTCATGATGATGGATTCCATCAAGCCTCTTCCCTCATGGTGATGGATTCCATCAAGCCTCTTCCCTCATGGCGATGGATTCCATCAAGCCTCTTCCCTCATGGCGATGGATTCCATCAAGCCTCTTCCCTCATGGCGATGGATTCCATCAAGCCTCTTCCCTCCTGGCGATGGATTCCATCAAGCCTCTTCCCTCATGATGATGGATTCCATCAAGCCTCTTCCCTCATGGTGATGGATTCCATCAAGCCTCTTCCCTCATGGCGATGGATTCCATCAAGCCTCTTCCCTCATGGTGATGGATTCCATCAAGCCTCTTCCCTCCTGGCGATGGATTCCATCAAGCCTCTTCCCTCATGGCGATGGATTCCATCAAGCCTCTTCCCTCATGGTGATGGATTCCATCAAGCCTCTTCCCTCATGGCGATGGATTCCATCAAGCCTCTTCCCTCATGGCGATGGATTCCATCAAGCCTCTTCCCTCATGGCGATGGATTCCATCAAGCCTCTTCCCTCATGGTGATGGATTCCATCAAGCCTCTTCCCTCATGATGATGGATTCCATCAAGCCTCTTCCCTCATGATGATGGATTCCATCAAGCCTCTTCCCTCATGGTGATGGATTCCATCAAGCCTCTTCCCTCCTGGTGATGGATTCCATCAAGCCTCTTCCCTCATGGTGATGGATTCCATCAAGCCTCTTCCCTCATGGCGATGGATTCCATCAAGCCTCTTCCCTCATGGCGATGGATTCCATCAAGCCTCTTCCCTCATGGCGATGGATTCCATCAAGCCTCTTCCCTCATGGCGATGGATTCCATCAAGCCTCTTCCCTCATGGCGATGGATTCCATCAAGCCTCTTCCCTCATGGCGATGGATTCCATCAAGCCTCTTCCCTCATGGCGATGGATTCCATCAAGCCTCTTCCCTCATGGCGATGGATTCCATCAAGCCTCTTCCCTCATGGCGATGGATTCCATCAAGCCTCTTCCCTCATGGCGATGGATTCCATCAAGCCTCTTCCCTCATGGCGATGGATTCCATCAAGCCTCTTCCCTCATGGCGATGGATTCCATCAAGCCTCTTCCCTCATGGCGATGGATTCCATCAAGCCTCTTCCCTCATGGCGATGGATTCCATCAAGCCTCTTCCCTCATGGCGATGGATTCCATCAAGCCTCTTCCCTCATGGCGATGGATTCCATCAAGCCTCTTCCCTCATGGCGATGGATTCCATTGAGCCTCTTCCCTCATTCATGGCGAATGATTCCATCACTCATGGCAATGGATTCCATCAATCCTCTTCCTAAAATCTGATTAATTCTGTCGATGTGTGTGTGTGTGTTTTATGTTTATTTATCGTCGCTACCGGTTGCCCATATGAGCGACACCTCCTGAAGAGATTAGTCATTTTAGATTTTTGGTGGATAGTGCAATGATACAGACAGAGACCCATTCCAGAGTCTCCTCTGGTTCTTTTACGTGCACAGTGTAAAGCACCGACACGAGACCTCGGTTTAAAGTCCCATCTGAAAGACTGTTCATTTTATTAGGGTCAGGCGGGGGATTGAACCTGCGATCCCTGGATTACCAGTCCAGCGTGTTACCACTGGACTACAGATCCGTCTGTAATTCTGTCGATTGTCCCAACCCCTATGCACAAGTCGCGTACACCAATGACCGATTTGTTATGATAATAAGTATAACTGATGTGTTTTATTATGACCATTGTTAAATAACTCGCAAGGTTAACTTAAAATTTTTACAGTGTTAAAGAAAGTTCAAACAGATACAAATTACCGAAATAGTGCCTTGGCTTTTTCATACTTGGTTAGTGTGCATGCTGGTGCTGGACTGCGCAGCTTTTAATACTTGGTTAGTGTGCATGCTGGTGCTGGACATAATTTTAACTACTTTTAGAGTTATCGGGTTTGTTATTGCTAGGCACCCTTGCATTGTAAGGTACCTGTACTGTAACGTGTTTCCCTTTTTTTGGGGCGATAATAACAGTTATAGATACCCCAAGTCAAGTGAAGTACCTAATTTATGTAATTCTAATTACTTTATTCAATTAGTTGCAGCAAATATACTTGTGGACCTGTACCATTTGTGCTAAAGACCAGATTAAAACACGTCCCAGTGTGTACGTCGTCGCCTGTAGTAATCGTTATAATTCAACCCCTTGAGATAAATAAATTAATGTATAATATTATAGACATCCTTGTTGATCTGTAGTACCAAATCTAGTATTTTGTTTTCTCGCACACCTGACCAGGATGAAGACCCAGGTACAGGCACAAGAAGGCAGCCATGTGAGGGTACATCTACTGGTCTGCAAGCCAGCTACACCCCAGGAACCCCGTCCAAGCATTGTTGCAGGCACGAGCAGGCAGCCATGTGTGGGTACATCTACTGGTCTGCAAGCCAGCTACACCCCAGAAAACCGTCAAAGCATTGTTACAGGCACGGGCAGGCAGCCATGTGTGTGTACATCTACTGGTCTACAAGCCAGCTACACCCCAGGAACTCCGTCCAAGCATTGTTACAGGCACGAGCAGGCAGCCATGTGTGGGTACATCTACTGGTCTGCAAGCCAGCTACACCCCAGGATCACTGTCCAAGCATTGTTACAGGCACAAGCAGGCAGCCATGTGTGTGTACATCTACTGGAAGCCAGCTACACCCCAGGAACTCTGTCCAAGTGTTGTTACAGGCACGGGCAGGCAGCCATGTGTGTGTACATCTACTGGAAGCCAGCTACACCCCAGGAACTCCGTCCAAGTGTTGTTACAGGCACGGGCAGGCAGCCATGTGTGTGTACATCTACTGGAAGCCAGCTACACCCCAGGAACTCCGTCCAAGCATTGTTACAGGCACGGGCAGGCAGCCATGTGTGTGTACATCTACTGGAAGCCAGCTACACCCCAGGAACTCTGTCCAAGTGTTGTTACAGGCACGGGCAGGCAGCCATGTGTGTGTACATCTACTGGTCTGCAAGCCAACTACACCCCAGGAACACTGTCCAAGCATTGTTACAGGCACGAGCAGGCAGCCATGTGTGGGTACATCTACTGGTCTGCAAGCCAGCTACACCCCAGGAACTCTGTCCAAGCATTGTTACAGGCAGCCATGTGTGTGTACATCTACTGGAAGCCAGCTACACCCCAGGAACTCCGTCCAAGCGTTACAGACACGAGCAGGCAGCCATGTGTGTGTACATCTACTGGTCTGCAAGCCAGCTACACCCCAGGAACTCTGTCCAAGCATTGTTACAGGCACAAGCAGACAGCCATGTGTGTACATCTACTGGAAGCCAGCTACACCCCAGGAACTCTGTCCAAGCATTGTTACAGGCACGGGCAGGCAGCCATGTGTGTGTACATCTACTGGAAGCCAGCTACACCCCAGGAACTCTGTCCAAGCATTGTTACAGGCACGGGCAGGCAGCCATGTGTGTGTACATCTACTGGAAGCCAGCTACACCCCAGGAACTCTGTCCAAGCATTGTTACAGGCACGAGCAGGCAGCCATGTGTGGGTACATCTACTGGTCTGCAAGCCAGCTACACCCCAGGAACCCTGTCCAAGCATTGTTACAGGCAGCCATGTGTGGGTACATCTACTGGTCTGCAAGCCAGCTACACCCCAGGAACTCCGTCCAAGCATTGTTACAGGCACGAGCAGACAGCCATGTGTGTGTACATCTACTGGAAGCCAGCTACACCCCAGGAACTCTGTCCAAGCATTGTTACAGGCACGGGCAGGCAGCCATGTGTGTGTACATCTACTGGTCTGCAAGCCAGCTACATCCCAGGAACTCTGTCCAAGCATTGTTACAGGCACTAGCAGGCAGCCATGTGTGGGTACATCTACTGGTCTGCAAGCCAGCTACACCCCAGGAACTCTGTCCAAGCATTGTTACATGCACGGGCAGGCAGCCATGTGTGTGTACATCTACTGGTCTGCAAGCCAGCTACACCCCAAGAACTCCGTCCAAGCATTGTTACAGGCACGAGCAGGCAGCCATGTGTGTGTACATCTACTGGTCTGCAAGCCAGGTACACCCCAGGAACTCTGTCCAAGCATTGTTACATGAGCAGACAGCCATGTGTGTGTACATCTACTGGTCTGCAAGCCAGGTACACCCCAGGAACTCTTGTCCAAGCATTGTTACAGGCACGGGCAGGCAGCCATGTGTGTGTACATCTACTGGAAGCCAGCTACACCCCAGGAACTCCGTCCAAGTGTTGTTACAGGCACGGGCAGGCAGCCATGTGTGTGTACATCTACTGGAAGCCAGCTACACCCCAGGAACTCTGTCCAAGTGTTGTTACAGGCACGGGCAGACAGCCATGTGTGTGTACATCTACTGGTCTGCAAGCCAGCTACACCCCAGGAACTCTGTCCAAGCATTGTTACAGGCACAAGCAGACAGCCATGTGTGGGTACATCTACTGGTCTGCAAGCCAGCTACACCCCAGGAACTCTGTCCAAGCATTGTTACAGGCACGAGCAGGCAGCCATGTGTGTGTACATCTACTGGTCTGCAAGCCAGCTACACACCAGGAACTCCGTCAAAGCATTGTTACAGGCACAAGCAGACAGCCATGTGTGTGTACATCTACTGGTCTGCAAGCCAGCTACACCCCAGGAACTCCGTCAAAGCATTGTTACACAAGTAGGCAGCCATGTGTGTGTACATCTACTGGGAGCCAGCTACACCCCAAGAACTCCGTCAAAGCATTGTTACACAAGCAGGCAGCCATGTGTGTGTACATCTACTCGAAGCCAGCTACACCCCAGGAACTCCGTCAAAGCATTGTTACACAAGCAGGCAGCCATGTGTAAGCCATCTACTGAAAGCCAGCTAGATGCAAATAGAGGACAACGGGTAATTGATTAAGTCGACCATCGTAACCATTCTGCCCATATAAACTGGTATAAGGAGTCCCTTTATGGAATGAGTATTCAGTCAGTCTGATAGATCGTGGAACAAGTATCCATTCTGTCTGATAGATCATGGAACAAGTATCCATTCAGTCTGATTGATAGATCGTGGAACAAGTATCCATTCTGTCTGATTGATAGATCGTGGAACAAGTATCCATTCTGTCTGATAGATCATGGAACAAGTATCCATTCAGTCTGATTGATAGATCATGGAACAAGTATCCATTCAGTCTGATTGATAGATCGTGGAACAAGTATCCATTCTGTCTGATAGATCATGGAACAAGTATCCATTCAGTCTGATTGATAGATCATGGAACAAGTATCCATTCAGTCTGATTGATAGATCGTGGAACAAGTATCCATTCAGTCTGATTGATAGATCGTGGAACAAGTATCCATTCAGTCTGATTGATAGATCGTGGAACAAGTATCCATTCAGTCTGATTGATAGATCGTGGAACAAGTATCCATTCAGTCTGATTGATAGATCATGGAACAAGTATCCATTCAGTCTGATAGATCATGGAACAAGTATCAATTCAGTCTGATAGATCATGGAACAAGTATCAATTCTGGCATTTAAGTCTCACATCAGTATATGTATTTTGTTAATGGGGCATCACGTCGTACCGATAGCTTAAGGCGACGACTCTCCAGTTATTATTTAGGGAGAAAGACAATGATTGTCGTCCAAACAGTATATTTGGACACCCGGGTAGAACCACCAACTTTCCACAAGCCTGCTGGATAGCTTCCTCACATGAATGAAATTTGAACATACAGCAATGATTGGAAAGTGATTTGAAGTTAACGACCCTAACCATTCGGCCTCCTATATAATCGTAATATATTTTAAAAAATAATAGTTATATTACAGGCATTATATAATATTTAATTTGCTAATTACAATTTATCTCTAACGAAATAAGAAAAAGAACTAACTGTCGGAATCAAGTACACATATTTTATATTTCAACATATTATGGCACTATCTCTTCAGTCTTGTGATGTTAATTGTTCGTCACAACATCATCTTACTTTTATACATGTATGTACATGCGATAGTTTCGTGATACCCGTCAAATGTGTAGAACCGATATTCATAAGTGTTTAACATCTTTCGAAACTCAAGTCCTTTGCCTACATATCCAAACCGTATGAGAACAGGCAACGCATTCTGACATTTACTGTTTCCAAATCCCACATGCACCCGTGTGGAAATATCAAGAGGGAGGGTGTAACATGGGGGCTATCTCGACTGGGAGGGTGTAACATGGGGACTATCTCGACTGTGAGGGTGTAACATGGGGCTATCTTGACTGAGAGGGTGTAACATGGGGCTATCTTGACTGAGAGGGTGTAACATAGGGCTATCTCGACTGTGAGGGTGTAACATGGGGCTATCTTGACTGAGAGGGTGTAACATAGGGCTATCTCTACTGTGAGGGTGTAACATAGGGCTATCTCGACTAGGAGGGTGTAACATGGGGCTATCTCTACTGTGAGGGTGTAACATAGGGCTATCTTGACTGTGAGGGTGTAACATGGGGCTATCTCGACTGTGAGGGTGTAACATAGGGCTATCTCGACTAGGAGGGTGTAACATAGGGCTATCTCGACTGTGAGGGTGTAACATAGGGCTATCTCGACTGTGAGGGTGTAACATAGGGCTATCTCTACTGTGAGGGTGTAACATAGGGCTATCTCTACTGTGAGGGTGTGACATAGGGCTATCTCGACTAGGAGGGTGTAACAGGGTTATCTCGACTAGGAGGGTGTAACATAGGGCTATCTCTACTGTGAGGGTGTAACATAGGGCTATCTCGACTGAGGGTGTAACATGGGGCTATCTCGACTAGGAGGGTGTAACATAGGGCTATCTCGCTAAGGTGTAACATGGGGCTATCTCGACTGTGAGGGTGTAACATGGGGCTATCTCGACTGGTAGAGTATAACAAGGGTAACATCTCAATTCAGATTTCTCTAAACCAGATTGTGTCTGTGGTCACATCAAGTCTATGCTGTAACCTTGTTTCCGATTTCGCCATACAAGATTCAGTCTCTAACGATGTTGAGATATCTTCCGAGTGTTTAGTGAAGGTTAACCAGGCTAGTGTAACACTGAGCTATGTGAAGGTTAACCAGGCTAGTGTAACACTGGGCTATGTGAAGGTTAACCAGGCTAGTGTAACACTGAGCTATGTGAAGGTTAACCAGGCTAGTGTAACACTGAGCTATGTGAAGGTTAACCAGGCTAGTGTAACACTGGGCATACAAGATTCAGTCTCTATCCATGTTGAGATATCTTCCGAGTGTTTAGTGAAGGTTAACCAGGCTAGTGTAACACTGAGCTATGTGAAGGTTAACCAGGCTAGTGTAACACTGGGCTATGTGAAGGTTAACCAGGCTAGTGTAACACTGAGCTATGTGAAGGTTAACCAGGCTAGTGTAACACTGGGCTATGTGAAGGTTAACCAGGCTAGTGTAACACTGAGCTATGTGAAGGTTAACCAGGCTAGTGTAACACTGGGCTATGTGAAGGTTAACCAGGCTAGTGTAACACT
>CM026397.1:73263631-73325011 GCA_014843695.1 Archivesica marissinica
ATGATACCATTTCCATGGTCTCAGGTCATCAATCCGGGATACCATTTCCATGGTCTCAGGTGAACAATCCAGGATACCATTTCCATGGTCTCATGTCAACAATCTCGGATACAATTTTCATGGTCTCAGGTGAACAATCAAGGATTGGCCAATTCCATGGTCTCAAGTCAACAATCCAGGATACCATTTCCATGGTCTCAGGTTAGCAATCAAGGATTAGCCAATTACATGGTCTCAGGTGAGCAATCCAGGATTGGCCAATTCCAGTGTCTCAGGTGAGCAATCAAGGATACCATTTCTATGGTCTCAGGTCAACAACCAAACCACCACCAAACAATCCAGGATACCATTTCCATGGTCTCAGGTGAACAATCCAGGATACCATTTCCATGGTCTCAGATGAACAATCCAGTATACCTTTTCCACAGTCTCAGGTCAACAATCCAGTATACCATTTCCATGGTCTCAGGTGAACAATCTGGGATCCAATTTCCATGGTCTCAGGTCAACAATCCAGGATACCATTTCCATGGTCTCAGGTAAACAATCCAGTATACAATTTCCATGGTCTCAGGTCAACAATCCAGTATTCCATTTCCATGGTCTCTGATGAACAACCCATGATACCATTTCCATGGTCTCAGGTCAACAATCCAGGATACCATTTCCACAGTCACAGGTCAACAATCAAGGATACCATTTCCATGGTCTCAGGTCAACAATCCAGGATACCATTTCCATGGTCTCAGGTGAACAATCCAGGATACCATTTCCACAGTCTCAGGTCAACAATCAAGGATACCATTTCCATGGTCTCTGGTGAACAACCCATGATACCATTTCCATGGTCTCAGGTCAACAATCAAGGATACCATTTCCATGGTCTCAGGTGACCAATCCAGGATACCATTTCCACGGTCTCAGGTGACCAATCCAGGATACCATTTCCATGATCTCAGGTGACCAATCCAGGATACCATTTCCATGATCTCAGGTGACCAATCCAGGATACCATTTCCACGGTCTCGGTGAGCAATCAATGATACCATTTCCATGGTCTCGGTGAGCAATCAAGGATACCATTTCCATGGTCTCTTGTGAGCAATCCAGTGGTATCAGGTGAACAATCCAGGATACCATTTCCATGGTCTCAGGTGAGCAATCCATGATACCATTTCCATGGTCTCAGGTGAGCAATCCATGATACCATTTCCATGGTCTCAGGTGAGCAATCCAGGATACCATTTCCATGGTCTTGTGTGAACAATCCAGGATACAATTTCCATGGTCTCTGTGAACAATCCAGGATACAATTTCCATGGTCTCAGGTGAACAATCCAGGATACAATTTCCATGGTCTCGGGTGAACAATCCAGGATTGGCCAACTCCAGTGTCTCAGGTGAACAATCCAGGATACCATTTCCATGGTCTCGGTGAGCAATCCAGGATACCATTTCCATGGTCTCGGTGAGCAATCCAGGATACCATTTCCATGGTCCCACATTGTACATGTAATAAATATTAATATTAAGTATAGAAAACCTTCTAATCCGGAACCACCGCTCAACCAAACTTTTTTTCTGGTCCGGAGGAAGTCTGGATTAGAGGGGTTTTACTGTATCATTTATCATTGTGTCGTACATGTTGTTTCTGCAAGGGAAGTGATGTTGTTGATGGATGTGACCTAGATCTTGTGTTGTATTAGTAAAGTAATTTGTTTGTTTTATTCCTTAATTATTGCATATTTCAGTGCGAGATGTTATTTCTGTATGGGGTGATGTTGTTGATTATTGACATGAAGATTGAGGGAACTATCAGGGAGAGGATGATGGTATCATATTATAGATATAGGTATGTTCATTTACTGCACTGTGGGGCCTCCGTGGCCGTGTGAGCACGGTTGTTGACTTCAAATCACTTGCCCCACACAGCTGTAGTCCTATATATAAGACTTATCTGATAATGCTTATGAAATGTATATAACTAGAAGATAGAACTCAGGAACAGGCATTTTAAATTTATTTAAATGATCTCATTTTGAAGTCAAAATTGCATAGATTTGTTAATTTCCCAATGAGCCACAATGCAAGCCATCCTGATGTTGCATTGCCACAATGCAAGCCATCCTGATGTTGTATTGCCACAATGCAAGCCGACCTGATGTTGCATTGCCACAATGTAAGCCATCCTGATGTTGCATTGCCACAGCCACAATGCAAGCCGACCTGATGTTGCATTGCCACAATGCAAGCCAACCTGATGTTGCATTGCCACAATGCAAGCCATCCTGATGTTGCATTGCCACAGTGCAAGCCGTCCTGATGTTGCATTGCCACAATGCAAGCCGTCTTGATGTTGCATTGCCACAATGCAAGCCGACCTGATGTTGCATTGTCACAATGCAAGCCGACCTGATGTTGCATTGCCACAGTGCAAGCCGACCTCATGTTGCATTGCCACAATGCAAGCCATCCTGATGTTGCATTGCCACAGTGCAAGCCGACCTGATGTTGCATTGCCACAGTGCAAGCCGACCTGATGTTGCATTGCCACAATGCAAGCCGACCTGATGTTGCATTGCCACAATGCAAGCCAACCTGATGTTGCATTGTCACAGTGCAAACCGACCTGATGTTGCATTGCCACAGCCACAATGCAAGCCGACCTGATGTTGCATTGTCACAGTGCAAGCCGACCTGATGTTGCATTGCCACAGCCACAATGCAAGCCGACCTGATGTTGCATTGTCACAGTGCAAGCCGACCTGATGTTGCATTGCCACAATGCAAGCCGACCTGATGTTGCCATGCAAATACAACTTATGAAGAAACTAACAAACTTGCTCTATTTTTATCACATCAAAATTCATATCTGTTGGTTTTCATGGTGACATACCCGCGACCTTCAGCCTTGATGCAATTATAGAATGAACAGACATGTACAGTCAAACCCTGTGTTAGTTGTCACCTCTGTTTAGCAACCAAACCTGTATTAAGCAGCCAGTTACAACTTGTGGCAATTTGTTAGTTTATACAAATTTATTTTAGCTCGATTGCAAAACAAGTTCTTACAACTTTTATTATTATCACTCTCGTGACCTCATTCCTGATGGAATCCATCACCACGAGGGAGAGAGAAGAGGCAACGTGGAATTTAAATGCCTTGCCTAAGGGCACAATTGTAACGGCTCCAGCGGGGCTCGAACTCCGGACCTTTTGCACCTGAAGGTGCATCCACTGCGCTATCATGACTTCCACAATGGCAATTTGTTCAACAATTAACCTCAGCCATCTTGACTAAACAGCCATTATTCTTCACTTCCTCGGCTGGCTGTGTTAAGACAGGGTCAGAGGTTATAAAGCTTTTTTTCTGATCTCAAACTCAAGTGATATGATTGGTTGATTCTGAGATTTGTACTCAAGTCAACCAATGGGAAGCTTGAGATTTGAGTTTGAGAATTGAGAAAAGTTTTGTAACCTCCAGGCCATGTTTGACTGTAAATATATTCTCTTAGCGCACAGAAAGCGTCAGTGGGAGATTCAAACATTGATGATGTGCTGAAGCTTCTGCGCAGTACAGGATACTCCAGCGCTGTGGGAGCCAAGAGACCACCAAACTATCCCGAGTCATACTTCGCGTAAGTATATGGTTAGAGGTTGCAAAATATTACATAGCTTATAATAACTTCATAACCCAATCAGTACTCTTCACATTTTCGTGGTTTTCACCTAAATTATAACATTGACATTCGTGAACCATTGGTTATTTTTTGTGTACCAAACATGAATATTTTGTGTATTCCGCAAGGAAATGGGGGACAAATTAAAAGATGATACTTTTGGAAATTGACGTTTCTAGGCACCAATCCACAGTCACAGATTGGACCAGAGCTTGAATTTGAGATATGAGCAGAGCTTTATAACAATGTTTATGTTACTTGTATGTTGCCCTTGCACCAAGTGGTACGGCATGGTAGGGATGCTATCGGCCTTACCTAACCATCACACGTATTGCTGTAGCTGCAGATAATTAAACAGCCCTCATATTGTAACAATTAGGAAATATTTACTTACAAAGTTTAAACTTTATTTATTTTTACAACGATTGCGAAGCAAGTTTTAACAACTTATATTAATCACTCTCGTTGGCGCGGATGAAAGCGTAAATGTGGTCATTCGTGTGGGAGGAAACCGGAGTACCCGGAGAAAACCCACCTGTCCGATCTGGCGACCACCGTACCATCTCACATACTTCCCGGTCAGAGGATCGAACCCGGGTTGCATTGGTGAGAAGCAAACGCGTAAATCTGAGGGTAAAGTTGTTGTAGAGCATTTGTCCTAATTCCTCATAGAAGCACCTCTTGACGCCATTACCAATACGATGTACATTGACAATGTAGTAGCCAAACCAATGTTCATAATAAAGGCCAGATTCTCATGTAGCCCCGGTAATAGCATTTAAATTCCATGTTGCCTCTTCTCTATCCATCATGGCGATGGATTCCATCAGGAATGAGGGCTCGAGAGTGAAAGTTATAAGAACTTGTTTCGCAATCAAGCTAAATAAATTTGTATAAACTAATACCTATGGAGGTGGGGATAGATATGGTGACTACTTATACACTGCATGATAGCTAAATGGCTGTCGTTTGTATGGTGATATAATAGTATATTAGCCTAAATCTCTATGAAGGAAAGGGTTAAATGGCTGTCGTTTGTATGGAGATATAATAGTATATTAACCTAAATCTCTATGAAGGAAAGGGTTAAATGGCTGTCATTTGTATGGAGATATAATAGTATATTAACCTAAATCTCTATGAAGGAAAGGGTTAAATGGCTGTCGTTTGTATGGAGATATAATAGTATATTAACCTAAATCTCTATGAAGGAAAGGGTTAAATGGCTGTCGTTTGTATGGAGATAAAATATTATATTAACCTAAATCTCTATGAAGGAAAGGGTTAAATGGCTGTCGTTTGTATGGAGATATAATATTATATTAACCTAAATCTCTATGAAGGAAAGGGTTAATACACTGTAACCAACAGATGTTATAGAATACAGCGACTCAAATATCCTACATGTGATCTGTAGAGTTTCTTACGGAGGTTGGTGCACCCAAGTACTGGTTAACCGCTGGAACCTGCCCAGGAAAGGTGTTGTTAGGTAAACTGCCCGCCGGAGATATAGCCCAAAATGGTGCTGATGCCGGCGTAAAACCCGAAAAATAATAATAATAATGTGATCTGTAGAACTTAGAACTTAAGATAATTTTCATCACAGTTCCCAGAAATCCCCTCTTAGCAGTTCGTTTTCATTCTTTTATATAAAATTTATTTAAAAGTCCCCATTTGAAAAGGGATCAAAGTATGATTTATGGTAAATGCAAGTATTGAAGTACATGACATCTGATGTCTTATAGACGAGTTCCAATCGACGAAGAGTTCATCAACATGGTGATTGGTCGATTGAGATCAGATGATATATACAACCAGATAGCCTCGTACCCTCTACCGGAACACCGATCCACGGCCCTCGCCATGCAGGCCAGCATGCTGTACGTACTGCTGTACTTTGAACCGGAGATACTCATAAGCCAACAAGCCAAAATGAGGGAAATTGTTGACAAACATTTCCCGGATAATTGGGTATGCTATATTTTGTGGACATTTACTATGTTGAGATACAGTGAAAAATTGATCAGATAAACATGAATAATAGACAATACATGTCACAGAAGAAACTCTATAGATGGTCAGTATGTGGTTTACAGTACATCGTTTGATATATTTTTCTCCTATTTTGGTGATCATTTTGTTATTTACATACTTGTGTCCACACATTTGACTCTTTGTAAATCATGAAAAAACGAATCTTGCTCTAATATTAAGTTAATACAGTAAAACCCCTATAATAAGACCACCTATGGGACTTCCAAAAAGTGGTCTTATTAGCGGGGTGGTCTCTTTATCGAGTTTGGTCCAGAAGACTAAATTATGATAATTTTACTACATGTACAATGTACTTTCACACATGACAATTTCTTGGTGTTTCTGTTTTAATTACAGAAGGGTTGGTTGTTTCTATGGTTTAGGATTGTACTTCTTAAATCCATTCATAGACAACTGTAAATCACAATTAATTAATTAATAATAAAAAACAATGTAAATGAGTTAATCCATTTATTTTCAACATTTATTTTCTTGTTTTCATTAATTATATTGTGTATACCAAGCACAGTAGTTTCCTTGAAAAGTACATATCATCATCAATCATTCATTATTTTAAAAAAAACATTCACGGGTTAACTGCTTATATAAACACTTCACTTTCACAGATTGTTTCTCGATCTCATCTTGGATGTTTTAGCTAAGTCCTGTGACAGAGTGCCCAAGTCCTTACACATGCAGTACAACTTTAGCTGCGATACTCCACTCCAGACAATATACAAAAGATTAAAAGCAATCAAACCCAATCATTTACAATCAACACTTACGTGTTTATCTCACTTAACCTTGACCGATACCATAAAGTGGTGGCTTAATTGTCGTAAAACAGGGACATAATTAAAAATGTTTTATCAATGAAAGTGAGAAAATCGCCCGCGGTCGTATTAGGGGTTCAATTAGCATAGGATTAATGGCATTTGTCTGAATTAACTGGTCGTATTACGGAAAAAACGGGGTGGTCTGGTTATCGGGGTCAACGACCATTGACATGTATAGTGAAATATTCCGTTCTGAAAAAAATCATTCGCAATAGCGGGGTGGTCTCGAAATCGGAGTGGTTTCATAGAGGGTTTTTACTGTATACAGTATCTTTGAGAGAAATTCTTCAAATGGCATAATGTTGCTTTGACGATGTTTGTGCTTACAGGTGATCAGTGTGTACATGGGAATCACAGTGAACCTGCTAGACGCCTGGAGTCCCTACAAAGCAGCGGTGACAGCCCTTAACAACACGATCGACCAGAGTAATGTACGAGAATTGGTAAGGCCTTAGATTATATATCGGACGACGTTAAAAGTGAACCTTG
The DNA here is from genome assembly GCA_014843695.1 of Archivesica marissinica. NCBI lineage: Eukaryota > Metazoa > Mollusca > Bivalvia > Venerida > Vesicomyidae > Archivesica > Archivesica marissinica. Next base: position 73,270,671 of record CM026397.1, read on the forward strand.
GAATGGCTTGGATCGATTATTGTGTTTTGGGTGAATTAAAATTTTTGTTCCATCCTAGAACGGGAGGTATGCGAGATGGTACGGTGGTCTCCATAACCTATCATCAATGATGGTCACGGGTTCAATCCCGCATGTTTCATTTATATGAAAAAGTTGGCAGTTTCTTACGGAGGTTGGTGCACCCAAGTACTGGTTAACCGCTGGAGCCTGCCCAGGAAAGGTGTTGTTAGGTAAACTGCCCGCCGGCGATATAGCCCAAAATGGTGCTGATGCAGGCGTAAAACCCAAAATATAATAATAACGGTGGTCTCCAGATCATACAGGTGGTTTTCTCCGGGTAGTCCGATTTCCTCCCACTTGATTGACCACATGTATGCTTTCATCGCGCTAACAGCAGTGATTAATATAACTTTTATGGCTTGTTTCGCAATCGTTATAATGAACTTATACTTTGATTCACCACAGGTGTTATGTCTAAAGTACCATAGATGCAGACGTAAAACCGGAACAGAGAAGCAAATCTGCCATTGTCATGTGGCGTTAAGCACATCCATCCCTGTTGAAAATCACAGATGACCTTGTGTACAGTAATGTGTAGAAATATACAATAAACACCACGTTTATTTCAACCTGTCAGGATTGTGAAAAAATATAAAAAATCCCTAATCTTTGACCAATTTGTAGAAGTATGCAATAACAGCCGTGTGTATTTCAGTCAATCAAGTATGCCACCAAGGTTGCCAAGCTGCATCCCGTGTTAGACAAGTACCTAAAGGAGGGTGTCCTTGTAGACGAGTTCATCCTGGATAGTATCCCGAAACTACTGAACGTGATGCGCGACAGTAACGTCACTCTACGATGGCTCATGTTACACACGTGTGCTCTATCACCCAGTAAGTGTTTGGACGTGTTATGACAGTTTCCTTGGTTAGTTCTCTACCAGTGAATCACTTCTCCTTGACCATTCAATGTAGGATTTTCAAACAACTATGCTCAAATGTTCATCCTGATGATGTGTCATTATTACCTATACCCACTCCCGACCCCCCCCCCCCCCCACATTTATTTTGATTTGTCTACGTATATGCACACCCTTTATTGCATGGCATCCACATTGTATTGCATGGTGTCCACATTGTATTGCATGGCATCCACATTGCATGGTGTCCACATTGTATTGCATGGCATCCACATTGTATTGCATGGCATCCACATTGCATGGTGTCCACATTGTATTGCATGGCATCCACATTGTATTGCATGGCATCCTCCACATTGTATTGCATGGCATCCACATTGTATTGCATGGCATCCACATTGTATTGCATGGCATCCACATTGTATTGCATGGCATCCACATTGTATTGCATGGCATCCACATTGTATTGCATGGCATCCACATTGTATTGCATGGTGTCCACATTGTATTGCATGGCATCCACATTGTATTGCATGGTGTCCACATTGTATTGCATGGCATCCACATTGTATTGCATGGCATCCACATTGTATTGCATGGTGTCCACATTGTATTGCATGGCATCCACATTGTATTGCATGGTGTCCACATTGTATTGCATGGCATCCACATTGTATTGCATGGTGTCCACATTGTATTGCATGGCATCCACATTGTATTGCATGGCATCCACATTGTATTGCATGGTATCCACATTGTATTGCATGGCATCCACATTGTATTGCATGGCATCCACATTGTATTGCATGGCATCCACATTGCATGGCATGGCATCCACATTGTATTGAACGGCAATACTTCAGTCACTAGATTGATTTTGTTTGCTCCGTCCAGTGACCAGTAGGTGTTGGTGCACATCCACTAGTACATCCTCACATGCTTGGTGTACGCATTGAGGCATAGTAAAAATAGTGTATGAAAAGCTAAAATAAATTTGTATAAACTAATATGGCAATGAATATTCGAATATTCGCTCGAACGCTCGAAAAAAATATTATATTGTCCTCAAAAATGCCACCCACTCAGTCACACGTTTGGAAATGCTTGAATCGCTCTGAGAATAAGAAAACTGCTAGGTGTAATCTATGCAAATTGGATTTAACATATTCGGGTACAATATCAATCTAAATAATCATTTGAAGAAGATGACGTTTACGCGTAAAACAGAAATTAGGTTTGGCAATTTTTAGAAGAGTTTAAGTGATTTTGAGTTTTTGAGAGAATTCTATCGAATATTCGAATACCGTCCCGACCGAATATTCGAATAGTATAATCGCTATTCATTGCCATCCCTAGTATAAACTAATCGAAACATTAAAAACCAAAAAGTGAGTTTGGTGGAACAATATACCATTGTGATACCATAATGAGATTATGCATTGCGTATTTACATATAAACTATAGTCAAGCCTGTCTTAAGCAGCCAGCCAAGGGAACCATATAAAGTGGCTGCTTAGCACAGGGCAAATGTATAATACCGTAAAACAACATATTGGGAATCTGGAAGCTGGCTGCTTAATACAGGTTGGCTGCTTACGGTAGATGACCACTAACACAGGTTTGACTGTAGATGTAATTTGTGTAACAGTATGTAATATTGCATCACTAAATGAAGTATTTAGTTGTCATAGGTCCGCCTCCGTGGTCGAGTGGTTGAGGTCGCTGACTTGTATACCACTGTAACCTATCATCAATGATGGTCACGGGTTCGAGCCCCGCTCAGACCGTGTTTCATTTATATATGAAAAAGTTGGCAGTTTCTTACAGAGGTTGGTGCACCCAAGTACTGGTTAATCGCTGGAGCCTGCCCAGGAAAGGTGTTGTTAGGTAAACTGCCAGTCTGTGATATAGCCCAAAATGGTGCTGATGCAGGCGTAAAACCCGAAATATAACATAATATAATTTAGTTGTTATTAGGATAATGATGAATCATGGGCAGTGTTTATGTTTTAGGTGCTGATGCCAACAAGCGTTGTAAGCAGCTACGCGACCAAGTTCTCAACGACAGTAAATATAGCCCACTCGCCATCTTCCAACTACTACTGAACACCGCTCAGTTTGAGTTTAAACTAAAAGAGGTACATATATACATATAGATTGCATTGTGTTTTATTATATTGTGTTTTATTGTTTTGTGTTTTATTGCATTGTGTTTTAATGTTTTGTGTTTTATTGCATTGTGTTTTAATGTATTGTGTTTTATTACATTGTGTTTTATTACATCGTGTTTTATTACATTGTGTTTTATTGCATTGTGTTTTATTTTATTGCATTGTGTTTTATTGCATTGTGTTTTAATATATTGTGTTTTACAGATGTTCAAGCAGATGTTGGAGGAGAAGAAGAACAAGTGGGAGATATACAAGAAGGAGGGAAGTGAACGAATACAGGAGCTCAGTGATGTCTTCTCCGGAACCAAACCACTAACTAGGGTGGAGAAAAATGGTACTTAACATTCATTTTGGCTTAAATATATATACTTGCCATGATTTACATAATCACAGATACATATTCTATGCATATATAAAATATAAAATGTCCGCCTCCGTGGTCGAGTTGTTACGGTCTCTCACTTGTATGACACTGTAACCTATCATCGCTGATGGTCACAGGTTCAAGCACCGCTCAGATCGTGTCTCATTTATATGAAAAAGTTGGCAGTTTCTTACGGAAGTTGGTGCACCCAAGTACTGGTTAACCGCTGAACCCTGCCCAGGAAAGGTGTTGTTAGTTAAATGCCCGCCGGCAATATAGCCCAAAATGGTGCTGATGAAGGTGTAAAACCATAATCAACAAACACATGTATAATATAATGACAAGAGGATTGAAATGAAACCAATACTTACAATGGTAGGGCTACTGATAGTTGCATTATGGGTAAATTTCAGAGAAATTACAAGCCTGGTTTGCGGAGATGGCCAAGCAGATCGACTCCCTGAACTATGACGACTCCACCTCGGCTGGACGGAAGATAGTGCAGCTTATACAGGCTCTAGAAGAGGTATGTATGTATATATGTTCCATTAATGTCAAACCCCTTGCGGGGACCTAGACATGTTTTCTTGGGCAGGCTTAGCCGACCTAAGTTGTTCACCAGTACTAAGCAATGTGTGTGAGGTGCCTTGCTCAATGACACTACATACGTGGCCTGACCGAGTATCGAACCCAGGACCGTTCGATTCCAAATCCGACGCTCTACCACTGGACCACGGACGCCACACTAAGGTAGCACAGATAGACACTCAACTTCTAAACATTACATGATCTGAACTATAACATTTTGAGATGATTTATTTTGAACAGTCCTTTTATGAAACTTTTGTGAAATACAATATATTGAGATATATATCAATGAACTGTTTCAGTGGTAATTGCTTCTGGTAGAGCTTCCAATGTGTAATGGGTATGGTATCTACCTCATAACTGGGTCCACCTCTGTGGTCGAGTGGTTACGGTCGCTGACTTGTATACCACTGTAACCTATCATCACTTATGGTCACAGGTTCGAGCTCAGCTCAGGCCGTGTTTCATTTATATGAAAAAGTTGGCAGTTTCTTACGGAGGTTGGTGCACCCAAGTACTGGTTAACCGCTGGAGCCTGTCTAGGAAATGTGTTGATAGGTAAACTGCCCACTGGCGATATTGCCCAAAATGGTGCTGGTGCAGGCGTAAAACTCGAACAAGCAAACAAACCTCATAACCGATGGATTTTGAGTTTAAGCCCCGTCAAAACCATGGGAGTCATGTCCTTAGGCAAAACACTGAATCCACATTGCCTCTTCTCTTTGCCTTATGGCGATGGATTTCATCAGAAATGAATCCACATTGCCTCTTCTCTTTGCCTTATGGTGATGGATTTCATCAGGAATGAATCCACATTGCCTCTTCTCTTTGCCTTATGGTGATGGATTTCATCAGGAATGAATCCACATTGCCTCTTCTCTTTGCCTTATGGTGATGGATTTCATCAGGAATGAATCCACATTGCCTCTTCTCTCTCCCTCATGTCGATGGATTTCATCAGGAATTGGGTGTGTAGAGCAATTAGTCTAAAGTTGAAGATTTACAGACATTGTACTATACAGGTTGCTCTCTTCATATTTAGGTACAAGAGTTTCATCAACTTGAAAGTAACCTTCAAGTGCGACAGTTCCTGGCGGATACTCGTAAATACCTACATCAGATGATCAGGACCATTAATATCAAGGAAGAAGTGTTGATCGCCATAGAGATTGTAGCTGACCTGTCGTATGCCTGGGAGATCATAGATAGGTATTGTGTGCAACCGTTTACATTAAGGAAGAAGTGTTGATCGCGTAGAGATTGTAACTGACCTATCTTATGCCTGCAAGAAGATTTCTACCACCAGTCTACTACACAATCTACTACACAATCTCTGCTACACAATCTCTGCTACACAATCTCTACTACACAATCTCTGCTACACAGTCTACTACACAATCTCTATTACACAATCTCTATTACACAATCTCTACTACACTCTACTACACAATCTCTACTACACAATCTCTGCTACACAATCTCTGCTACACAATCTCTACTACACAATCTCTACTACACAGTCCACTACACAATCTCTACTACACAATCTCTACTACACAGTCTACTACACAATCTCTACTACACAATCTCTACTACACAATCTCTATTACACAATCTCTACTACACTCTACTACACAATCTCTACTACACAATCTACTACACAATATCTACTACACAATCTCTACTACACAATCTCTATTACACAATCTCTATTACACAATCTCTATTACACAATCTACTACACAATCTACTACATAATCTCTACTACACAATCTCTACTACACAATCTACTACACAATCTACTACACAATCTCTACTACACAATTTCTACTACACAATCTACTGCACAATCTCTACTCCACAATCTACTACACAATCTACTACACAATATCTACAACACAATCTACTACACAATCTACTACACAATCTCTACTACACAATCTCTACACAATTTCTACTGCACAATCCACTACACAATCTCTACTACACAATTTCTACTACACAATCTCTACTACACAATCTACTACACAATCTCTACTACACAATCTACTACACAATCTCTACTGCAAAATCTCTACTACACAATCTCTACACAATTTCTACTGCACAATCCACTACACAATCTCTACTACACAATTTCTACTACACAATCTCTACTACACAATCTACTACACAATCTCTACTACACAATCTACTACACTCTACTACACAATCTCTACTACACAATCTCTACTACACAATCTACTGCACAATCGCTACTACACAATCTACTACACAATCTACTACACAATATACTACACAATCTCTGCTACACAATTTCTACTACACAATCTCTACTACACAATAAAAAAATGCTGATATTTCTCACAATATCCTTGTTGATTTCAGTTACACGGGTTATATGCAACAGGGAATTAAGAGGGATCCCAGCCTAGTCATCAAGTTGCGGGCAACATTCTTAAAGGTATATGATAAGTTAAGGTTTGTGTTTGTTTACACCCAAGTCTAGGGGTCTTTGATACCGAGTACCTAACATTTGTGGACTGACAGAATCACCTGCCCCTCCCTCCCCACTGTAGGTAGGATTCTGTCGAGTGAAGAAACTATCCAGCTGGGTTACAGAAGGTTGGTGGTTCTACCTGGGTGCCTGAAGTAAGGCTCGGAAATACAGCTACGGGTCTTTCTCCTCTCCACCACAGCAAGTTGAAGAGTTTCTATATGACCTTAGCTGATGGCTCAAGCTTAAATTCAATAACAAGCATTGTGTGATTTAACGATTTAACATGTCCGCCTCCGTGGTCGAGTGGTTAAGGTCGCTGACTTGTATACCACTGTAACCTATCATCACTGATGGTCACGAGTTCGAGCCCCGCTCAGGCCGTGTCTCATTTATATGAAAAAGTTGGCAGTTTCTTACGGAGGTTGGTGCACCCAAGTACTGGTTAACCGCTGGAGCCTGCCCAGGAAAGGTGTTGTTCCTGATAGATTGTTGTTCCTGATAGATTGTATCTCCATAAGTGTGAGAGAAGAGGCATCATTTGTGATGGATTGTACCTCCATGAGTGTGAGAGAAGAGGCATCATTTGTGATGGATTGCATCTCCATGAGTGTGAGAGAAGAGGCATCATTCCTGATGGATTGCGTCTCTATGAGTGTGAGAAGAGGCATCATTCCTGATGGATTGCATCTCCATGAGTGAGAGAAGAGGCATCATTCCTGATGGATTGCATCTCTATGAGTGTGAGAGAAGAGGCATCATTCCTGATGGACTGCATCTCCATGAGTGTGAGTGTGAGAGAAGAGGCATCATTTGTGATGGATTGCATCTCCATGAATGAGAGAAGAGGCATCATTCCTGATGGATTGCATCTCCATGAGTGAGAGAAGAGGCATCATTTGTGATGGATTGCATCTCCATGAGTGTGAGAAGAGGCATCATTTGTGATGGATTGCATCTCCATGAGTGTGAGAGAAGAGGCATCATTTGTGATGGATTGCATCTCCATGAGTGAGAGAGAAGAGGCATCATTTGTGATGGATTGTATCTCCATGAGTGTGAGAGAAGAGGCATCATTCCTGATGGATTGCATCTCCATGAGTGAGAGAAGAGGCATCATTTGTGATGGATTGCATCTCTATGAGTGTGAGAAGAGGCATCATTCCTGATGGATTGCATCTCTATGAGTGTGAGAGAAGAGGCATCATTCCTGATGGACTGCATCTCCATGAGTGTGAGAGAAGAGGCATCATTTGTGATGGATTGCATCTCCATGAATGAGAGAAGAGGCATCATTCCTGATGGATTGCATCTCCATGAGTGAGAGAAGAGGCATCATTCCTGATGGACTGCATCTCCATGAGTGTGAGAGAAGAGGCATCATTTGTGATGGATTGCATCTCCATGAGTGTGAGAGAAGAGGCATCATTCGTGAGGTTGGTGCACCCAAGTACTGGTTAACCGCTGGAGCCTGCCCAGGAAAGGTGTTGTTAGGTAAACTGCGATATAGCCCGAAATGGTGCTGATGCAGGCGTAAAACCCGAAACATAGCATATAACGATTTAATATTGTGATGATTTAACATTTAACATTGTGATTATTTAACATTTAACATTGTGATGATTTAACATTTAACATTGTGATGATTTAACATTTAACATTGTGATGATTTAACATTTAACATTGTGATGATTTAACATTTAACATTGTGATGATTTAACATTTAACATTGTGATGTTTTAACATTTAACATTGTGATGATTTAACATTTAACATTGTGATGATTTAACATTTAACAATGTGATGATTTAACATTTAACATTGTGATGTTTTAACATTTAACATTGTGATGATTTAACATTTAACATTGTGATGATTTAACATTTAACAATGTGATGATTTAACATTGTGATGATTTAACATTTAACAATGTGATGTTTTAACATTTAACATTGTGATGATTTAACATTTAACATTGTGATGATTTAACATTTAACAATGTGATGATTTAACATTAACATTGTGATGATTTAACATTTAACATTGTGATGATTTAACATTTAACAATGTGATGATTTAACATTTAACATTGTGATGTTTTAACATTTACATTGTGATGATTTAACATTTAACATTGTGATGATTTAACATTTAACAATGTGATGATTTAACATTGTGATGATTTAACATTTAACAATGTGATGTTTTAACATTTAACATTGTGATGATTTAACATTTAACATTGTGATGATTTAACATTTAACAATGTGATGATTTGAGTACATGATAACGACAGCTGTTGAATAGGATCAGTGGAAGTCATGATAGCGTAGTGATATCGCAGTTGTAGCCCGCTCGCTTCAGGTGCGAGCGTCCGCGATGTTCACAGCAAGCTCAAGCTAGTATGATTGTGTCCATATGCGTGGATTTCAGTTTACGTCTTCTCTCTCCCTCGTGGTGATGGATTCCATCAAAAATGAGGTCACGAGAGTGATTAAACTAATGTGTTGTTAGCAGGGATCATTCTAGAGGGCGATGTGGGTGAAATTGTTGCCCTAGGGACCCTGACTTCGCCCTCTGCTTCTCCCACTTCTCCCTAAAAAATTTTTTTTTTGGTTTTTACGATTTTCAAACAACATTTTGTCTAGTAAGATTCACTGGCCCATTATAAAGCACTCCTTCTATTCAAATGTTGTATTTAATGGTTGTACTGTGCATTTTAACCCTATTTTGCAGAAGTATATTAAAGAACACCATTTAAGGAAGCGATCACGCGCTTTCTCACTTCTCCCAAAAATTCTGACCTAGAATGAACCCTGTGTTAGAACCTGTTTCGCGATCGAGCTAAAATAATTTGTATGAACTAAATTGTTGAATATCACAGGTTACGTAGCTTGTCTAAGTTCATACAAATCATTTATTTAGCTTGATCGCGAAACACTTTCTTTCAACTTTAGACTTATTGCTGTTGAGACCACATTTCTTATGGAATCCATCACCATAAGGGAGGGAGGAGATACCTCATTCCTGATCTCCATGAGGGAGAGACATGAGGCCTCATTCCTGATGGATTGCATCTCCATGAGTGTGAGAGAAGAGGCATCGTTTGTGATGGATTGCATCTCCATGAGTGTGAGAGAAGAGGCATCATTTGTGATGGATTGCATCTCCATGGGTGTGAGAGAAGAGGCATCATTCGTGATGGATTGCATCTCCACAAGTGAGAGAAGAGGCATCATTTGTGATGGATTGCCTCTCCATGAGTGAGAGAAGAGGCATCATTCGTGATGGATTGCATCTCCACAAGTGAGAGAAGAGGCATCATTTGTGATGGATTGCATCTCCATGAGTGAGAGAAGAGGCATCATTTGTGATGGATTGCATCTCCATGGGTGTGAGAGAAGAGGCATCATTTGTGATGGATTGCATCTCCATGAGTGTGAGAGAAGAGGCATCATTTGTGATGGATTGCATCTCCATGAGTGTGAGAGAAGAGGCATCATTTGTGATGGATTGCATCTCCATGGGTGTGAGAGAAGAGGCATCATTCGTGATGGATTGCATCTCCACAAGTGAGAGAAGAGGCATCATTTGTGATGGATTGCCTCTCCATGAGTGAGAGAAGAGGCATCATTCGTGATGGATTGCATCTCCACAAGTGAGAGAAGAGGCATCATTTGTGATGGATTGCATCTCCATGAGTGTGAGAGAAGAGGCATCATTTGTGATGGATTGCCTCTCCATGAGTGTGAGAGAAGAGACATCATTTGTGATGGATTGCATCTCCACATGTGAGAGAAGAGGCATCATTTGTGATGGATTGCATCTCCACAAGTGAGAGAAGAGGCATCATTTGTGATGGATTGCATCTCCATGAGTGAGAGAAGAGGCATCATTTGTGATGGATTGCATCTCCATGAGTGAGAGAAGAGGCATCATTTGTGATGGATTGCATCTCCACAAGTGAGAGAAGAGGCATCCTTTGTGATGGATTGCATCTACACACGTGTGAGAGAAGAGGCATCATTTGTGATGGATTGTACCTCCATGAGTGTGAGAGAAGAGGCATCATTTGTGATGGATTGCATCTTCATGAATGTGAGAGAAAAGGCATTGTTTGTGATGGATTGCATCTCCACAAGTGAGAGAAGAGGCATCATTCCTGATGGATTGCCTCTCCATGAGTGTGAGAGAAGAGGCATCATTTGTGATGGATTGCATCTCCATGAGTGAGCGAAGAGGCATCATTTGTGATGGATTGCATCGTCATGAGTGTGATAGAAGAGGCATCATTTGTGATGGATTGCATCACTGTGAGTGTGAGAGAAGAGGCATCATTTGTGATGGATTGCATCTCCATGAGTGAGAGAAGAGGCATCATTTGTGATGGATTGCATCTCCACAAGTGAGAGAAGAGGCATCCTTTGTGATGGATTGCATCTACACACGTGTGAGAGAAGAGGCATCATTTGTGATGGATTGTACCTCCATGAGTGTGAGAGAAGAGGCATCATTTGTGATGGATTGCATCTTCATGAATGTGAGAAAAAAGGCATTGTTTGTGATGGATTGCATCTCCACAAGTGAGAGAAGAGGCATCATTCCTGATGGATTGCCTCTCCATGAGTGTGAGAGAAGAGGCATCATTTGTGATGGATTGCATCTCCATGAGTGAGAGAAGAGGCATCATTTGTGATAGATTGCATCGTCATGAGTGTGATAGAAGAGGCATCATTTGTGATGGATTGCATCACTGTGAGTGTGAGAGAAGAGGCATCATTTGTGATGGATTGCATCTCCATGAGTGTGAGAGAAGAGGCATCATTTGTGATGGATTGCATCTCCACAAGTGAGATAGAAGAGGCATCATTTGTGATGGATTGCATCACTGTGAGTGTGAGAGAAGAGGCATCATTTGTGATGGATTGCATCTCCAAGAGTGTGATAGAAGAGGCATCATTTGTGATTGATTGCATCTCCATGAGTGAGAGAAGAGGCATCATTTGTGATGGATTTCCTCTCCATGAGTGAGAGAGAAGAGGCATCATTTGTGATGGATTGCATCTCCACAAGTGAGAGAAGAGGCATCATTTGTGATGGATTGCATCTCCATGAGTGTGAGAGAAGAGGCATCATTTGTGATGGATTGCATCTCCATGAGTGTGAGAGAAGAGGCAGCATTCGTGATGGATTGCATCTTCATGAGTGTGAGAGAAGAGGTATCATTTGTGATGGATTTCATCTTCATGAGTGTGAGAGAAGAGGCATCATTTGTGATGGATTGTATCTTCATGAGTGTGAGAGAAGAGGCATCATTTGTGATGGATTGCATCTTCATGAGTGTGAGAGAAGAGGCCTCATTCCTGATGGACTGCATCTCCATGAGTGAGAGAAGAGGCATCATTTGTGATGGATTGCATCTCCAAGAGTGTGATAGAAGAGGCATCATTTGTGATGGATTGCATCTCCATGAGTGTGAGAGAAGAGGCATCATTTGTGATGGATTGCATCTCCATGAGTGTGAGAGAAGAGGCATCATTTGTGATGGATTATATCTCCATGAGTGTGAGAGAAGAGGCATCATTCGTGATGGATTGTGTCCGCCTTCGTGGTCGAGTGGTTAAGGTCGCTGACTTGTATACCACTGTAACCTATCATCACTGATGGTCATGGGTTCGAGCCCCGCTCAGGCCGTGTCTCATTTATATGAAAAAGTTGGCAGTTTCTTACGGAGGTTGGTGCACCCAAGTACTGGTTAACCGCTGGAGCCTGCCCAGGAAAGGGGTTGTTAGGTAAACTGCCCGCCGGCGATATAGCCCAAAATGGTGCTGATGCAGGCGTAAAACCCGAATCATAATAATCGTGATGGATTGCATCTCCACAAGTGAGAGAAGAGGCATCATTTGTGATGGATTGCATCTCCATGAGTGTGAGAGAAGAAGAATCGTTTGTGATGGATTGCATCTCCACAAATGAGAGAAGAGGCATCCTTTGTGATGGATTGCATCTCCATACGTGTGAGAGAAGAGGCATCATTTGTGATGGATTGCCTCTCCATGAGTGAGAGAAGAGGCATCATTTGTGATGGATTTCCTCTCCATGAGTGAGAGAGAAGAGGCATCATTTGTGATGGATTGCATCTCCACAAGTGAGAGAAGAGGCATCATTTGTGATGGATTGCATCTCCATGAGTGTGAGAGAAGAGGCATCATTTGTGATGGATTGCATCTCCATGAGTGTGAGAGAAGAGGCAGCATTCGTGATGGATTGCATCTTCATGAGTGTGAGAGAAGAGGTATCATTTGTGATGGATTTCATCTTCATGAGTGTGAGAGAAGAGGCATCATTTGTGATGGATTGTATCTTCATGAGTGTGAGAGAAGAGGCATCATTTGTGATGGATTGCATCTTCATGAGTGTGAGAGAAGAGGCCTCATTCCTGATGGACTGCATCTCCATGAGTGAGAGAAGAGGCATCATTTGTGATGGATTGCATCTCCAAGAGTGTGATAGAAGAGGCATCATTTGTGATGGATTGCATCTCCATGAGTGTGAGAGAAGAGGCATCATTTGTGATGGATTGCATCTCCATGAGTGTGAGAGAAGAGGCATCATTTGTGATGGATTATATCTCCATGAGTGTGAGAGAAGAGGCATCATTCGTGATGGATTGTGTCCGCCTTCGTGGTCGAGTGGTTAAGGTCGCTGACTTGTATACCACTGTAACCTATCATCACTGATGGTCATGGGTTCGAGCCCCGCTCAGGCCGTGTCTCATTTATATGAAAAAGTTGGCAGTTTCTTACGGAGGTTGGTGCACCCAAGTACTGGTTAACCGCTGGAGCCTGCCCAGGAAAGGGGTTGTTAGGTAAACTGCCCGCCGGCGATATAGCCCAAAATGGTGCTGATGCAGGCGTAAAACCCGAATCATAATAATCGTGATGGATTGCATCTCCACAAGTGAGAGAAGAGGCATCATTTGTGATGGATTGCATCTCCATGAGTGTGAGAGAAGAAGAATCGTTTGTGATGGATTGCATCTCCACAAATGAGAGAAGAGGCATCCTTTGTGATGGATTGCATCTCCATACGTGTGAGAGAAGAGGCATCATTTGTGATGGATTGCCTCTCCATGAGTGAGAGAAGAGGCATCATTTGTGATGGATTGCCTCTCCATGAGTGAGAGAGAAGAGGCATCATTTGTGATGGATTGCATCTCCATGAGTGTGATAGAAGAGGCATCATTTGTGATGGATTGCATCTCCATGAGTGAGAGAGAAGAGGCATCATTTGTGATGGATTGCATCTCCACAAGTGAGAGAAGAGGCATCATTCGTGATGGATTGCATCTCCATGGGTGTGAGAGAAGAGGCATCATTTGTGATGGATTGCATCTCCATGAGTGAGAGAAGAGGCATCATTTGTGATGGATTGCCTCTCCATGAGTGAGAGAAGAGGCATCATTTGTGATGGATTGCATCTCCACAAGTGAGAGAAGAGGTATCATTTGTGATGGATTGCATCTCCATGAGTGAGAGAAGAGGCATCATTTGTGATGGATTGCATCTCCACAAGTGAGAGAAGAGGCATCATTTGTGATGGATTGTATCTCCACAAGTGAGAGAAGAGGCATCATTTGTGATGGATTGCATCTCCATGAGTGTGAGAGAAGAGGCATAATTTGTGATGGATTGCATCTCCAAAAGTGTGATAGAAGAGGCATCATTTGTGATGGATTGTATCTCCATGAGTGTGATAGAAGAGGCATCCTTTGTGATGGATTGCATCTCCATACGTGTGAGAGAAGAGGCATCATTTGTGATGGATTGCCTCTCCATGAGTGAGAGAGAAGAGGCATCATTTGTGATGGATTGCATCTCCATGAGTGTGATAGAAGAGGCATCATTTGTGATGGATTGCATCTCCATGAGTGAGAGAGAAGAGGCATCATGTGTGATGGATTGCATCTCCACAAGTGAGAGAAGAGGCATCATTCGTGATGGATTGCATCTCCATGGGTGTGAGAGAAGAGGCATCATTTGTGATGGATTGCATCTCCATGAGTGAGAGAAGAGGCATCATTTGTGATGGATTGCCTCTCCATGAGTGAGAGAAGAGGCATCATTTGTGATGGATTGCATCTCCACAAGTGAGAGAAGAGGCATCATTTGTGATGGATTGCATCTCCATGAGTGAGAGAAGAGGCATCATTTGTGATGGATTGCATCTCCACAAGTGAGAGAAGAGGCATCATTTGTGATGGATTGCATCTCCATGAGTGTGAGAGAAGAGGCATCATTTGTGATGGATTGCATCTCCAAAAGTGTGATAGAAGAGGCATCATTTGTGATGGATTGTATCTCCATGAGTGTGATAGAAGAGGCATCATTTGTGATGGATTGCATCTCCATGAGTGTGAGAGAAGAGGCATCATTTGTGATGGATTATATCTCCATGAGTGTGAGAGAAGAGGCATCATTTGTGATGGATTATATCTCCATGAGTGTGAGAGAAGAGGCATCATTCGTGATGGATTATATCTCCAGGAGTGTGAGAGAAGAGGAATTAAGGAATTAAGTATGATTTAGGACACAACTACTGTGGTTTTGGCTGTGCTCGAATCTTAGATATATGTTGACACATTGCAACAGTTTTGGACTTTACTTTTTTGCAGTTATCATCAGCATTAGAACTACCTTGTCTCCGGATCAATCAGGCCCAGAGTTCCGACTTGATGAGTGTGTCACAGTATTATTCCGGAGAATTAGTGGCTTACGTCAGGAAAGTTTTACAGGTATGAATAATGCTAGATTAGATGAATGTCACAGTATTATTCCGGAGAACTTGTGGCCTACGTCAGGAAAGTTTTACAGGTATGAATAATGCTAGATTAGATGAATGTCACAGTATTATTCCGTGGAACTAGTGGCCTACGTCAGGAAAGTTTTACAGGTATGAATAATGCTAGATTAGATGAATGTCACAGTATTATTCCAGAGAACTAGTGGCCTACGTCAGGAAAGTTTTACAGGTATGAATAATGCTAGATTAGATGAATGTCACAGTATTATTCCGGAGAACTCGTGGCCTACGTCAGGAAAGTTTTACAGGTATCAATAATGCTAGATTACGGTAGATGAATGTCACAGTATTATTCCGGAGAACTAGTGGCTTACGTCAGGAAAGTTTTACAGGTATGAATAATGCTAGATTAGATGAATGTCACAGTATTATTCCGTGAAACTAGTGGCCTACGTCAGGAAAGTTTTACAGGTATGAATAATGCTAGATTAGATGAATGTCACAGTATTATTCCGGAGAACTGGTGGTCTACGTCAGGAAAGTTTTACAGGTATGAATAATGCTAGATTAGATGAATGTCACAGTATTATTCCGGAGAACTTGTGGCCTACGTCAGGAAAGTTTTACAGGTATGAATAATGCTAGATTAGATGAATGTCACAGTATTATTCTGGAGAACTAGTGGCTTACGTCAGGAAAGTTTTACAGGTACAAATAACACTAGATTAGATAGATGTAGACTGTATATATGAATTATTCTGTTTTCAATGAACACTGCTTTTGGCATCTCTTTGTGTTCCTTTTATATTCCTCATGCTTGTAATGTATGTATATAATAAATGTATTAGGACTTATTGGTCACTTCCACCTCACCGCTGTAGGTTAAAATACCAGTCATAGGTGTCAAATTCTTTAAGTGGGGAAGCTATTTATTTACGTTTATTTATCGTTGCTATCGGTTGCCCATATGAGCGACGCCTCCTAAAGAGATTAGTAATTTTAGATTTTGGAGGGTAGTGCAATGATACAGACAGAGACCCATTCCAGAGTCTCCTCTGGTTCTTTTACGTGCACGGTGTAAAGCACCGACACGAGACCTCGGTTTAACGTCCCATCTAAAAGACTGTTAATTTTATTAGGATCAGACGGGGATCGAACCTGCGATCCCTGGATTACCAGTCCAGCGTGTTACCACTGGACTACATATCCGTCTGTAGTCAACTGACTTGCAGATGGTCAGTAGTTCTACCCGGTACCAGTCTGTGCATGAAATACTGCTTGGCGGGGCACCTGGTGTCTTCCTCCACCAATAACAGCTGGATGGGTTGCCATATAACCTAAATTGTTTGTGCATCTTTTACACCCTCAACACTACATACCTCTAAATAGGTTTGCACAACGTGTAGATCCAGATGAGCCATGTGACGAGCCGTCTCATCAGGATCTGCACTTTTTGCCAGTAATATTACTATTTTTAGACAAAATTACCCATTTTGATAAATGAACTGGTGCAAATGTAATTTTCTTATTAATTTATTGGTCTAAAAATAGCATGCACCAGTCCATGTCAGTTACTTGGTGTTGACTGGGTTTAACACCAAAATGAAACAAGCTACTATGTAAGTTATTGAGATGTTACTGTGTTGTACAGATCATACCCCAGACTATGTTCAGCCAGCTAGCCCTGATCATACAGCTGATGACGAGCCAGATCCGAGAGGTACCAACCAGACTAGAGAAGGACAAGATGAAAGAATATGCCCAGTTAGACGACAGATATCAGGTATTCACAAACATTATTGGCCCAGTTAGATGACAGATATCAGGTATTCACAAACATTATTGGCCCAGTTAGATGACAGATATCAGGTATTCACAAACATTGTTGGCCCAGTTAGATGACAGATATCAGGTATTCACAAACATTATTGGCCCAGTTAGACGACAGATATCAGGTATTCACAAACATTGTTGGCCCAGTTAGACGACAGATATCAGGTATTCACAAACATTGTTGGCCCAGTTAGATGACAGATATCAGGTATTCACAAACATTATTGGCCCAGTTAGACGACAGATATCAGGTATTCACAAACATTGTTGGCCCAGTTAGACGACAGATATCAGGTATTCACAAACATTGTTGGCCCAGTTAGATGACAGATATCAGGTATTCACAAACATTATTGGCCCAGTTAGACGACAGATATCAGGTATTCACAAACATTGTTGGCCCAGTTAGACGACAGATATCAGGTATTCACAAACATTGTTGGCCCAGTTAGATGACAGATATCAGGTATTCACAAACATTATTGGCCCAGTTAGACGACAGATATCAGGTATTCACAAACATTGTTGGCCCAGTTAGACGACAGATATCAGGTATTCACAAACATTGTTGGCCCAGTTAGATGACAGATATCAGGTATTCACAAACATTATTGGCCCAGTTAGACGACAGATATCAGGTATTCACAAACATTGTTGGCCCAGTTAGACGACAGATATCAGGTATTCACAACATTGTTGGCCCAGTTAGACAACAGATATCAGGTATTCACAAACATTGTGGCCCAGTTAGACGACAGATATCAGTATTCACAAACACCCATAGACAGATATCAGGACCAAACATTGTTGGCCCAAAGACAGACACAGGTATTCACAAACATTGTTGGCCCAGTTAGACGACAGATATCAGGTATTCACAAACATTGTTGGCCCAGTTAGACGACAGATATCAGGTATTCACAAACATTGTTGGCCCAGTTAGATGACAGATATCAGGTATTCACAAACATTGTTGGCCCAGTTAGACGACAGATATCAGGTATTCACAAACATTGTTGGCCCAGTTAGACGACAGATATCAGGTATTCACAAACATTGTTGGCCCAGTTAGACGACAGATATCAGGTATTCACAAACATTGTTGGCCCAGTTAGACGACAGATATCAGGTATTCACAAACATTGTTGGCCCAGTTAGATGACAGATATCAGGTATTCACAAACATTGTTGGCCCAGTTAGATGACAGATATCAGGTATTCACAAACATTGTTGGCCCAGTTAGATGACAGATATCAGGTATTCACAAACATTGTTGGCCCAGTTAGATGACAGATATCAGGTATTCACAAACATTGTTGGCCCAGTTAGATGACAGATATCAGGTATTCACAAACATTGTTGGCCCAGTTAGATGACAGATATCAGGTATTCACAAACATTGTTGGCCCAGTTAGATGACAGATATCAGGTATTCACAAACATTGTTGGCCCAGTTAGATGACAGATATCAGGTATTCACAAACATTGTTGGCCCAGTTAGATGACAGATATCAGGTATTCACAAACATTGTTGGCCCAGTTAGATGACAGATATCAGGTATTCACAAACATTGTTGGCCCAGTTAGATGACAGATATCAGGTATTCACAAACATTGTTGGCCCAGTTAGATGACAGATATCAGGTATTCACAAACATTGTTGGCCCAGTTAGACGACAGATATCAGGTATTGACAAACATTGTTGGCTCAGACATATCAGGTATTCACAAACATTGTTGGCCCAGTTAGACGACAGATATCAGGTATTGACAAACATTGTTGGCTCAGACATATCAGGTATTCACAAACATTGTTGGCCCAGTTAGACGACAGATATCAGGTATTCACACACATTGTTGGCCCAGTTAGACGACAGATATCAGGTATTCACAAACATTGTTGGCCCAGTTAGACGACAGATACCAAGTATTCACAAACATTGTTGGCTCAGACATACCAGGTATTCACAAACATTGTTGGCTCAGACATACCAGGTATTCACAAACATTGTTGGCCCAGTTAGACGACAGATATCAGGTATTCACAAACATTGTTGGCCCAGTTAGACGACAGATATCAGGTATTCACAAATATTGTTGGCCCAGTTAGACGACAGATATCAAGTATTCACAAACATTGTTGGCTCAGACATACCAGGTATTCACAAACATTGTTGGCTCAGACATACCAGGTATTCACAAACATTGTTGGCTCAGACATACCAGGTATTCACAAACATTGTTGGCTCAGACATACCAGGTATTCACAAACATTGTTGGCTCAGACATACCAGGTATTCACAAACATTGTTGGCTCAGACATACCAGGTATTCACAAACAGTGTTGGCTCAGACATACCAGGTATTCACAAACATTGTTGGCTCAGACATACCAGGTATTCACAAACATTGTTGGCTCAGACATACCAGGTATTCACAAACATTGTTGGCTCAGACATACCAGGTATTCACAAACAGTGTTGGCACAGACATATCAGGTATTCACAAACATTGTTGGCACAGACATATCAGGTATTCACAAACATGGTTGGCTCGGATATATCAGGTATTCACAAACATTGTTGGCTCAGACATACCAGGTATTCACAAACATTGTTGGCTCGAAGTGAACAAATATTAGTTTAATCGGAAGGGGGGCGGTCCCCATGCACCCTAATGAAATCCCCTATAAACCTGAGATTTCTTATAAACTGGAATGATAACCTCTAACCAATGACTACCCTGCAAATAAAATCCTACCTGAATTTATAGAAGAATTTAACCTGGGAATAAACGCCACCTCTCAACAAATACCAACTTTCTCGTCTCTTATGGGAGATATTTATTCACAGGTTAGACTGTGCTTATATTTTCCTTGGCTGTTACAGGTTGCTAAGCTCACCTTTGACTTAACGTACATTCTCATTGGCTGTTACAGGTGGCAAACTCACAATAGATTGTACTTACAATTTCATCGGCTATTACAGGTCGCTAAGCTCACCTTAGATTGTACTTACCTTCTCTTCGGCTATTACAGGTTGCTAAGCTCACCTTAGACTGTACTTACCTTCTCCTCAGATATTACAGGTCGCTAAGCTCACCTTAGACTGTACTTACCTTCTCTGCTATTACAGGTTGCTAAGCTCACCTTAAACTGTACTTACCTTCTCCTCTGCTATTACAGGTCGCTAAGCTCACCTTAGACTATACTTACATTTTCCTTTGCTATTGCAGGTTGCTAAGCTCACCTTAGACTGTACTTACCTTCTCCTCTGCTATTGCAGGTTGCTAAGCTCACCTTAGACTACTTACCTTCTCTGCTATTACAAATCGCTAAACTCACCTTAGACTGTACTTACATTTTCCTCTGCTATTGCAGGTTGCTAAGCTCACCTTAGACTGTACTTACCTTCTCCTCAGATATTACAGGTCGCTAAGTTCACCTTAGACTGTACTTACCTTCTCTGCTATTACAGGTTGCTAAGCTCACCTTAGACTGTACTTACCTTCTCTTCAGATATTACAGGTTGCTAAGCTCACCTTAGACTGTACTTACCTTCTCTGCTATTGCAGGTTGCTAAGCTCACCTTAGACTATACTTACATTTTCCTCTGCTATTGCAGGTAGCTAAGCTCACCTTAGACTGTACTTACATTTTCCTCTGCTATTGCAGGTTGCTAAGCTCACCTTAGACTGTACTTACCTTCTCCTCTGCTATTGCAGGTTGTTAAGCTCACCTTAGACTGTACTTACCTTCTCTTCAGATATTACAGGTTGCTAAACTCACCTTAGACTGTACTTACCTTCTCCTCTGCTATTGCAGGTTGCTAAGCTCACCTTAGACTGTACTTACCTTCTCTTCAGATATTACAGGTTGCTAAGCTCACCTTAGACTGTACTTACCTTTTCCTCTGCTATTGCAGGTCACTAAGCTCACCTTAGACTGTACTTACCTTCTCCTCTACTATTGCAGGTTGCTAAGCTCACCTTAGACTATACTTACATTTTCCTCTGCTATTGCAGGTCACTAAGCTCACCTTAGACTGTACTTACCTTCTCCTCTGCTATTACAAGTCGCTAAGCTCACCTTAGACTGTACTTACCTTCTCCTCTGCTATTACAGATCGCTAAGCTCACCTTAGACTATGCTTACATTTTCCTCTGCTATTGCAGGTCGCTAAGCTCACCTTAGACTATACTTACATTTTCCTCTGCTATTGCAGGTAGCTAAGCTCACCTTAGACTATACTTACATTTTCCTCTGCTATTGCAGGTTGCTAAGCTCACCTTAGACTATACTTACATTTTCCTCTGCTATTACAGGTTGCTAAGCTCACCTTAGACTATACTTACATTTTCCTCTGCTATTGCAGGTTGCTAAGCTCACCTTAGACTATTCTTACATTTTCCTCTGCTATTGCAGGTTACTAGGCTCACCTTAGACTGTACTTACCTTCTCCTCAGATATTACAGGTCGCTAAGCTCACCTTAGACTGTACTTACCTTCTCCTCTGCTATTGCAGGTTGCTAAGCCCACCTTAGACTATACTTACCTTCTCCTCTGCTATTGCAGGTTGCTAAGCTCACCTTAGACTATACTTACCTTCTCCTCTGCTATTGCAGGTTGCTAAGCCCACCTTAGACTGTACTTACCTTCTCCTCTGCTATTGCAGGTTGCTAAGCTCACCTTAGACTATACTTACATTTTCCTCTGCTATTGCAGGTCGCTAAGCTCACCTTAGACTGTACTTACCTTCTCCTCTGCTATTGCAGGTTGCTAAGCTCACCTTAGACTGTACTTACCTTCTTCTCTGCTATTGCAGGTCACTAAGCTCACCTTAGACTGTACTTACCTTCTCCTCTGCTATTGCAGGTTGCTAAGCTCACCTTAGACTGTACTTACCTTCTCCTCTGCTATTGCAGGTTGCTAAGCTCACCTTAGACTGTACTTACATTTTCCTCAGCTATTACAGGTTGCTAAGCTCACCTTAGACTGTACTTACCGTCTCCTCAGATATTACAGGTTGCTAAGCTCACCTTAGACTGTATTTACCTTCTCCTCTGCTATTACAGGTTGCTAAGCTCACCTTAGACTGTACTTACCTTCTCCTCTGCTATTGCAGGTTGCTAAGCTCACCTTAGACTGTACTTACATTTTCCTCAGCTATTACAGGTTGCTAAGCTCACCTTAGACTGTACTTACCTTCTCCTCAGATATTACAGGTCGCTAAGCTCACCTTAGACTGTACTTACCTTCTCCTCTGCTATTGCAGGTTGCTAAGCCCACCTTAGACTATACTTACCTTCTCCTCTGCTATTGCAGGTTGCTAAGCTCACCTTAGACTATACTTACCTTCTCCTCTGCTATTGCAGGTTGCTAAGCCCACCTTAGACTGTACTTACCTTCTCCTCTGCTATTGCAGGTTGCTAAGCTCACCTTAGACTATACTTACATTTTCCTCTGCTATTGCAGGTCGCTAAGCTCACCTTAGACTGTACTTACCTTCTCCTCTGCTATTGCAGGTTGCTAAGCTCACCTTAGACTGTACTTACCTTCTTCTCTGCTATTGCAGGTCACTAAGCTCACCTTAGACTGTACTTACCTTCTCCTCTGCTATTGCAGGTTGCTAAGCTCACCTTAGACTGTACTTACCTTCTCCTCTGCTATTGCAGGTTGCTAAGCTCACCTTAGACTGTACTTACATTTTCCTCAGCTATTACAGGTTGCTAAGCTCACCTTAGACTGTACTTACCGTCTCCTCAGATATTACAGGTTGCTAAGCTCACCTTAGACTGTATTTACCTTCTCCTCTGCTATTACAGGTTGCTAAGCTCACCTTAGACTGTACTTACCTTCTCCTCTGCTATTGCAGGTTGCTAAGCTCACCTTAGACTGTATTTACCTTCTCCTCTGCTATTGCAGGTTGCTAAGCTCACCTTAGACTGTACTTACCTTCTCCTCTACTATTGCAGGTTGCTAAGCTCACCCACTCTATCTCTGTGTTCACGGAGGGGATTATGATGATGAAAACAACACTTGTTGGAATTATTAAGGTATGCATATTCTATTTTTAGAACATATCTGATAATTATAGTTTATATTAGCTGTTACATTGTACAATAAATAATCCCAGGTTTGATCCCCCGTCTGACCGTAATAAAATTTTAACAGTCTTTCAGATGGGACTTTCAACTGAGGTCTCATGTCGGTGCTGCACACCGTGCACGTAAAAGAACCAGAGGAGATGCTGGAATGGATCTCAGTCTGTATCATTGCACTATCCTCCAACAATCTAAAATGAGTAATCTCTTCAGGAGGCGTCGCTCATATGGGCAACCGGTAACGACGATAAATAAACGTAAAACACACACAATAAATAAAAGAACATTACAGCTTATACCATTTAACCCGTATTCTGCTAATAATGACTAATGTCGCTTTTGCAAACATTTATAGAGCCAGATCAGATGGCACAGAATATGCTGTTTGCTATGCGGATAATGGAGCTAAACACTTGGCTGAATAGCAAACAACATAAACCCTGATCAGACACGGCATTACGCTATTGTTAGCTGATCTGGATCTATGTTGTTTGCACATTCTGTACAATTTATTTGGCAGGTTATGGGTTAAGAGGCTTAGAAGGCCAGGACTAAGATTTTTGGGTTGGAGGTTTTATCAATTAATTGAATTGGTCGAGCCAGGGATATGCACTCGTGCATCGCACCATCCTTTGTACAGTGGTACAACTACAGGAACGCTTATTAGATATGAACAATCCATGTAGCTGTGTTTCTTAGACCAGTTTATAGCCTTGACCGTGCAATCCCTAACTCTCAGTTCGCCAATCTTGATGTCCCATGACTCACAGGGACCAGCATTTCCCCATAAATAATAATTGTGCTGCAGAAATGTAGCAGAATATCACAGGTTTGACTTTACAGACAAAATGCCGAGTCATGTTAGAATAAATAATAGAGTGGTAGAACCTATGCTCGGCGTAAATCCTACATATTATGGCCTATAAAAAATGTTATATGCACTTGCCGTATATTATTATTTTCTTGCAACGATACCTGTTTCCATGGGGAACTAGAAACTTTAGGGCACCTATGCACGGCATACATGAAATATTTTATTTATGCACGGGTAAATGTTGAATATATTATTTTGACTTAGTAACATCAATAACTAACAATATCACAACTCATAAGAAACTTTTTTTCTGGTTATTCGCACATTTTTTTCCCAATCCGGATAACCACCGGAAATGCTCATAAATTCCATAATTTCGGTGGAAACAAATTTCCCAACAAGTTGTCTGTTTATATTCGGCTGCTGAACCAGTCAGGTGACGGTTGCATTAGGCTACCGGTATGCACAACGGAATGCTATTGAACCATGCCTCAGCTCTGTCAGCGAAATATTTTAAATACGGATGTAAATGGAAAAAAGCGCCGAGCATAGGTTCCACCACTCTAAATATTTTCTTTTTATAATTCTACATCCTTGTATGCTGACAGATCGATCCTAAGCAGCTGTTGGAGGATGGAATCAGGAAGGAGTTGGTGCAGCAGGTGGCTCGAGCCCTACATAACACACTCCAGTTCAACCCTAAAGCTAAGGTAAACACTTAAACCATTCAACCCTAAAGCTAAGGTAAACAAACCATTCTACCCTAAAGCTAAGGTAAACAAACCATTCTACCCTAAAGCTAAGGTAAACACTTATTAGACGTGGTGTTACGTCGCGGCTAATCTGGATGTATGTTGTTTGCACATGTTATTTACTCAGCAGGCAAAGGACTAGTCCACTAGTATTCAGAGACCACATTTTCAATTCCTGTTTGTGTTGTTAAGTAGCATATTGTATTAAACAGACCCAGTATTGTATAGAGACCTCACGTTGTATGTCCCTTGGGTGGCTTCTTAATACAAGTTTGACTGTATGTACGTTGTTACCCTTCCAGGTTAATGAATTGATACCTCGGCTGCACACTCTAGGTGAACAGATGGATGGATTTCGGCGATCGTTCGAATACATCCAGGACTATGTGAACATCTACGGTCTGAAGATATGGCAAGAGGAGATGTCTCGAATCATTAACTATAATGTGGAGCAGGAATGTAACAGCTTCCTTAGAACAAAGGTAGGTCATCTACAAGCAAGATTCAACCAGGCTCCATGTTTTAGGATTCAGACTGGTTCCATATTGCTGGATTCAGACTGATTTCATATTCTGCATGGATGCTCTATACAGGTCCAATACCATGAACTTGTATACCAGTCTACAGTATTCAATCTGGCTCCATGTTTTAGGATTCAGACTGGTTCCATATTGCTGACTGGTTCCATATTGCGGATTCAGACTGATTCCATATTCTGCATGTATGCTCTATACAGGTCCAATACCATGAACTTGTATACCAGTCTACAGTATTCAATCTGGCTCCATGTTTTAGGATTCAGACTGGTTCCATATTGCTAGATTCAGACTGATTCAATATTCTGCATGGATTCTCTATGCAGGTCCAATACTATGAAAGTGCATACCAGTCTACAGTATTCAACCAGGCTCCATGTTTCAGGATTCTGACTGGTTCCATATTGCGGGATTCAGACTGATTCCATATTCTGCATGTATGCTCTATACAGCAGATCCAATACCATGAACTTGTATACCAGTCTACAGCAATAGCTATAAGGTTGAGACTGGTGCCATATTCTGTATTTACAGGTGCAGGACTGGGAGAGCGTATACCAGTCTACAGCAATACCTATTCCAAGGTTCAGACAAGTTGATGAGAGTGTTAACTTCATAGGACGGCTTGCCAGAGACGTTATACGTATTACAGATCCCAGGTTTGTACTCGGTTATTATTTACTTTAGAATGGATGTTGATCCTGTGTCACATAACCTGATTATAGTAGTAAATAAAAGCTCTTGATTTTTGGGGTGACCAGGTCAAATGTCAAGGTCGAAGACACCTTGCTTTGAACACCTATCAATATCTTGGGAATTAATAATAAAGAGTTTATTTTACAACAATTGCGAAGCAAGTTCTAACAACTTATATTAATCACTCTCGTTGGCGCGGATGAAAGCGTAAATGTGGTCATTAATAAGGTGACAGCCCTTAATGTTTGCTCGCACATTGATCTTGTCTAGTAGATGAATCATTTTTTATTTTGGGATCAGTATGTCAACGGTCAAGGTCATATGTATTTTCGACACACCAACAGGAAGTGGTATTCGTTTTCTAAAATATTCACAGGTATGATTATTTCTTTAAAGATAAAACTATATACTGCAAGTCCGCCTCCGTGGTCGAGTGGTTAAGGTCGCTGACTTGTATACTACTGTAACCTATCATCACTGATGGTCACGGGTTCGAGCCCCGCTCAGGCCGTGTCTCATTTATATGAAAAAGTTGGCAGTTTCTTACGGAGGTTGGTGCACCCAAGTACTGGTTAACCACTGGAGCCTGCCCAGGAAAGGTGTTGCTAGGTAAACTGGCCGCCGGCGATATAGCCCGAAATGGTGCTGATGCAGTCGTAAAACCCGAAATAACATAACATAACATATATACTGCAAGATTACATGGTAATGTTTTCCTCCTATTGTATTTTGTTGCATATTGCAGAGCAGCAGTCTACATTGATTCAATGAAAGCCTGGTATGACATCAAGACAAAGCAAGAAATTGTCAACAGAACTCTGTTCTCTAAAATACAGGTAACTGAACTATGTTCTCTAAAATAGGTAACATAACTCTGTTCTATAAAATACAGGTAACTGAACTCTGTTCTATAACATACAGGTAACAGAACTCTGTTCTATAAAATACAGGTAACAGAACTCTGTTCTATAAAATACAGGTAACAGAACTCTGTTCTCTAAAATACAAACAGTAGAACTCTGTTCTATAAAATACAGGTAACTGAACTCTGTTCTATAAAATACAGGTAACTGAACTCTGTTCTATAAAATACAGGTAACAGAACTCTGTTCTATAAAATACAGGTAACTGAACTATGTTCTATAAAATACAGGTAACAGAACTCTGTTCTATAAAATACAGGTAACTGAACTCTGTTCTATAACATACAGGTAACAGAACTCTGTTCTATAAAATACAGGTAACAGAACTCTGTTCTCTAAAATACAAACAGTAGAACTCTGTTCTCTAAAATACAGGTAACCGAATTCTGTTCTCTAAAATACAGGTAACCAAATTCTGTTCTATAAAATACAGGTAACTGAACTCTGTTCTATAAAATACAGGTAACATAACTCTGTTCTATAAAATACAGGTAACAGAACTCTGTTCTCTAAAATACAAACAGTAGAACTCTGTTCTATAAAATACAGGTAATTGAACTCTCATCAAGTCACAAACATATTCTGTCCTCAGATTTCTTTCCCTCATCCATTATTAACTAGTCTAGCATTCTACATTTTCAACCAAGTCTTTTGATGTGATGCGTGTCTGAAACCTGGGTTATGCTTATAGAAATAGAATTCACAATGACACTATATGTGCAGTGTGGCACCTATACGGTCTCCCCGTGCTGCTAGTCGATGTTGTTATCGTACTAAACCTGTCCGTGTGATTCATTGAAGACCACTTTTCACCGTTACTTTCGCAACCATATTTTGTTTGAGCGATGATGATTGAGCTTATTTACCCTCGCCGCTGCCGAACCATGTGAGGTAAATGTTACGGATATAGAGCGGTCAGCTTTATTATTGTTAGGCGATATGGCAGTAGCGGTGCTCGTTTGTAACCCGTTTTGTGTATTTATGACAGAGAGCTGTGGGGACATTTGGTCTGTCGGGGCTGGACCGGCTTCTGTGCTTCATGATAGTAAAGGAGTTACAGGGCTTTAACCGGGAGTTGGAGAGACAGGTGTTCAGGACCAAGGATAGGACGTGGTTGTTGATGCTAGATGATCTCAATAAAACACTCACCCCTGTCAACAGTATCGTGGGTAAGTCTGTCAACAGTATCGTGGGTAAGTCTGTCAACAATATAGTGGGTAAGTCTGTCAACAGTATAGTGGGTAAGTCTGTCAACAGTAAAGTGGGTAAGTCTGTATAGTGAGTAAGACTGTCAACAGGATAGTGGGTACGTCTGTCAACAGTATAGTGGGTAAGTCTGTCAACAGTATAGTGCGTAAGTCTGTCAACAGTATAGTAGGTAAGTCTGTCAACAGTATAGTGCGTAAGTCTGTCAACAGTATAGTACGTAAGTCTGTCAACAGTATAGTGGGTAAGTCTGTCAACAGTATAGTGGGTAAATCTGTCAACAGTATAGTGGGTAAGTCTGTCAACAGTATAGTGGGTAAGTCTGTCAACAGTATAGTGGGTAAGTCTGTCAACAGTATAGTGTGTAAGTCTGTCAACAGTATAGTGTGTAAGTCTGTCAACAGTATAGTGGGTAAATATGTCAACAGTATAGTGCGTAAGTCTGTCAACAGTATAGTGGGTACATCTGTCAACAGTATAGTGCGTAAGTCTGTATAGTGGGTAAGTCTGTCAACAGTATAGTGCGTAAGTCTGTCAACAGTATAGTGCGTAAGTCTGTCAACAGTATAGTGGGTAAGTCTGTCAACAGTATAGTGGGTAAGTCTGTCAACAGTATAGTGTGTAAGTCTGTCAACAGTATAGTGGGTAAGTCTGTCAACAGTATAGTGCGTAAGTCTGTCAACAGTATAGTGTGTAAGTCTGTCAACAGTATAGTGGGTAAGTCTGTCAACAGTATAGTGGGTAAGTCTGTCAACAGTATAGTGCGTAAGTCTGTCAACAGTATAGTGGGTAAGTCTGTCAACAGTATAGTGGGTAAGTCTGTCAACAGTATAGTGTGTAAGTCTGTCAACAGTATAGTGGGTAAGTCTGTATAGTGAGTAAGTCTGTCAACAGTATAGTGCGTAAGTCTGTCAACAGTATAGTGCATAAGTCTGTCAACAGTATAGTGGGTAAGTCTGTATAGTGGGTAAGTCTGTCAACAGTATAGTGTGTAAGTCTGTCAACAGTATAGTGGGTAAGTCTGTCAACAGTATAGTGGGTAAGTCTGTCAACAGTATAGTGTGTAAGTCTGTCAACAGTATAGTGGGTAAGTCTGTATAGTGAGTAAGTCTGTCAACAGTATAGTGCGTAAGTCTGTTAACAGTATAGTGCATAAGTCTGTCAACAGTATAGTGCGTAAGTCTGTCAACAGTATAGTGGGTAAGTCTGTCAACAGTATAGTGCGTAAATATGTCAACAGTATAGTGGGTAAGTCTGTCAACAGTATAGTGCATAAGTCTGTCAACAGTATAGTGCGTAAGTCTGTCAACAGTATAGTGCATAAGTCTGTCAACAGTATAGTGGGTAAGTCTGTCAACAGTATAGTGGGTAAGTCTGTCAACAGTATAGTAGGTAAGTCTGTCAACAGTATAGTAGGTAAGTCTGTCAACAGTATAGTAGGTAAGTCTGTCAACAGTATAGTGGGTAAGTTGCAAGTTGATTATGTAGGAAAGTAAGAGAAATAGAAGTTTAGTTTAGGACCAAGGATGTTGATGGCAGATGATGTTTCACGCAAATGTTTGAGTCTGGCTCCAGCTTTTCAAGGTGGATTCGACCACCTTAGTGGAATAATTTATCAACAAGTATATATAGTATTACCATGTTTCAACTTCAGGTTTCCCTCAGAAGCTGTACGGTGCATACGTTTCCAAATCCAACAAATTATGGCCAATGTACTTCGACATTATGTTGAAGGTAAGAATCACTTTTTAGATGTGAATCTAGATTTGCTCTTGTCCGCCCGTCTGTACATTGCAAACCAGTACTTAGGTGGCTACAGAACAATAACTAAATGGTAAATATCTTCATTCTGTGGTGCATCTACAGCTATGCATTTAAATTTTGGTTTTCGTGATTAAAAGAACAAAAGAGAGAACAAATTGTAGCCACTTGATTATCAGTTTCTACGGAATTCTATCTGTTCGTCCGACGGCATGCTATCTGTCCGTCCGACCGCACACGCGTGGCTAGGAGAACACGCTTATAGAAGCTTATGTGGCTAGGAGAACACGTTAATAGATGCTTATGTGGCTAGGGGAACACGCTTATAGATGCTTATGTGGCTAGGAGAACACGTTAATAGATACTTACGTGGCTAGGAGAACACGCTTATAGATGCTTATGTGGCTAGGAGAACATGTTAATAGATGCTTACGTGGCTAGGAGAACATGTTAATAGATACTTACGTGGCTAGGAGAACACGTTAATAGATACTTACGTGGCTAGGAGAACATGCTAATAGATACTTACGTGGCTAGGAGAACATGCTAATAGATACTTATGTGACTAGGAGAACATGTTAATAGATACTTACGTGGCTAGGAGAACATGCTAATAGATACTTACGTGGCTAGGAGAACACGCTAATAGATGCTTACGTGGCTAGGAGAACATGCTAATAGATACTTACGTGGCTAGGAGAACACGCTAATGGATACTTACGTGGCTAGGAGAACACGCTAATAGATGCTTATGTGGCTAGGTGAACATGTTAATAGATGCTTACGTGGCTAGGAGAACATGCTAATAGATACTTACGTGGCTAAGAGAACACGCTAATGGATACTTACGTGGCTAGGAGAACACGCTAATGGATACTTATGTGGCTAGGAGAACACGCTAATAGATGCTTACGTGGCTAGGAGAACATGTTAATAGATACTTACGTGGCTAGGAGAACATGTTAATAGATGCTTATGTGGCTAGGAGAACATGTTAATAGATGCTTACGTGGCTAGGAGAACATGTTAATAGATGCTTACGTGGCTAGGAGAACACGCTAACGTAGTTAGGAGAACAATAGGACTACTCAGTACTGGTAATGATTGCTCATTGATGTGGCTAATAGAACAAATAAAAGAACACTGGGGTAGCCACAGTACCCATGTGTAAGACATTCTTCTGTCTTGTTACATATCTAGTGCACGATTCTCCTCATTCATTGTTAGACTGATGTATGAATGTGGGTGTTGGAGGGATTGATGTATGAATGTGGGTGTTGGGGGGGTTGATGTATGAATGTGGGTGTTGGAGGGGTTGATGTATGAATGTGGGTGTTGGAGGGGTTGATGTATGAATGTGGGTGTTGGGGGGATTGATGTATGAATGTGGGTGTTGTAGGGACTGATGTATGATGTGGGTGTTGGGGGACTGATGTATGAATGTGGTGTTGGAGGGATTGATGTATGAATGTGGGTGTGGGGGGATTGATGTATGAATGTGGGTGTTGGAGGATTGATGTATGAATGTGGGTGTTGGAGGATTGATGTATGAATGTGGGTGTTGGAGGATTGATGTATGAATGTGGGTGTTGGAGGGGTTGATGTATGAATGTGGGTGTTGGAGGGGTTGATGTATGAATGTGGGTGTTGGAGGGATTGATGTATGAATGTGGGTGTTGGAGGGACTGATGTATGAATGTGGGTGTTGGAGGGGTTGATGTATGAATGTGGGTGTTGGAGGGGTTGATGTATGAATGTGGGTGTTGTAGGGATTGATGTATGAATGTGGGTGTTGGGGGGATTGATGTATGAATGTGGGTGTTGGGGGGGTTGATGTATGAATGTGGGTGTTGGAGGGGTTGATGTATGAATGTGGGTGTTGGGGGGTTGATGTATGAATGTGGGTGTTGGAGGGACTGATGTATGAATGTGGGTGTTGTAGGGACTGATGTATGAATGTGGGTGTTGGAGGGACTGATGTATGAATGTGGGTGTTGGGGGGACTGATGTATGAATGTGGGTGTTGGGGGATTGATGTATGAATGTGGGTGTTGGAGGGACTGATGTATGAATGTGGGTGTTGGAGGGACTGATGTATGAATGTGGGTGTTGTAGGGACTGATGTATGAATGTGGGTGTTGGAGGGACTGATGTATGAATGTGGGTGTTGTAGGGACTGATGTATGAATGTGGGTGTTGGGGGGATTGATGTATGATGTGGGTGTTGGAGGGACTGATGTATGAATATGGGTGTTGGAGGGGTTGATGTATGAATGTGGGTGTTGGGGGGGTTGATGTATGAATGTGGGTGTTGGAGGGACTGATGTATGAATGTGGGTGTTGTAGGGACTGATGTATGAATGTGGGTGTTGGAGGGACTGATGTATGAATGTGGGTGTTGGAGGGATTGATGTATGAATGTGGGTGTTGGAGGGACTGATGTATGAATGTGGGTGTTGGAGGGACTGATGTATGAATGTGGGTGTTGGAGGGATTGATGTATGAATGTGGGTGTTGGAGGGGTTGATGTATGAATGTGGGTGTTGGAGGGATTGATGTAGGAATGTGGGTGTTGTAGGGACTGATGTATGAATGTGGGTGTTGGAGGGACTGATGTATGAATGTGGGTGTTGTAGGGACTGATGTATGAATGTGGGTGTTGGAGGGATTGATGTAGGAATGTGGGTGTTGTAGGGACTGATGTATGAATGTGGGTGTTGGGGGGGTTGATGTATGAATGTGGGTGTTGGAGGGGTTGATGTATGAATGTGGGTGTTGGGGGGATTGATGTATGAATGTGGGTGTTGGGGGATTGATGTATGAATGTGGGTGTGGAGGGATTGATGTATGAATGTGGGTGTTGGAGGGACTGATGTATGAATGTGGGTGTTGGGGGGATTGATGTATGAATGTGGGTGTTGGGGGATTGATGTATGAATGTGGGTGTTGGGGGGATTGATGTATGAATGTGGGTGTTGTAGGGACTGATGTATGAATGTGGGTGTTGGAGGGACTGATGTATGAATGTGGGTGTTGGAGGGATTGATGTATGAATGGGGTGTTGTAGGGACTGATGTATGAATGTGGGTGTTGGGGGGATTGATGTATGAATGTGGGTGTTGGGGGGATTGATGTATGAATGTGGGTGTTGTAGGGACTGATGTATGAATGTGGGTGTTGGAGGGATTGATGTATGAATGTGGGTGTTGGGGATTGATGTATGAATGTGGGTGTTGGGGGATTGATGTATGAATGTGGGTGTTGTAGGGACTGATGTATGAATGTGGGTGTTGGAGGGATTGATGTATGAATGTGGGTGTTGTAGGGACTGATGTATGAATGTGGGTGTTGGGGGGATTGATGTATGAATGTGGGTGTTGTAGGGACTGATGTATGAATGTGGGTGTTGGAGGGACTGATGTATGAATGTGGGTGTTGGAGGGACTGATGTATGAATGTGGGTGTTGTAGGGACTGATGTATGAATGTGGGTGTTGGGGGGATTGATGTATGAATGTGGGTGTTGGAGGGATTGATGTATGAATGTGGGTGTTGGAGGGATTGATGTATGAATGTGGGTGTTGTAGGGATTCTATGTTATCACCAGTTTATAACACAATCATTGCCCTTTATTTTGCATATAATGTTTTTTTTTTTTGGGGGGGGGCGGGTTTAAAGTCGCACCAACAGCTTCGGTCATGTGGCGACTCTCCAGCTAGTATTGGTGGAGGAAGACTCAGGCTGACCTGCATGCAATATTTCCAGGCACCCAGGTAGAACCACCAACCTACTGCAAGCCAACTGGATAGTTTATTCACTTGAAGGAATTCAAGACCCCACTGGGATTCAAACCTACAGCAGTGAAAGACTTTTTGCACAATGTACAATAATAACAGCATTGCGCAGCACAACTACTTGATGGATCAGTAGTCCAGTGGTTAACACGTTGGACTGCTAACCCAGGGATCGCAGGTTCGATCCCCCGTCTCGCCCTAATAAAATTAACAGTCTTTCAGATGGGACTTTAAACCGAGGTCTCGTGTCGGTGCTTTACACCGTGCACGTAAAAGAACCAGAGGAGACTCTGGAATGGGTCTATGTCTGTATCATTGCACTATCGTGTCGGTGCTTTACACTGTGCACGTAAAAGAACCAGGAGACTCTGGAATTGGTCTCTGTCTGTATCATTGCACTATCCTCCAAAAATCTAAAATGACTAATCTCTTCAGGAGGCGTCGCTCATATGGGTAACCGGTAGCAATGATAAATAAACGTAAAACACACGCACAACTATGTTAAATTCTTCTTGGAGAGACATCCGGGATTTTCAAGAAAATCTGAAATGTCATATGACTTAAACTGGCCTTGCAACTTTAAAACAAAATAACAAAGACTTAAATTATACAAATTTATTTTAGCTTGGTTGTGAAACAAGTTCTTATAACATTAGATTAATTGTTCTCGGGACCTCAATCCACTGCATGAGGGAGCGAGAAGAGGCAATGTGGATTTAAGGACTCGGCTAAGGACACCACATCCATGGTTCTGGCAGGGTTCAAGCTCACATCCTCTTGGCTATAAAGCGAATAGTTAGTCCGCTTCCGTGGTCAAATGGTTAAGGTCGCCGACTTGTATACCACTGTAACCTATCATCACTGATGGTCACGGGTTTGAGCCCCGCTCAGGCCTTGTCTCATTTATATGAAAATGTTGGCAGTTTCTTACGGAGGTTGGTGCACCCAAGTACTGGTTAACCGCTGGAGCCTGTCCAGGAAAGGTGTTGTTAGGTATACTGCCCGCCGAGCGATATAGCCCGAAATGGTGCTGATGCAGGCGTAAAACCCGAAATATAACATAACATAACAAAGGGAATAGTTAGGCAAATATACAGTCGCATAGATGTAATAATTATAACATGTTGTAGGTTGGCCAGTTGCAGTTGCTACGGAAACAGATCGCTCACGAGCTGAACACATTATGTAAATTTGACTCTAATAATCTAGCTTGTAGTCTTCAAACCATGAACAAGTAAGTCCACTACTAAACTATGTCCCCCTAAACTCTGTGTCACCTATCTGTGCATCTCTGTTTTTGTACAAGTAAAATTCTTATAAATATAAAATGATTAATCTCTTCAGGAGGCGTCGCTCATATGGGCAATCGGAACGACGATAAATAAACGCAAAACACACACAGTTTTATGGCCAGCTTCAAACAACATCTCTTTCCATACCACTGGCTGAATTCCATGTAAATATTGCAGGCATGATCCATAGAGCTAAACTCTGATTTCCATGGCAACAAAATGGATTGGTTTTAATAATTTTGAGAAATATCTTCTGCTCTAAAACCAATGGTCAGAATTAAAAGGTATTGTTACAAATTATCAGATGCTGGCTGTCTACCAAACCAGCTAAAATGAAGACTGTCTCAAAGAAATGCAAGCCCAGAAGGGGTAGGACAGCTTTCCTTATATAAGCTATATAGAAACTTTAAACAAACAGGATCTGTAGTCCAGTGGTAACACGCTGGACTGGTAATCCAGGGATCACAGGTTCGATCCCCTGTCTGACTGTAATAAAATTAACAGTCTTTCTGATGAGACGTTAAACCGAGATCTTGTGTCGGTGCCGTACACTGTGCACATAAAAGAACCAGAGGAGATTGTACTATCCTCCAAAATGACTAATCTCTTCAGGAGGCGACACTCATATGGGCAACCGGTAGCGATGATAAATAAATGTAAAACAGATTTAAACAATCATCTGCACCACCTATTTCAGTGCATTGTTGACGGATATCGAAGCCCATTATTCTGATCCCACAAAACCATACCCCAAGGAAGAGAATCCACTTATGTATGAATTGACAGGGTACCTGGAATCAGCCGGATACCACAACCCTCTAATGAAGGTAAGATAATCTGGTATGCACTTGGAACCAGCCGATCATGGATGATGGGGGGGGGTGACAGACTACTATTAGCATACCTACTCCTGATTCTACGTTTAACTGTCGTTGTATATACACGGTCCTGTCATTCTTACACTAGATTCTATATTTAACTCTCAATGCTGTGTGTACATACACCGGGTACCGACATTCATACACTAGATTCTATATTTAACTCTCAATGCTGTGTGTACATACACCGGGTACCGACATTCTTACAGCATATTCACACACTAGATTCTATATTTAACTCTCAATGCTGTGTACATACACCGGGTACCGACATTCTTACACTAGATTCTATATTTAATTCTCAATGCTGTGTACATACACCGGGTACCGACATTCTTACAGCATATTCATACACTAGATTCTATATTTAACTCTCAATGCTGTGTACATAAACCGGGTACCGACATTCTTACAGCATATTCATACACTAGATTCTATATTTAACTCTCAATGCTGTGTACATAAACCGGGTACCGACATTCTTACAGCATATTCATACACTAGATTCTATATTTAACTCTCAATGCTATGTACATACACCGGGTACCGACATTCTTACACTAGATTCTATATTTAACTCTCAATGCTGTGTACATACACCGGGTACCGACATTCATACACTAGATTCTATATTTAACTCTCAATGCTATGTACACACACCGGGTACCGAGATTCTTACAGCATATTCACACACTCAATTCTATTTCAGATATACATTACCACAAAGAAAATCCCTTATCTTGCTGTCTTCGTCTTCCTGCTGGTGATCTCCCACATATCCAAGCTCGCGTACAGCAAAGCTATAGGTAAGTGCTTGTATTGTTTCATCTTAACCCATTCATGTAAATATCTGCAAGGGGCTTGCTTGGTTACGGTCATTTGCCCCTCACCATTGTAGGTTCGAATACTACAGTTAATTGTTTTCCAACTATTTATTTTACGATTGCGAAGCAAGTTTTAACAACTTATATTAATCACTCTCGGCGCGGATGAAAGCGTAAATGTGGTCATTCGTGTGGGAGGAAATCAGAGTACCCGGAGAAAACCCACCTGTCCGATCTGGCGGCCCGTACCATCTCACATACTTCCCTGTCCGAGGATCGAACCCAGGTTGCATTGGTGAGATGCGAGCGCGCTAACCACTGCGCTAATCGGACAGCCAGTGTTTAGCATGGGAATCAGCGATCATTTGTAGAGGTATCATTTCCACCCTCTCAATTTGTTTCTATCGATCTGGAGTTATGATATATATTCTTATCTCTACTAGGTGGTTTAGTATGCAAGAAGCCCACAGATCCACTGGATGCCCCACCATTTGTTATCGGCTGTATCACACTACTTAAACAGTTCCATGTGGATAATACGGACAATTTCATTGGCTTGATGGGGCAGTACGTCAGGTCTTTCGTAGATGCCATGCCGGGGTAAGTGGTTTGACAGGAAAGTACGTACGGTCTATAGTATACACCATATCAGGGTAAATGGTTTGACAGGGAAGTATGTCAGGTCTATAGTATACACCATATCAGGGTAAATGGTTTGACAGGGAGGTATGTCAGGCCTATAGTATACACCATATCAGGGTAAATGGTTCGACAGGGAGGTATGTCAGGCCTATAGTATACACCATATCAGGGTAAATGGTTCGACAGGGAAGTACATCAGGTCTATAGTATACACCATATCAGGGTAAATGGTTTGACAGGGAAGTACGTAAGGTCTATAGTATACACCATATCAGGGTAAATGGTTTGACAGGGAAGTACGTAAGGTCTATAGTATGCACCATATCAGGGTAAATGGTTTGACAGGGAAATACGTCAGGTCTATAGTATGCACCATATCAGGGTAAATGGTTTGACAGGGAAATACGTCAGGTCTATAGTATGCACCATATCAGGGTAAATGGTTTGACAGGGAAGTATGTCAGGTCTATAGTATACACCATATCAGGGTAAATGGTTTGACAGGGAAGTATGTCAGGTCTATAGTATACACCATATCAGGGTAAATGGTTTGACAGGGAAGTATGTCAGGTCTATAGTATGCACCATATCAGGGTATATGGTTTGACAGGGAAGTATGTCAGGTCTATAGTATACACCATATCAGGGTAAATGGTTTGACAGGGAGGTATGTCAGGTCTATAGTATACACCATATCAGGGTAAATGGTTTGACAGGGAAGTATGTCAGGTCTATAGTATGCACAATATCAGGGTATATGGTTTGACAGGGAAGTATGTCAGGCCTATAGTATGCAGTTGTATATATAGTTGTAGCACAAGAAATGCCTCTTATTCCAATGACTTACACTGGGTGGGTTGTATTATTTGAGGAACCTGTCCAACAGGTGTCTGAACTACAGCTTGGAGGGGGCACCCCGGGGGGTCTACCTTCACCAATAATATCTGGACAGTCGCCATAAGACTGTCGCTATGACTTTTAACCCCAAATAAAGAAAGAAAATGAGCTAACCCGACGTTCGTACATTACGGCTGAAATGTTTACGACTAACATCCATATATATATTTGATATAGGATACTGTAGTACAGTCAAACCTGTGTTAGTGGTCACCTCTATTAAGCAGCCAACCTGTATTGTGAGCAGCCAGTTTCCAAATATGCTGTTTTATTATACATTTGACCTCTATTAAGCAGCCACCTGTGCTAAGCAGCCACCTGTGCTAAGCAGCTAAGAGATTCCATTGGCTAGCTGCTTAAGACAGGTTTGACTGTATTTGTTTTGGCTAGAAAACACTTAGTTTATTTTAGCTCGATTGCGAAACAAGTTCTTATAACTTTTATTAATCACTCTCGAGACCTCATTCCTGATGGAATCCATCGCCGCAAGGGAGAGAGAAGAAGGCAGCATGGAATTTAAATGCCTTGCCTAAGGGCACAATCTTAACGGCTCCAGTGGGGCTCGAACACGCTACCATTGCGCTATCAAGACTTCCACTAAACACGTTTAACCTGTATTTGATGTTGGAATGATTACAGAACAAAGACGGCAGACATGCCTCAGGAAATCCTCAACTTATTGCTGTATATGGAGGACTTTGTATACTACTCTGGTATTTCCAGGAAGGTAACTTATCCACAACACATTATTACATCTTCCATCTCATGATTGAGGCGAGGGCGACTATGTTATTTGTTTAGTATATTTGTTTAGTATAGTGTCACCCCTATTGAAAACACCAGCCATCACCAATCTGCCATATCAGAACGAACCCCCAACAAGGTTCGAACCTTCGACCCCTTAACCACTAAGCCACAGAGACGGTAATAGGATTATCTTAGTTTGTTAGTGTGTCTTTGCTTGTAATGTAAGT
Source organism: Archivesica marissinica (assembly GCA_014843695.1). Taxonomy (NCBI): domain Eukaryota; kingdom Metazoa; phylum Mollusca; class Bivalvia; order Venerida; family Vesicomyidae; genus Archivesica; species Archivesica marissinica. The sequence goes on from CM026397.1 coordinate 73,309,936, forward strand.
TGACTATAAGTTGAGATGTTTGGCCACACGGAATAAGGAACTTAGAGATGCAAAGAGACATACAAAGGTATGACGTCACGGCAGTGTTTTAATGTCGGTTTTTCCTTGTGGACAAACTAAAACGATATTCACACAAGAGTGCTCTACATTGATATAACTTTTACACTTTTTGTGGTCAAAACAACCAAGCAGTTATGTATAAAATTTATTTAAAACTATCGTGAACAAGTTTTAGCTACATGTCTCTCCAGTGAGAGGATACCGGAGTACCCGGAGAAAACCACCTGTCCGATATGGTGACCAGTGTATCTTCTTATTTCCCCATCCAATGATTGAACCTGGATTGCAGTAGTGAGAAATGAGCGCGTTATTCGGAGCGAGCATTGGTTTAACGGTTGACGCAGGATAGGCTAACAGCTAGCATTGGACTGTTACTTCCCATGTAGATGCAGGATAGACTGACAGCTAGCTAGTGTTCGATTGTTACTTCTCATGTAGATGCAGGATAGGCTGACAGCTAGCTAGCGTTGGATTGTTACTTCCCATGTAGATGCAGGATAGGCTGACAGCTAGCGTTGGACTGTTACTTCCCATGTAGATGTAGGATAGGCTGACAGCTAGCTAGCGTTGGACTGTTACTTCCCATGTAGATGCAGGATAGACTGACAGCTAGCTAGTGTTGGACTGTTACTTCCCATGTAGATGCAGGATAGACTGACAGCTAGTGTTGGACTGTTACTTCCCATGTAGATGCAGGATAGACTGACAGCTAGCTAGTGTTGGACTGTTACTTCCCATGTAGATGTAGGATAGACTGACAGCTAGTGTTGGACTGTTACTTCCCATGTAGATGCAGGATAGACTGACAGCTAGCTAGTGTTGGACTGTTACTTCCCATGTAGATGCAGGATAGACTGACAGCTAGTGTTGGACTGTTACTTCCCATGTAGATGTAGGATAGGCTGACAGCTAGTGTTGGATTGTTACTTCCCATGTAGATGCAGGATAGACTGACAGCTAGCTAGCGTTGGACTGTTACTTCCCATGTAGATGCAGGCTAGACTGACAGCTAGCTAGTGTTGGACTGTTACTTCCCATGTAGATGCAGGCTAGACTGACAGCTAGCTAGTGTTGGACTGTTACTTCCCATGTAGATGCAGGATAGACTGACAGCTAGCTAGTGTTGGACTGTTACTTCCCATGTAGATGCAGGATAGACTGACAGCTAGTGTTGGACTGTTACTTCCCATGTAGATGTAGGATAGACTGACAGCTAGTGTTGGACTGTTACTTCCCATGTAGATGCAGGATAGACTGACAGCTAGCTAGCGTTGGACTGTTACTTCCCATGTAGATGCAGGATAGACTGACAGCTAGCTAGCGTTGGACTGTTACTTCCCATGTAGATGCAGGCTAGACTGACAGCTAGCTAGTGTTGGACTGTTACTTCCCATGTAGATGCAGGATAGACTGACAGCTAGTGTTGGACTGTTACTTCCCATGTAGATGCAGGATAGACTGACAGCTAGCTAGTGTTGGACTGTTACTTCCCATGTAGATGCAGGATAGACTGACAGCTAGTGTTGGACTGTTACTTCCCATGTAGATGTAGGATAGACTGACAGCTAGTGTTGGACTGTTACTTCCCATGTAGATGCAGGATAGACTGACAGCTAGCTAGTGTTGGACTGTTACTTCCCATGTAGATGCAGGATAGGCTGACAGCTAGTGTTGGACTGTTACTTCCCATGTAGATGTAGGATAGGCTGACAGCTAGTGTTGGACTGTTACTTCCCATGTAGATGCAGGATAGGCTGACAGCTAGCTAGCGTTGGACTGTTACTTCCCATGTAGATGCAGGATAGACTGACAGCTAGCTAGTGTTGGATTGTTACTTCCCATGTAGATGCAGGATAGGCTGACAGCTAGCTAGCGTTGGACTGTTACTTCCCATGTAGATGTAGGATAGGCTGACAGCTAGCTAGGTTGGACTGTTACTTCCCATGTAGATGCAGGATAGGCACAACTAGCGTTGGACTGTTACTTCCCATGTAGATGTAGGATAGGCTGACAGCTAGCGTTGGACTGTTACTTCCCATGTAGATGCAGGATAGGCTGACAGCTAGCTAGTGTTGGACTGTTACTTCCCATGTAGATGCAGGATAGACTGTTACTTCCCATGTAGATGTAGGATAGGCTGACAGCTAGCTAGGTTGGACTGTTACTTCCCATGTAGATGCAGGATAGACTGTTACTTCCCATGTAGATGCAGGATAGGCTGTCACTTCCCATGTAGATGCAGCAGGATAGGCTGTTACTTCCCATGTAGATGCAGGATAGGCTGTCACTTCCCATGTAGATGCAGCAGGATAGGCTGTTACTTCCCATGTAGATGCAGGATAGGCTGTTACTTCCCATGTAGATGCAGCAGGATAGGCTGTTACTTCCCATGTAGATGCAGGATAGGCTGTTACTTCCCATGTAGATGCAGGAGGATAGGCTGTCACTTCCCATGTAGAGCAGCAGGATAGGCTGTTACTTCCCATGTAGATGCAGGATAGGCTGTTATTCCATGTAGATGCAGGATAGGCTGTCACTTCCCATGTAGATGCAGGATAGGCTGTTACTTCCCATGTAGATGCAGGATAGGCTGTACTTCCCATGTAGATGCAGGATAGGCTGTTACTTCCCATGTAGATGCAGGATAGGCTGTTACTTCCCATGTAGATGCAGGATAGACTGTTACTTCCCATGTAGATGCAGGATAGACTGTTACTTCCCATGTAGATGCAGGATAGGCTTATTCCCATGTAGATGCAGGATACTGACAGCTAGGTGACTGTTACTTCCCATGTAGATGCAGGATAGGCTGTTACTTCCCATGTAGATGCAGGATAGGCTGTTACTTCCCATGTAGATGCAGGATAGGCTGTTACTTCCCATGTAGATGCAGGATAGACTGCAGCTAGTGTGGACTGTTACTTCCCATGTAGATGCAGGATAGACTTACTTCCCATGTAGATGCAGGATAGGCTGTTACTTCCCATGTAGATGCAGGATAGGCTGTTACTTCCCATGTAGATGCAGGATAGGCTGTTACTTCCCATGTAGATGCAGGATAGGCTGTTACTTCCCATGTAGATGCAGGATAGACTGACATAGGTGGACTGTTACTTCCCATGTAGATGCAGGATAGGCTGTCACTTCCCATGTAGATGCAGGATAGGCTGTTACTTCCCATGTAGATGCAGGATAGGCTGTCACTTCCCATGTAGATGCAGGATAGGCTGTTACTTCCCATGTAGATTAATGTTTATTTCAGAGAGTGGAGGACCATATTCCACCATACATATTTGAACAGTTCCGGACGCAGTACGCAGCTTGATAACCTATGTGGTGAACTTCACTGTTGCTACCCAACCTATGTGGTGAACTTCACTGTTGCTACCCAACCTATGTGGTGAACTTCACTGTTGCTACCCGAGTATTGCCGGCAAATTGATCTATTTTATCCGGGGACAACGATTCCTAGTGCTGTGATAGTGGCCACCTTTAACAGGTAGCCCTGTATTAAGAAGTCACCTGTACCAAGCAGCAACTGGCTGCTAAACCCTTTCCTTCATAGTGATTTAGGTTAATGTACTATTATATCTGCATACAATCGACAGCCATTTAACCCACCTCCATAGATATTACTGGGACTACATGAGATTCTGGCCTTTATTATGAACAATGGTTTGGCTACTATATTGTCAATATATGTCGTATTTGGTAATGGCGTTAAGAGGTGCTACTATGAGGGAAAGGGTCAAGACAGATTTGATTAAATGCAAGTGTTGGTGGTCATGCAATGGCCAAATATTATATATAAATTGGAATACACATGTATAATGTGCAATAAAGTGCTTCATAATGATTTTATTATCTAATATGGTAGTAAAACATTCCCCCATTGGAAGACATCTGTATAACCATTTAAGGAGTAATTTCACAAGTCTAATTTCCATTTGATGGAAATCTCTCCATTCAATTTCTATTCTGTCTTGAAATGGCAACGTTTCAAATTTCGGGTAGGTGGAGTGGGGTTCCACTAGTAGGTTGGATGTTTTTAAATGGGACCCGGGGTTTCACGGGTAGGTGTGTCCAGGGTTCCACATAAAGGTGGTCCCCCGATGCTCGATGGGAATGGGGTTCCCGGGAGTACAGGTAGGTGAGACTGGAGTTTGAATAGTAGGTGAGGGGTAATGGGGTTTCGAGTCTAAGTAAGACTGTGATTGCATGGGCAGGTGTTTCCTGGGGTTCAGCGGGTGGGTTGGTCCCGGGTAGATGGGACTGCGGTTCCACAGGAAGTTTTAAATGGGCTCACAAGGCCAGGTAGGTAGGACTGTTTGGGACTGGGATTCCACAGCCGGGGGGTACAGGTAGGTGTGTCCGGTGTTCCACAGCCACATAGGACTGTGGTTTGATGGTTGGTCCCAGTAGTCTACAGGTAGGTTAGGTTCAAGGGAGGGTTCTGCTGGTAGGTGGGACTGGGGTTCCACCCTTGGAATCGCAGGATCCACCTACCCGAGAGTCCAATCTACCTACCCATGGAACCCCAGTCCCACCTACCCAGCACATGGCTGAATAGCAAACAACATAGATCCTGATCCGACACAGCTCTATGCTGAATCTACGCCTCGTATTCCTTCCAATTTATTCAGCATTTGAAGAGTTAATAAAAGACTATATAGCAGACTGAAGTCTGTGCCCTGGAACAACTAGAAGGATTTAACACGGCTCATTCTAGATCATAATATTTGGGAGACGGCGCTATTGCACCCTTAAATTGTGTTATTTAATAAATTTCCATAATATTGGACAATATTTTGTATGATAAAAACAGAGGCGAAGTGATTTAATTGTTGTAATAATGGAAATATACATGTAAAATTTAGGATCAACTGTCAATGAAGAAGTATTTTTCTTTAATCCAAGCATCGGAGAGAAAGTCTATTTTATATCTTGCTAAACTATGAAGAACTATTCACGTTGAAAAGACTCCATCATCAAACAGTTTCTGCCATGCTGCGCCGTGCGGGTACTCGTAGTCACTCAGCGAGTCCGGTTTGATCCCCACAAGGAACCCTGCTACCTGCGGGTCAAAAAACAAGATGAAAACGTTGCGACTTTATTACATGGAATACGTAGCAAGATAGATCGGACAGACTGTCCACCAACCTATAACCGAGGGGTTGCGGACAGACTGTCCTATAACCGAGGGGTTGCCAGTTTGAGCCCTGCCAGAACCAATGCATTAACTGAAAATAGCTAAAATATAGAAGTACATCGGACCGCGAAGGAATGCGAAACTCCAGGGATCATTCTAGAGGGCGATGTGGGCGAAATTGTCGCCCTAGGGACCCTGACTTCGCCCTCTGGGGACCCCACTTTTTGTTTTGGTTTTTACGATTTTCAAACAAAATTGTGTCTAGTAAGATACACTGGCCCATTATAAAGCACTCCTTCTATTCAAATGTTGTATTTAATGGTTGTACTGTGCATTTTAACCCTATTTTGCAGAAGTATATTAAAGAACACCATTTAAGGAAGCGATTACGCGCTTTCTCACTTCTTCCAAAAATTCTGACCTAGAATGAACCATGGAAACTCAAGCATTTTCCTTCACTAAGAAAACATGTTTTCTAACGACAATAGGAAATGTTCATAACTTTATACATGTAGTTTTAGTATTCAAGTGTACTGAAAGTGGTTTGCTCACCTTTGGTATATTGTAATTACCGTTTTTAATAACCACTGGTGCCAAGAAATGTTCATGAAGATGATCAGCAAATTCTGTCATCCTATAAATAGACAAAATAGTACAGTTGTGTCTCATGTTGTCGAGGGAGAATATTATTTGGACACCGTTTACATCATCAAGTACGTAAATGCCAAGTGCTAAAATGTTGACAAGATGTCTACAGTGAAAGGATCGTTGACGAGATGTCTACAGTGAAAGGATCGTTGACGAGATGTCTACAGTGAAAGGATCGTTGACAAGATGTCTACAGTGAAAGGATCGTTGACGAGATGTCTACAGTGAAAGGATCGTTGACAAGATGTCTACAGTGAAAGGATCGTTGACAAGATGTCTACAGTGAAAGGATCGTTGATGAGATGTCTACAGTGAAAGGATCGTTGACAAGATGTCTACAGTGAAAGGATCGTTGACAAGATGTCTACAGTGAAAGGATCGTTGACAAGATGTCTACAGTGAAAGGATCGTTGACAAGATGTCTACAGTGAAAGGATTGTTGACAAGATGTCTACAGTGAAAGGATCGTTGACGAGGTGTCTATAGTGAAACGATCGTTGAGATGTCTACAGTGAAAGGATCATTGACGAGATGTCTACACTGAAAGGATCGTTGATGAGATGTCTACAGTGAAAGGATCGTTGACGAGATGTCTACAGTGAAAGGATCGTTGACGAGATGTCTACAGTGAAAGGATCGTTGACGAGATGTCTACAGTGAAAGGATCGTTGAGATGTCTATAGTGAAAGGATAGTTGACGAGGTGTCTACAGTGAAAGGATGAAGCATTTGAAATATAACTTAAAACAACCCTTCATACACTGGCATTTATATAACACATTGGGATATTAGTGTCAGCTCACATTGGGATATTAGTGTCAGCTCACAGTCAATAAATATACTTGTATGTGTGTTTTACGTTTATTTAGCGACGCCGTATGAAGAGATTAGTCATTTTAGATTTTTGTAAGATAGTGCAATGATACAGACAGAGACCCATTCCAAAGTCTCCTCTGCTTCTTTAACATGCACAGTGTAAAGCACCGACACGAGACCTTGGTTTAACGTCCTATTTGAATGACTGTTCATTTTATTAGGGTCAGACGGGGGATTGAACCTGCGATCCCTGGATTACCAGTCCAGCGTGTTACCACTGGACTACAGATCCATCTGTAAAATAAATATCTGTATATATAAATCCCAACTGAAGATGAAAGCGCCACCAAAATTAAGGGGAGGTCACTACAGGACTGGTTCTGTGTTTATTAAAACTCTTTGTGAGAATCAAGATGAAATGGGTTTTTTTGTCAAATGACATAAAAATCTCATTAAACACTTCTTTGTGGTTGCATAAAAGTAAGAATAAAATTAAAATGTTGCTTGTTATGAAAGACGATGCTGACTGTATTTGTTAGCTGCATATATTAGAACTTCTGGCGTTTACCCACGACTGGTTGCTTAAAAGTTAAAAAATCTATAATAAAAATTGCCCAGGGCCTCGTAGCAATGCCTCGATAATAGGGTAAGTTCCTCTGAATAATGTAAACATATTCGGGGGGTGGGGTGGGGTGTACATATGGTCAGATGACCTACCAACCTGTTTTGCTTCCACAAGACATGGCCACATCTCGACATAAAGGAAAAACTCACCTGTTTTCTAGAGATCCTGAGACTCTAATGTAATCAAATATAGAATAATGTTGCACGAGCTCACACAGCCCGACTCCTCCTGCATGGGGACACACTGGAACTGATAGACAACAATACATTAATCAGACAATAGGCTTCATGTACACTTATATAAAAGTTACAGTCAGACGCAACAGTACTTTGATTATATAATACATGATATTTATGTGCTTTTTTTAAAAAACATTTTTTCAGCACCCATCATACTACTATCAAAGCACTGTTTATGTCTGCCTGTAATAAATGCCAACACCTTTATCCCTTCCCACCTATAGTCGCCGTTCCACACCTACCACCTATAGCTGCCGTTCCACACCTACCACCTATAGCCGCCGTTCCACACCTACCACCTATAGCCACCGTTCCACACCTACCACCTATAGCCACCGTTCCACACCTACCACCTATATAGCCACCGTTCCACACCTACCACCTATATAGCCACCGTTCCACACCTACCACCTATATAGCCACCGTTCCACACCTACCACCTATAAGCCACCGTTCCACACCTACCACCTATATAGCCACCGTTCCACACCTACCCACCTATATAGCCACCGTTCCACACCTACCACCTATAGCCACCGTTCCACACCTACCACCTATAGCCACCGTTCCACACCTACCACCTATAGCCACCGTTCCACACCTACCACCTATATAGCCACCGTTCCACACCTACCACCTATAGCCACCGTTCCACACCTACCACCTATATAGCCACCGTTCCACACCTACCACCTATAGCCACCGTTCCACACCTACCACATATAGCCACCGTTCCACACCTACCACATATAGCCACCGTTCCACACCTACCACCTATATAGCCACCGTTCCATATCTACCACCATTCCACCATGTAGTAATGTGCCTATTGCTTATCAGCAGTATGGAGATAACATGAGTAATTGACCTCTCCTGTTGTGGAAATATAACTATGTATAACATTATTTCAAATACTATCCTGCCAATAGAATAATTCAAGATGCATGGAGTGGGTGTGGTGCCGGCAGCAGTGCCAACCTGGCCTCAATGTCAGTACATCACCGGTACAAGTCCTGCCTGCGGAATTGTGTCCTAAGTTTTCGCCATCATAATCTAATCAAATCAACATATCATCATGAAACCAAATTATCATGAAATCACCATTATATCCTCATCACAAAATGGAAGTCGTGATAGCGCAGTGGATACGCGTTCGCTTCAGGTGCGAAAGGTCCGGAGTTCGAGCCCCGCTGTAGCTGTTATGATTGTGCCCTTAGGCAAGGCATTTAAATTCCACGTTGCCTCTTCTGTCTCCCTTGTGGCAATGGATTCCATCAGGAATGAGGTCTCGAGGGTGATTAATATTGTTGTAAAGTTGTAAGAACTTGTTTCGCAATCGAGCTAAAATAAATTTGTATAAACTAATCACAAAATGGATTCTCCCACTGCTTACCATTAAACTTTGCTGCCATGAGAATAACCGCCAGAACCTCATTGACTCCGCCCAGTCTGCAGGCATCTATCTGACAGAACTGGAGTGCGCCAGCCTGAAGGAACTGCTTGAACATGACCCGGTTCTGGCACATCTCGCCAGTCGCTACTCCTATCCCTAGAGGGCTCAAACCCTGTAATAATAAACATGAAATAAGGTGGTCCCTTAGCGCTCCCTTCCATCCTCGTATTGCCAAAATAGAGGGGCTGCCAGATACGCTCTCCTTTGTTCCAGGGTTTTTAGTAAATACACCTGAATGCCTTAAAGTGCAATGCTCTTGAAAACACTTTCCAGGGAAACATTCCTTTGATAACCCTCCACACCCCACCCTAATTCCATATTCAACACTTAATATTTATAATTATCACCTAACTTTGCTTGTATTCAGTTTCATACAGCCATCCCATATTTTCTTATATGTACACACGTGTAATACAACCTGGAATTTTGATTGGTTGAGAGAATTCTACTAATAATTTGTGAATTAAACTTTAAATTATGCATATTTTTAGATGAATTGGTACATAATGTTAACGATTTTTAGATGAATTGGTACATAATGTTAACGATTTTTAGATGAATTGGTACATAATGTTAACGATTTTTAGATGAATTGGTACATAATGTTAACGATAAGACAAAGGACGGTTTAAAAGAAATCTTGACCTAATTATAATGCTGTTTAAAAACGTAAATACAGTTTTGCGTAATGATGTCATGAACATTTAGTGACATCATTACAATTTGTGCTAATGATGCACTAAAATGAAAGTAGCAACGTTCTTTTGTGCAAAAATATTATTAAAACGAGTGCTATGTGGTCATGTGATAAAAAGGATCTCGTGGTGATTAAAATAAGGTATGAAAATCATCACTCGTATAAGAATCTATATTTCAACAATGGTGGTCATGTTCTATTTCACAGAGCATAGGAATTGTGATACAATTTTATTGATCTGGAATACATTACAATATCTCCTTACTTTGGCTATGGCAGCATGACCTAGTACATCATCTGGGCTTGTTGGTTCCTCTATCCACAGGGGTTTGTAAGGGGCCAGGGATTTCATCCAATCAATAGCTTCTTGTACGTCCCATTTCTGATTGGCATCTACACACTACGAGACAAAAAATTAAGCCTGTAATATTGTGAAATGGGGCTGTAATATTGTGAAATGGGGCTGAGTGGCTCAGGTTGTTCACTTCCAATCTCTTGCCACTCAGGTTTGAATCTCACAAGTGAGGAAGCTACCCAGTTGGCTTGTGGAAGATTGGTGTCTGTCTGTAAATTATTTCAAGTGACAAGCTACCCAGTTGGCTTGTGGAAGATTGGTGTCTGTCTGTGCCTGGAATACTGCTCGGATGGGCACTCAGGGTGTTTTCCTCCTCCAATATTAATTTTGTTGAAATATATTAAATAATGCCATTTAATGACTCAATCGCGCGTTTTCTCACTTCTCCCAATAATTCTGATCTAGATTGAACCCTGTACATACCCCAATGAAAATTAAATAGCAACGGTGTTTCAATCTGTAATTGCGAATACATATTGTGCCCAAATTGAATATCTGTCTTTATTAACTTTCGGTTCTGGCTACGGCCTCATGTAAAAATAGGAATACCACCCAAGCAATAAAACGCTGGAGCCGTTACGATTGTGTCCTTAGGCAAGGGATTTAAATTCCACATTGCTTCTTCTCTATCCCTCGTGGCGATGGATTCCGTCAGGAATGAGGTCTCAAAAACGATTAAAATAAGTTGTAAGAACTTGTTTCGCAATCAAGCTAAAATAAATGTGTATAAACTAAGCTAAAAAAAGCAATAAAGGTCACGTACCCATACTCGATCATATCCAATAACTTCCCGGAATATTTTAGCTCTTCTGATATCATCCTTCAGATCCTTGCCAACCTTCATCTTGAATCTGGTGAGACAATAAATGAGTATGAATGCTTTGGTCTATTAACCCTTACTGTGCTGGAAACAAGTGTATTTGTTTTTGCAAACAGCATAGAGCCAGATCAGATGGCACAGAACATGCCATATGATCAGGCTCTATGCTGTTTGCTATTCTGATAGTTGAGCTAAAACTACTTGGCTGAATAGCAAACAACATAGATGCTGAGGCTTGATCTATATTAGTTTATACAAATTTATTTTAGCTTGATTGCGAAACAAGTTTTTACAACTTATATTAATCGTACTCGATATCTCATTCCTGATGGAATCCATCGCCACGAGGGATAGAGAAGAGGAGGCATGTGGAATTTAAATGCCTTGCCTAAGGACACAATCGTAACGTTCCAATGGTGCTCGAACTCTGGGCCTTTTGCACCTGAAGCGAGCGTGATACCACTGCGCTATCATGACTTCCACACGATCTATGTTGTTTGCACATTCCTTCCTTCAGCATGTTACGGGTTAATGATAGCATCAAAAAGTAAAGGAAAGCAAGATCCTACACTGAACATATTGAAGCTGACAATTAGATCATCTCTTTTCCCATTTTAAGTTATTTTAAGTTATTACCCGTTTATTTTATTTTATACAAAATTATATTAGCTCGTTTGCGAAACAAGTTCCTACAACATATATTAATCATTCTCGAGACCATCACCACGAGGGAGACAGAGATGAGGCAATGTGGAATTTATATGCTTTGCCTCGTAACAGCTACAGCTGGCCGCGAACCCCGGGCCGTTCCAATCCTGTTTATTTTCATATAGTTTTACAAATGAAATGCACAAAGCAAAACATACATTGATCTATACTTAGTTTGTAGTGCATACATAATTATACATAATAAGATGCCTTCAATAAATATATAATTATTTGAGAGAAAGGGTTTGAGTTAAGGATTGAAATTTATTTCTCTTTTCTCTATACATAAGTAGAGTGCTCTGACTTGTTATTACGAAGCAGAGTCGGGTTTGAAACCTGGCTTTATCACAATAAAACACTAAAATAAAGCTGACACCCAGCTTACCTTGAAGTCCCCTGGGCCATGGCTTCTGTTGCTAGCTGAAATAAATTAGTTTAAACATATTTTTATTTCCCAATATAATACATATTGAACAATGCATATACATCACACAAAATACAGAAAAATGATTAGAATGAAAGACATGAAACACAGAGTCTTATATAAGTTTTCTCCTCATAAAAATTATTACAGCAATTAAAAATCTTTATGGAAACATAAACAATTGATTATTATATGAAATTACTACATCTGGACTTACTTCTTCTTACTTTGTTTATTGCATAGTCTCATAAAAACAAGTAAGAAAGATCTTGTTCTTACCCCACCCCTGTATCCTTCACCCCTGTATCAGAAAGGAATAACCGCCAGTAACCTCCCATTCACTTATTTCCTGCTAAAGACGCATTAGATGGTGCAGAAAATTTGGTACTTAAAAGTATAAACTTATATTAATCTCTCTCGTTGGCGTGGGTGAAAGCATATGTGGTCATTCGTGTGGGGTGAACCCAGAGTACCTGGACAAAACCCACGTGTCCAATCTGGTGACCACCGTACCATCTCGCATATTTCCCGGTCCGAGGATCAAACTCGGGTTGCAATGGTGAGAAGCCATCATGCTAACCATAGCGCTAATCCGACAAGCCGGATATTCGCTACTTACAAAAGATTCAATTAATTTTCTACCTTTCTAATTTTTTCATCACTATATCCGAGCCAGCCGCAGGAGGTAGTATACGACGGATAGCCGGAACTCAACATCTCACCTTCTGAAATTATTATACTTGACTAGTTTTTACTTATTTTACAACGATTGCGAAGCAAGTTTTAACAACTTATATTAATCACTCTCGTTAGCTCGGATGAAAGCGTAAATGTGGGAGTACCCGGAGAAAACCCACCTGTCCGATGTGGCGACCACCGTACCATCTCACATACGTACCGGTTCGGGGATCAAACCCGGGTTGCATTGGTGAGAGAGAACGCTGACCACTGAGCTAATCGGACAGCCAATATTTATATTATAATGGACTGGCTTTAGATTGTCGTATGCTTGCCCTTAATATTTAAAGCTAAATAATATGCTTACCTAGAATGTGCTACACTAAGGAGCCATTACGATTGTGCCCTTAGGCAAGGCATTTAAATTCCACGTTGCCTCTTCTCTCCCTCGTGGTGATGGATTCCATCAGGAATGAGGTCTCCAGAGTGATTAATATAAGTTGTAATAACTTGTTTCACAATCAAGCTAAAATAAATTTGTATAAACTAAACTAAGGAGAAGATGCTTAGAAATTGTGATCAATGCGTTATATTTCCAATTTTAGAAAAATGTTTCCAGAGACCTCAAACTCGAGCCTTCTGATTGGTTGAGGTGTGTGCTAATTCTAGAATCGATCAATCAATTCACTTGAGTATTATAACCTTCTGATAGGGTCACAAACTAGTTTACTTCCTTCTCCCATATGGTTCGGCGGCGACCAAGGTAAACAAGTTCAAATCATCGTTAAGATATACATCCTTACAACAGTCATACCTCTTTCAACCTTCGTGGCATCCATCTTTTTAAGAATTTCTGAAAACGAAGATGGATATACATATATTACTGGTAGATTCACTGTCAAACAGTGGTTCCATATACACGAGTGGATCCATATACACGAGTGGATCCATATACACGAGTGGTTCCATATACACGAGTGGTTCCATATACACGAGTGGTTCCATATACACGAGTGGATCCATATACACGAGTGGTTCCATATACACGAGTGGATCCATATACACGAGTGGATCCATATACACGAGTGGATCCATATACACGAGTGGTTCCATATACACGAGTGGATCCATATACACGAGTGGATCCATATACACGAGTGGATCCATATACACGAGTGGTTCCATATACACGAGTGGTTCCATATACACGAGTGGTTCCATATACACGAGTGGTTCCATATACACGAGTGGATCCATATACACGAGTGGTTCCATATACACGAGTGGTTCCATATACACGAGTGGATCCATATACACGAGTGGTTCCATATACACGAGTGGTTCCATATACACGAGTGGTTCCATATACACGAGTGGTTCCATATACACGAGTGGTTCCATATACACGAGTGGTTCCATATACACGAGTGGATCCATATACACGAGTGGTTCCATATACACGAGTGGTTCCATATACACGAGTGGGATTCCAGTAGTCCATATTTACGCGAGTATAAGATGTAGTATATTGAACACCTTGTATACGGATACAAATACAGTCAAACCTGTCTTAAGCAGCCAGCCAAGGGAATCACAGAAATTGGCTGCTTAACACAGGTGGCTGCTTAATAGAGGTCAAATGTATAATAAAACAACATATTGGGAATCTGGAAACTGGCTGCTTAATACAGGTGACCACTAATACAGGTGACCACTAATACAGGTGACCACTAACACAGGTGACCACTAACACAGGTGACCACTAACACAGGTGACTACTAACACAGGTGACCACTAATACAGGTGACCACTAATACAGGTGACCACTAACACAGGTGACCACTAACACAGGTGACCACTAACACAGGTGACCACTAACACAGGTGACCACTAACACAGGTGACCACTAACACGTGACCACTAACACAGGTGACCACTAACACAGGTGACCACTAACACAGGTGACCACTAACACAGGTGACCACTAATACAGGTGACCACTAATACAGGTAATATTGGTGCTACACATGCATGTAACCAGGGATATGAGCAAGTTCCCGTGTATCGGTGCTACACATGCATGTAACCAGGGATATGAGCAAGTTCTCGTGTATCGGTGCTATACATCATGCATGTAACCAGGGATATGAGCAAGTTCTCGTGTATCGGTGCTATGCATCATGCATGTAACCAGGGATATGAGCAAGTTCTCGTGTATCGGTGCTATACATCATGCATGTAACCAGGGATATGAGCAAGTTCTTGTGTATCGGTGCTATACATCATGCATGTAACCAGGGATATGAGCAAGTTCTCGTGTATCGGTGCTATACATCATGCATGTAACCAGGGATATGAGCAAGTTCTCGTGTATCGGTGCTATACATCATGCATGTAACCAGGGA
>CM026397.1:73326011-73363176 GCA_014843695.1 Archivesica marissinica
CATATACACGAGTGGATCCATATACACGAGTGGTTCCATATACACGAGTGGTTCCATATACACGAGTGGTTCCATATACACGAGTGGATCCATATACACGAGTGGTTCCATATACACGAGTGGTTCCATATACACGAGTGGTTCCATATACACGAGTGGTTCCATATACACGAGTGGGATTCCAGTAGTCCATATTTACGCGAGTATAAGATGTAGTATATTGAACACCTTGTATACGGATACAAATACAGTCAAACCTGTCTTAAGCAGCCAGCCAAGGGAATCACAGAAATTGGCTGCTTAACACAGGTGGCTGCTTAATAGAGGTCAAATGTATAATAAAACAACATATTGGGAATCTGGAAACTGGCTGCTTAATACAGGTGACCACTAATACAGGTGACCACTAATACAGGTGACCACTAACACAGGTGACCACTAACACAGGTGACCACTAACACAGGTGACTACTAACACAGGTGACCACTAATACAGGTGACCACTAATACAGGTGACCACTAACACAGGTGACCACTAACACAGGTGACCACTAACACAGGTGACCACTAACACAGGTGACCACTAACACAGGTGACCACTAACACAGGTGACCACTAATACAGGTGACCACTAATACAGGTAATATTGGTGCTACACATGCATGTAACCAGGGATATGAGCAAGTTCCCGTGTATCGGTGCTACACATGCATGTAACCAGGGATATGAGCAAGTTCTCGTGTATCGGTGCTATACATCATGCATGTAACCAGGGATATGAGCAAGTTCTCGTGTATCGGTGCTATGCATCATGCATGTAACCAGGGATATGAGCAAGTTCTCGTGTATCGGTGCTATACATCATGCATGTAACCAGGGATATGAGCAAGTTCTTGTGTATCGGTGCTATACATCATGCATGTAACCAGGGATATGAGCAAGTTCTCGTGTATCGGTGCTATACATCATGCATGTAACCAGGGATATGAGCAAGTTCTCGTGTATCGGTGCTATACATCATGCATGTAACCAGGGATATGAGCAAGTTCTCGTGTATCGGTGCTACACATCATGCATGTAACCAGGGATATGAGCAAGTTCTCGTGTATCGGTGTTATACATCATGCATGTAACCAGGGATATGAGCAAGTTCTCGTGTATTGGTGCTATGCATCATGCATGTAACCAGGGATATGAGCAAGTTCTCGTGTATTGGTGCTATGCATCATGCATGTAACCAGGGATATGAGCAAGTTCTCGTGTATTGGTGCTATGCATCATGCATGTAACCAGGGATATGAGCAAGTTCTCGTGTATTGGTGCTATGCATCATGCATGTAACCAGGGATATGAGCAAGTTCTCGTGTATCAGTGCTACATCATGCATGTAACCAGGGATATGAGCAAGTTCTCGTGTATCGGTGCTATGCATCATGCATGTAACCAGGGATATGAGCAAGTTCTCGTGTATCGGTGCTATGCATCATGCATGTAACCAGGGATATGAGCAAGTTCTCGTGTATCGGTGCTATACATCATGCATGTAACCAGGGATATGAGCAAGTTCTCGTGTATCGGTGCTATACATCATGCATGTAACCAGGGATATGAGCAAGTTCTCGTGTATCGGTGCTATACATCATGCATGTAACCAGGGATATGAGCAAGTTCTCGTGTATCGGTGCTATACATCATGCATGTAACCAGGGATATGAGCAAGTTCTCGTGTATCGGTGCTATACATCATGCATGTAACCAGGGATATGAGCAAGTTCTCGTGTATCGGTGCTACACATCATGCATGTAACCAGGGATATGAGCAAGTTCTCGTGTATCGGTGCTACACATCATGCATGTAACCAGGGATATGAGCAAGTTCTCGTGTATCGGTGCTACACATGCATGTAACCAGGGATATGAGCAAGTTCTCGTGTATCAGTGCTACACATGCATGTAACCAGGGATATGAGCAAGTTCTCGTGTATTGGTGCTATGCATCATGCATGTAACCAGGGATATGAGCAAGTTCTCGTGTATTGGTGCTATGCATCATGCATGTAACCAGGGATATGAGCAAGTTTTCGTGTATCGGTGCTACACATGCATGTAACCAGGGATATGAGCAAGTTCTCGTGTATTGGTGCTATGCATCATGCATGTAACCAGGGATATGAGCAAGTTTTCGTGTATCGGTGCTATACATCATGCATGCAACCAGGGATATGAGCAAGTTCTCGTGTATCGGTGCTACACATGCATGTAACCAGGGATATGAGCAAGTTCTCGTGTATCGGTGCTACACATGCATGTAACCAGGGATATGAGCAAGTTCCCGTGTATCGGTGCTATACATCATGCATGTAACCAGGGATATGAGCAAGTTCTCGTGTATCGGTGCTATACATCATGCATGTAACCAGGGATATGAGCAAGTTCTCGTGTATCGGTGCTACACATCATGCATGTAACCAGGGATATGAGCAAGTTCTCGTGTATCGGTGCTACACATCATGCATGTAACCAGGGATATGAGCAAGTTCTCGTGTATCGGTGCTATACATCATGCATGTAACCAGGGATATGAGCAAGTTCTCGTGTATCGGTGCTATACATCATGCATGTAACCAGGGATATGAGCAAGTTCTCGTGTATCGGTGCTATGCATCATGCATGTAACCAGGGATATGAGCAAGTTCTCGTGTATCGGTGCTATACATCATGCATGTAACCAGGGATATGAGCAAGTTCTCGTGTATCGGTGCTATACATCATGCATGTAACCAGGGATATGAGCAAGTTCCCGTGTATCGGTGCTATACATCATGCATGTAACCAGGGATATGAGCAAGTTTTCGTGTATCGGTGCTATACATCATGCATGTAACCAGGGATATGAGCAAGTTCTCGTGTATCGGTGCTATACATCATGCATGTAACCAGGGATATGAGCAAGTTCTCGTGTATCGGTGCTATACATCATGCATGTAACCAGGGATATGAGCAAGTTCTCGTGTATCGGTGCTATACATCATGCATGTAACCAGGGATATGAGCAAGTTCTCGTGTATCGGTGCTATACATCATGCATGTAACCAGGGATATGAGCAAGTTCTCGTGTATCGGTGTTATACATCATGCATGTAATCAGGGATATGAGCAAGTTCTCGTGTATCGGTGCTATACATCATGCATGTAACCAGGGATATGAGCAAGTTCTCGTGTATTGGTGCTACACATGCATGTAACCAGGGATATGAGCAAGTTCTCATGTATCAGTGCTATACATCATGCATGTAACCAGGGATATGAGCAAGTTCTCGTGTATCGGTGCTACACATCATGCATGTAACCAGGGATATGAGCAAGTTCTCGTGTATTGGTGCTATACATCATGCATGCAACCAAGGATGCTTCTGGAGTTAGAGAATTTTCTGTGTATTACACTATCCACTCGGAAAATAACGTAAAAGGACTAATATACCTCAGGGGAAGGGGAAGTAATTGTCAGGAGAAGTAGCTAAATTTAAGTTTAAACTTTATTTTAATCACTGTCGTTGGCGCAGATGAAAGCGTAAATGTGATCATTCGTGTGAGAGGAAACCGGAGTACTCGGAGAAAACCCACCTGTCTGATCTTGCGACCACCGTACCATCTCGCATACCTCCCGGTCCAAGGATCGAACCCGGGTTGCAAGCGCGCTAACAACTGCGCTAATCGGACTGCCCACTAAACTATGACTAAACTAAATTAACGCATCATACACAAGTAGCGTACCTAACGCCTCCGCTTTTGTTAGTGCATCTGACCTGTAAAGATGGTAAATGTTCATATTAAACGCATTTCAGTTTCAATATTAAACTTTACAATACTTTAATGTTAATTTTCATTGAATATTCTCTCGTGAGATATACATTTAATTTATGTTTGCAATAAAATATAGAAATTTTATCAGTGAAATAATATGTTATGTTATATTTCGGGTTTTACGCCTGCATCAGCACCATTTTGGGCTATATCGCCGGCGGGCAGTTTACCTAACAACACCTTTCCTGGACAGGCTCCAACGGTTAACCAGTACTTGGGTGCACCAACCTCCTTAAGAAACTGCCAACTTTTTCATATAAATGAGACACGGTCTGAGTGGGGCTTGAACCCGTGACCATCAGTGATGATAGGTTACAGTAGTATACAAGTCAGCGACCTTAACCACTCGACCACGGAGGCGGACTGTGAAATAATATGTGTTATTCCACTGGTTGAAAGCAGTTTTCGGACTCGAACCGTTAGTGACGTCATTAATAACGTCGTCCTTACGAGACGTTCTAGAGCCATTTAGCGTATGATTGCATCGTTTTCTATCATTAAAACACCTTTCCACTTAAATTAAAGTCAAAATTTGTTTAAAGACATTGGGCAGACATCGATTACGGACAAGTCTGGCAGGTGAACTTACAGTAGCCTGGGAACAGGCATCGTTATATTTTGCCTGGTCAGTCAAATAAATATATTTTAACACAGACTTAATTGGGCCGTATTGAGTTTCTGATCATATCATGTCATTTTGCCAGAAGTTAAAAAGTGCAAAATCGACAGACTGGCACCCAGGCTAAACTTACAGCAATACATGGGTTTTACTGTTATATTACCTGTCTATACTAGTAACAAATTGAGGCCCAGGCAGAGTTATCGATAATCAATTAATTGTTAAGATCAATATGGTATATATAAGCCACCATAAAGTCATGTTATAAAATTAATTTGTCAGGCCTCAAAATATACACTGCAAATATTATAGCCAGTTAGAACATATTGTAGCCAGTTAGAACATATTGTAGCCAGTTAGAACATATTTAGCCAGTTAGAACATATTTAGCCAGTTAGAACATAGTGTAGCCAGTTAGAACATAGTGTAGCCAGTTAGAACATAGTGTTGTCAGTTAGAACATATAGCCAGTTAGAACATATTATAGTCAGTTAGAACATGATGTAGCCAATTAGAACATATAGTAGTCAATTAGAACATATTATAGCCAATTAGAACATATTATAGCCAGTTAGAACATATTGTAACCAGTTAGAACATATAGCCAGTTAGAACATATTGTAGCCAGTTAGAACATAGTGTTAGAAAGTTAGAACATGGTGTAGAAAGTTAGAACATATTATAGCAAGTTAGAACATATGTTAGCCAGTTAGAACATATTATAGTCAGTTAGAACATATTATAGCCAGTCAGAACATATTATAGCCAGTTAGAACAAATTACAGCCAGTCAGAACATATTATAGCCAGTTAGAACATATTAGTCAGTCAGAACATAGTATAGCCAGTTAGAACATATCATAGCCAGTTAGAACATATTATATTCAGTCAGAACATATTATAGCCAGTTAGAACATATTATAGCCAGTTAGAACATATCATAGCCAGTTAGAACATATTATAGCCAGTTAGAACATATTATAGCCAGTTAGAACATATCATAGCCAGTTAGAACATATTATAGCCAGTTAGAACAGTTCATGTAAGTATATCTTGTAGCACGAGGAATGCAATCATAAGTGGTATATATAATGTTCCTTTCATCTGCATACATCACTTTCAGTGAATGATTAAATAATATTTCACTTGTGAAAATAGAAAGCTGTTATTATCGTTCGTGGCTAGCACCCCTCGTGATAATAATGCTTTCAATGTTCATTCGTGGATAACACCCCTCATGATAATAATGCTTTCAATGTTCATTCGTGGATAACACCCCTCGTGATAATAATGCTTTCAATGTTCATTCGTGGATAACACCCCTCGTGATAATAATGCTTTCAATGTTCATTCGTGGCTAGCACCCCTCATGATAATAATGCTTTCAATGTTCTCGGTACACCCCTCGTGATAATAATGCTTCAATGTTCATTCGTGGCTAGCACCCCTCATGATAATAATGCTTTCAATGTTCATTCGTGGCTAGCACCCCTCGTGATAATAATGCTTTCAATGTTCATTCGTGGCTAGCAACCCTCATGATAATGCTTTCAATGTTCATTCGTGGCTAGCACCCCTCGTGATAATAATGCTTTCAATGTTCATTCGTGGCTAGCACCCCTCGTGATAATAATGCTTTCAATGTTCATTCGTGGCTAGCACCCCTCGTGATAATAAGCTTTCAATGTTCATTCGTGGATAACACCCCTCATGATAATAATGCTTTCAATGTTCATTCGTGGATAACACCCCTCATGATAATAATGCTTTCAATGTTCATTCGTGGCTAGCACCCCTCGTGATAATAATGCTTTCAATGTTCATTCGTGGCTAGCACCCCTCATGATAATAATGCTTTCAATGTTCATTCGTGGCTAGCACCCCTCGTGATAATAATGCTTTCAATGTTCAAAGGGTTAAGTGAAATATAATTTGATCATACACTGAAACAAACCAGCATCATCTATATAATTAATAAATATCTCACTGATGTATCAAATCTCCCAAGCCCAGGCCTTTGAACCAAGGCTTCTATGTAATTTCAAGCCACAACTCCCGGGTACCAGTATTTAACTTGGGAGTTTGTATACACCCTGTGAGTTGTTGCAACTAAAACACCAGCAATTCAAATTCAAACTAGCAGCTTGGCTGGTTGAAAATGTCGGCATAGTCAATTCTATTATGTATTATTTCATGAAGTACAATGTATACATACATATAAGTGAAGTCTATTGTGTTGACCAATTGCTCGGCATCCTACAATGTTCATAAGCATTTAATATAGAAATCTACATGTTATTCGTGGAAGCAATGTGGCAATAAAAATAAACAGTTAAAGCTGAAGATTTAAATCCCACTTTGTGCTTACCGAGAATATGCTACACATGAGATATCTACGCTAGTTTATACAAATTTATTTGTTATATGTTATACGCCTGCATCAGCACCATTTTGGGCTATATCGCCGGCGGGCAGTTTACCTAACAACGCCTTTCCTGGGCAGGCTCCAGCAGTTAACCAGTACTTGGGTGCACAAACCTCCGTAAGAAACTGCCAACTTTTTCATATAAATGAGACACGGCCTGAGCGGGGCTCGAACCCATGAGTGATGATAGGTTACAGTGGTATACAAATCAGCGACCGTAACCACTCGACCACGGAGGTGGACACAAATGTATTTGCTTGAACTCGATTGCGAAACAAGTTCTGACACAACATTATATTATTCGCTCTCAAGATCTCATTGCCATGAATGAGTAGCGATCATGTGGATTTAAGGGTTCTGCCTATGGACACCACCAACTCAAAACATCTCGGCTACATGGCTGACACCACATCAATTACAAACATCTCAGCTACATGGCTGACACCACATCCATTACAAACATCTCAGCTACATGGCTGACACCACATCCATTACAAACATCTCAGCTACATGGCTGACACCACATCAATTACAAACATCTCAGCTACATGGCTAACACCACATTCATTACAAACATCTCGGCTACATGGCTGACACCACATCCATTACAAACATCTCGGCTACATGGCTAACACCACATACATTACAAACATCTCAGCTACATGGCTGACACCACATCAATTACAAACATCTCGGCTACATGGCTAACACCACATCCATTACAAACATCTCGGCTACATGGCTAACACCACATACATTACAAACATCTCGGCTACATGGCTGACACCACATCAATTACAAACATCTCGGCTACATGGCTAACACCACATCATTTACAACATCTCGGCTACATGGCTGACACCACATCAATTACAACATCTCGGCTACATGGCTAACACCACATCCATTACAACATCTCGGCTACATGGCTAACACCACATACATTACAAACATCTCGGCTACATGGCTAACACCACATCCATTACAAACATCTCGGCTACATGGCTAACACCACATACATTACAAACATCTCGGCTACATGGCTGACACCACATCAATTACAAACATCTCGGCTACATGGCTAACACCACATCCATTACAACCATCTCGGCTACATGGCTGACACCACATACATTACAAACATCTTGGCTACATGGCTAACACCACATCCATTACAAACATCTCGGCTACATGGCTAACACCACATACATTACAAACATCTTGGCTACATGGCTAACACCACATCCATTACAAACCATCCTGGCTACATGGCTAACACCACATCCATTACAAACATCCTGGCTACATGGCTAACACCACATCCATTACAAACATCTTGGCTACATGGCTAACACCACATCCATTACAAACATCTCAGCTACATGGCTAACACCACATCCATTACAATCATCCTGGCTACATGGCTAACACCACATCCATTACAAACATCTCGGCTACATGGCTAACACCACATCCATTACAAACATCTCAGCTACATGGCTAACACCACATCCATTACAAACATCTCAGCTACATGGCTAACACCACATCCATTACAAACATCGCGGCTACATGGCTGACACCACATCCATTACAAACATCTCGGCTACATGGCTGACACCACATTGTTAGAATTGGTGAATATTCTTTTAGAATTCCATTGTACATTATTAGCTCATTTAAAGATATATTCCGTTTGACATTCAGGCCTGGCTTGTTAGATTCACTTTCAAGCCATTTGACATTCAGGCCTGGCTTGTTAGATTCACTTTCAAGCCGGTTGACATTCAGGCCTGGCTTGTTAGATTCACTCTCAAAGCCGTTTGACATTTAGGCCTGGCTTGTTAGATTCACTCTCAAAGCCGGTTGACATTCAGGCTTGGCTTGTTAGATTCACTCTCAAAGCCGTTTGACATTCAGGTCTGGCTTGTTAGATTCACTTTCAAGCTGGTTGACATTCAGCCCTGGGTTGTTAGATTCACTTTCAAGCTGGTTGACATTTAGGCCAGGGTTGTTAGTAAATCTATCACCTTGCATCTTTAATAGAGTGTTTCAATACCAGCCAATCTTGCACATGCCATGTCTATCTAGCTACCGGCATACCAAGAATATAATGGGTCATTGTGGCGTCCGTGGTCCAGAGTTCGATTTGGAATCGAATGGTCGCGAGTTCGATACTCGGTCACGTAAGTAGCATCCTTAAGCAAGGCACCTCACATACATTGCTTGTACACGTCATCTGCATAGTTTGGTAAGGAAATCATGCATAGGCCCCCGCAAATGGGTTTGACATAAATGGAATATACACAGGGTTCCCTCTGTCTGCGCCACTTCTGTGGCCAATTGAAAAACACTGGAGCCAATTTAAAAAACTTGGAGCCAACTATATTTGAAGCCATGTACGGTATTTAACAAAACATGTGCCCCCCCAAAATTTTTTTAAAAAATGTTGCGCCAAATATTTTCGCCAATTCACAAAATTTAGTTTTGTCGCAATTTGGCAACCGACAGCGGGAACCCTGATACATACATACATATGTGGTAGACCGGCAGATGACGCCCAATCAAACAAACTCTGATATTGCTTACCATGTCAACCAGTAATTTCCACAGCGGCTGTTAAAATAGAATACATTAATTCATGAGAAAACCTTCTAAACCAGAACCCCCTTTAAACCAATACCCCTCTAAACTGGAAACCCTCTAAACCAGAACCCCCTTTAAACCAATACCCCTCTAAACTGGAAATCCTCTAAACCAGAACCCCCTTTAAACCAATACCTCTCTAAACTGGAAACCTTCTAAACCAGAACCCCCTTTAAACCAATAACCCTCTAAACTGGAAACCCTCTAAACCAGAATCCCCTTTAAACCAACACCCCTCTAACCAGAACCCCTTTAAACAATACCCCTCTAACTGGAAACCTCTAAACCTGATCCCCTTTAAACCAACAACCCTCTAACCAGAACCCCCTTTAAACCATAACCCTCCTAACCAGAACCCCCTTTAAACCAATACCCCTCTAAACTGAAACCCTCTAAACCTGAACACCCTTTAAACCAATACCCCTCTAAACGGAAACCTTCTAAACCAGAACCCCCTTTAAACCAATACCCCTCGAAACTGGAAACCCTCTAAACCAGAACCCCCTTTAAACCAATACCCCTCTAAACTGGAAACCCTCTAAACCAGAACTCCCTTTAAACCAATACCCCTCTAAACTGGAAACCCTCTAAACCAGAACCCCCTTTAAACCAATACCCCTCTTAACTGGAAACCCTCTAAACCAGAACCCCCTTTAAACCAATACCCCTCTAAACTGGAAACCCTCTAAACCTGAACCCCTCTAGTGGAAACAATTATCTGGATCCGAATTGTTCCTTTATTTGTTCATTGTACAAATAACTGTAACAAGAACACATATTTGTTCCGTTTCAAACACATTTATTGCAACATTTGTAGGTTTTCAACAGTAATTTACCGCTGTCAATCGAACAGTCACTTCTCTCAATGTTGTCAAATCATTTTACACAAACAATTTTAAGCCAGTTTAAAAAACAAAATTTCTTCTATATTTAACATTAATCAGTTCAAGACATTAGATTGATTTAATCATAAACTTGTCTCACAAATTCAGGATTATTGAAGTCAAATAGGAGATTCAATTCCATTTATCTAACATTCAGTATCACTTTATGAACATCGGCGCTATGACCACAAAATAAAGCTTCTAATCAAATAATACCTTTCCCTCCATCTTGGCCCAGAGATCCCACAATGCATTGATGATGGCTGCGGTTGCTAGGTGAGTAACACCCTTCTCTGGACCTATCTGAAGCAACAACATTAACAGTTGAGAATCATAAGGCTGAATAACAAGTATTTTAACACCCTACATGGACAATTAACAATACAGTCAACCTGTGTTAGTTGGTCACCTCTATTAAACAGCCAATCAGCATTAAGCAGTCAGTTCTCAGATTCCCAATATGCTACTTTCTATATATTTGATCTCTTTAAGCAGTCATCTGTGCTAAGCAGCCACTTTCTGTGATTCCCTTTCAGATATGGTACTCAATCGCAATCACAGAATTGTTTGTCTTTTTAATTATCTTACCATAGATTCCATCAGCAAACACAGCAAACACAGAATGATAATGATTGACTAGCTATTTAGAAAGCTTAAGTTATCGTAAATACGAATAAATGTGACACGGAAATACTCTAAGATTCCCCCTTCCTTACCCATCTTGTCTGGTCGTCATTTGTTACTTCCCGCCAGTATGCTCCGAAGTTGGTGAATATGTCCGACAAGTTTCTGCCCACCACAAACTTTGTCATCGTGTTGATTGCAAAACATACTGAAAATGAATAACATTATGCAACTTTTTATTATTATTTAAGTTTATTTAACGTCGCTATCGGTTGCCTATTTGAGCGACGGGCAGTTTACCTAACAACACCTTTCCTGGGCAGGCTTCAGCAGTTAACCAGTACTTGGTGCACCAACCTCCTGTAGGAAACTGCAAATGTTTACATATAAAGAGACACGGTTTGACTGCAGCTTGAACCTGTGACCATCAGTGATGATAGGTAACAGTGGTATACAAGTCTATCTATCTACCTTCCTTTAATGTCGAACCCCTCGCAGAGATGTAGACATGTTGCGCGTCAAAAACCGCAAAGAAGTTAAAAGTATGAGTAGTTAAAAGCATAATTTAAGAAAGTAATGAAAATAAGTTGTGGTAAAAGTTTAAAAGCAGCTGCGCAGAACAACTAGGGACTGGCATGATCAATATGGCAAACTGCTGTATTGAATTGCTCTATAGTAGGGAGATGGACAATGTCAGGAGCCGAACGGATTATGCAACGTCGATACAGTATTAGCATAATACAGGCGAATCTACAACAATATATATATATTTTGGGTTTTATGCCTGCATCAGCACCATTTTGGGCTATATCGCCGGCGGGCAGTTTACCTAACAACACCTTTCCTGGACAGGCTCCAGCGGTTAACCAGTACTTGGGTGCACCAACCTCCGTAAGAAACTGCCAACTTTTTCATATAAATGAGACACGGCCTCATCAGTGATGATAGGTTACAGTGGCATACAAGTCAGCGACCGTAACCACTTGACCACGGAGGCAGACTGAATCTACAACAAAATCAGAGGCTCCGTTTTATCTATTACTTTTTTACAAGCTTAGTTTATACAAATTTATTTTAGCTCGATTACGAAACAAGTTAGAAATTTAGACTAAACAATCTTGAGACCGGAATCTTGATAGAATCCATCGCGACACGGGAGAGAGAGGATGCCACAAGGATTTACGCTCATGCCCCCTCAGTTACGAGGTGGACACCACCAAGTCCATTACACCACAAAGGTTATATGTAGATTCTATGTGAGCAAATGTCTTACCGATCTCGCTGCCCTTGCCAATAGTGAATGTAGAACCATGACCTTGCAAACAGGAGTCGGTTTCAAGGATTACATATGGGCAAGAGTAATCTGGAGCCGAGTGCTGCAAGGGAAACATCGAGAGCATCATCAACGAGGGATTACACTCAACTGATGTGTTTGACCTTGAAAAAAGGTCAAGGTCAAAGTCAAAATACATACCGGTATGTTAATAAAGCAGTAGTGTATTCAAAATCTGTCAAGATATAAGCTTTGACATTGAAACAAATTCGCGAGGTCAAAATGCATATGTTGCTAAGGATCTAAATTCAGTGTGAGGTCAAAATGCATATGTTGCTAAGGACCTAAATTCAGTGTGAGGTCAAAATGCATACATTGCTAAGGACCTAAATTCAGTGTGAGGTCAAAATGAATACATTGCTAAGGACCTAAATTCAGTGTGAGGTCAAAATGCATATGTTGCTAAGGATCTAAATTCAGTGTGAGGTCAAAATGCATATGTTGCTAAGGATCTAAATTCAGTGTGAGGTCAAAATGCATACATTGCTTAAGACCTAAATTCAGTGTGAGGTCAAAATGCATACATTGCTTAAGACCTAAATTCAGTGTGAGGTCAAAATGCATATGTTGCTAAGGATCTAAATTCAGTGTGAGGGCAAAATGCATACATTGCTTGGGACCTAAATTCAGTGTGAGGTCAAAATGCATACATTGCTTAAGACCTAAATTCAGTGTGAGGTCAAAATGCATATGTTGCTAAGGATCTAAATTCAGTGTGAGGTCCAAATGCATACATTGCTTAAGACCTAAATTCAGTGTGAGGTCAAAATGCATATGTTGCTAAGGACCTAAATTCAGTGTGAGGTCAAAATGCATACATTGCTTAAGACCTAAATTCAGTGTGAGGGCAAAATGCATACATTGCTTGGGAACTAAATTCAGTGTGAGGTCAAAATGCATATGTTGATAAGGACATAAATTCAGTGTGAGGTCAAAATGCGTACATTGCTAAGGACCTAATCAACGGAAAATCTATTAACCCATTGCTGCACATATATACCATACCACACCATTATCGCTTCCACGCTCAGGCCTGTAGTCACACTGTGACACACAAAATTTTCATTGCAATGTTTTTATAGAACTACGTTAAAGCAGCATTACATCGTAATAAAGGATGTTTTGGGTAAAATATAAATACTAATGTGTGTGTGTTTACAAAAATAGTCGCTCAGAAACGATAAAATTCCAATAAATTAAAACCGTCGTATACACGAATTTGTTTATCAACACACGAAATGTAAACATGCACAGAGCGCATGCGTGAAACAACAGAGGATGTAGAAAACAACGTATATATTTTGAACATGAAAGACTATCCATCTATCTTCCTCTAATGTCGAACCCCTCACGGGGATGTAGAAATGTCCCTAAAAGACTTAGCTAACAGAGGTATGAATAAACATATCAAGTAATTTAATTAAAAAAGACAACGTGGAACAAATGGGGATGATGCATTCCGAATGTAAACAAGTGCGGACGATGCATTCCGGTTGTAAACAAGTGCGTGACCGATTAACTCGGAAAGTTCTACTTTCGGTTTCGAGTTTGTTTTATCGCCAAAAAACACTGTTTACCAAATGAACATATATATGTTAGACTGTGTATACGTATAAATTGAATTTCAAATATCTTTTATTTCATACGATGTAATGCTGCTTTAATAGCACTAGTATTGCTTACCATAGCATCTGATCCGTCCATCTGTAGTGACGTCGGGAACCGAATGTCCTTCACCTGCATTCCTGTAATCCTGGTTGGCTGGGCCATACTGTTACCTAGCTTCTGTCTAGTCAATAAAGTTATGTACCGGTATATCTCCAGAAGTCTTTTTTCGAACAACGATATTCACGCAAGTAGGTAGATACGGTCAGGATTGGTTCCTGGTATAATACAATATATATGTATTACCACTGTATTTCCAGTCCAATGAGTAAAAGGGCTAGAGCTATATTCTAACTCGTTATCCTCTGATATATATACCGAGTGAAATAAGTGAGGATATGTCGGGGGGGAATAAGTGAGGATCTGCCGGGGAAATAAGTGAGGATCTGTCGGGGGGAAATAAGTGAGGAAAGTCAGTGAAACAACCATGATAATTGCAGTATCGACATCACACAGACCAATAAAACTGCCGAGGTTCCTACATGTACTCTTGGTTGTTTATCAGAAATATCAGAACAAGTTGCGACAGCCTCCAGGCATTGCCTGTGATCTTGTTAATATCGTGTGCATTAACGTTGCCAGTGAAGACATTCATTCCCAGCAGGGTAAATGATTTAATCGAGAATTAGAATATTGAAAAAATAAAACAACTTCGGGATTTCAAATATAATAATAGATGACAAATATGTCCGGGGGGGGCGATAGTGTGGTTCTAATTCAAGGGTTGCAGGTTCGATCCCCATTATACCATTCTATAATGTCCGTGTAGCAAACCAATCGTGTGGTTCTAATTCAAGGGTTGCAGGTTCGATCCCCCATTATACCATTCTATACTGAGTCAAAAAAGAAACGATACCAAACTAAAAATGACGTAAAACGGATAAAACCATAGAAAGGTTTAATATATTATTACGTATCAGTACCGGGTATCTTATTGCAACGTCAGCCAACCATAAACACAGGTAAATAAACACCCGATAATCCTGGAACGCCGAATTTCCGATTTGCACGTGCTCCTCAACAAAGACAACTTCCTACACATGTACAAATCGGAAAACCGGTTTATTGTACTGGTATTGCATTATCATCGAGGAAAAACACCTTACATACCCATTGTTACCTCTAACAAAATGCCTAGGCTAAACCGCAATCAGAGAATGCGTGCCATTGGCATGATTGACGGCGGTTTACGTCAGCGTGACGTCGCAAATCGACTCGGGGTTACGCGGATCACGATAACACGTCTACTTCGACGTTATCGAACACATGGATCGGTGGACGACCGTCCAAGATCTGGTCGACCACGTGTGACGACGCGTGAACAGGACCGTCACATTCGGACGTCACATTTACGTGACCGGTTCCTACCTGCTACGCACACAGCTGCCGTTACTCCTGGGATGACCAACAATCGCATCAGTGCACAAACAGTCAGGAACCGGCTCGGTGAACGTGGCATTCGTGCCTATCGGCCATACGTTGGACCCATCCTGACACGACGTCACCGTGACGTACGGCGGGAATGGACGACGGAACGTGCTCGCTGGACTCGGTTACAGTGGAATTCGGTGATGTTTAGCGATGAATCGCGGTTCTGTTTGCGTCGAGCGGATGGCAGAGAGCGGGTATATCGCAGACGCGGTGAACGTTACGCCGACGCATGTGTACGTCAGGTCGATCTGTTCGGGGGCGGAAGCATTATGGCGTGGGGCGGTATCACCTTCGGCAGTCGCACTGAACTGTTAGTGGTGGACGGGAACCTAAACGCCCAGCGGTACTGTGATGAGATCCTTGCGCCAGTTGTTGTGCCGTTCTTTAACGCCAACAGAAACGTCACACTGTTCCAACAGGACAACGCCAGGTGTCATACTGCTCGGATTTCCACCACATTATTGGAGCAGAACAATATTGAAACCCTGCCGTGGCCTGCTTTGTCACCAGACTTGTCACCCATAGAACATTTGTGGGATACGTTAGACCGCCGCGTCAGACGACGTCAGCCGGTAACGTTAAACCAACTGAGGGATGTTTTGCGTCAGGAGTGGACAAATATTGACCAGCAAGAGATTCAGACACTCTTCCGTTCGATGCGACGGCGGTGCATTGCAGTGAGAGACGCAAATGGTGCCCATACTTGGTATTGACGTCTGTGTGAAAACTCCATTAGACCTCTGTCCGACGAATTACGTCATCACGCAGCAGACAGTTTCGGAGGCTCATTATGCTTTATGTGCTCCTCTGTCAAACATGTTGGACTATCATCTTATAAATTTTCAAAGAATTTTCTTAATAAATGTTGAAATTATAGACACATAAACACCAGGTATCGTTTCTTTTTTGACTCAGTATATAAACTCCAATCAGTGGATAAGTGTTATAATCCTCTCTAAGTTAACACATATACATCCCATATAGCATAGAAGACAAGGACTTAATTCCCTGTCCACAGACCCTATGGTCATATAGTAAGTAATGTTTACTAATAAATGTGTGCCTGTGCCCTAGTCCAAATATTTAGACTTGAAAAATGTGACATTTTACTATCCAGGCAAATAACAGAACATTTTGTTTATGTAGAGGTCTTATTTATAGGACTACCTGTGTCCCCGTCTGACACTAATAATATTAACAACAACAATACTTTATTTTCCTCCAATTTTGAAGAGCCGAACATATTTATAAGGAACACAATATACAGACACGTAAACAGCACAAATGTTAATCAAATTGTATGTACAAAGTACAAACACGAGACATACTTCTGCAGTATATCTATCACTGGCATCTGCAAATGAATTGGTCACACTCCAAAACGATCTTAGGTCAAATCCGAACCCCTTAAGTCCATGGCTTACCAGACACTAGTGAGACCCCAGCTTGAATATGGCTCTGAGATCTGGTCGCCCCATACCTAAACATTGATAGACCGAATTGAAGGTGTCCAGCGAAAAGCAGCCCGTTGGATAAAGGCTGACTTCTATCGTACCTCTAGTGTTACTTCTTTGCAGTTTTTGACGCGCAACATGTCTACGTCCCCGCGAGGCGTTCGACATTAACGGAAGATAGATAGACATATAAATCTATTATTCTATACTACAACAGGCGAACATATATGTGTACCATACATGTATACACAATGACCACTCAGATCAACGATGTGAATGTAAACCTTGAATGGTGTCCCGAAAGTTTAATCGGCAGCACGCCTCCAAGAACCTATTTACAGTAGTGCAAATGGTAAAATTGTTTATAAGGGAAGTAACCCTGGACATTATCTAAAGTCCGAATAGATCGTATAGGTCCGTACATCAACAATTTACGTTGTATACACATACAATCGCTTTTGAAGTATGTTTCGTGGTATTGTTGTCGTTAAATTGGTAATAGAACGTAGATTATTGTCCAAGAAAACAATTTATATTGGAAATCTTGCGTACTGAATACCAAAAGATGTTTGTATTGCGTACCACGTGTTTTACGTTTATTTATCGTCGCTACCGGTTGCCCATGTAATGCACCGACACAAGACCTCGGTTAAAAGAAACAAGTCTTTCAGATGGGACATTAAATCGAGTTCTCGTGTCGGTGCTTGTGAAAGAACCAGAGGAGATTCTGGAATGGGCCTCTGTCTGTAGCATTGCAGTATCCTCCAAAAATCTAAAATGACTAATCTCTTCAGGGGGCGTCGCTCATATGGGCAACCGGTAGCGATGATAAATAAAAAGTGTTTCCGTGATGTGATGCGTGCACACTGTGATCTCCAATCATCGTTTGTCAGTCTGCTTGAATCTTGCATTTCATTTCGGTAAGATCCACTCAGGTTTATAGTGTGCGCTTATCACGGATAATACTGGTGCACCGGTATTATACATGACTAGTTGTGGTTTATGTACATATACATGTATGAGTATATATTTATTTATATACAACTATGTGTATATTATGCTAGAACGACTGTGTATGCATCAGTGTAAATGTCATTCAATGTGAAGGTATGTACTTTATTTGCATCGTAGTATATGCCGTTCTCTGTAAATACCATCCGCCCCCGTGGTCGAGTGGTTAAGGTCGCTGACTTGTATACCACTGTAACCTATCATCACTGATGGTCACGGGATTGAGCCACGCTCAGGCCGTGTCTCATTTATATGAAAAAGTTGGCAGTTTCTTAAGGAGGTTGGTGCACCCAAGTACTGGTTAACGGCTGGAGCCTGCCCAGGAAAGGTGTTGTTAAGTAAACTGCCCACCGGCGATATAGCCCGAAATGGTGCTGATGTAGGCCACAGGGATTCGGCACGTTTGGGGGTACTAGTATATATATTTATATGTATTAATATTTACTTAAATATATATACTAGTACCCCCAAACGTGCCGAATCCATGTGATGCAGGCGTAAAACCCGAAATATAACATAACTGTAAATACCATTTGTAGGTATATGTACTTGTCGTGCATTACATACCGATCCAATGTGTTGTATAACTGTCAAGTATAATTTGTCACCAACAAGTATGCAAATAGTCTAAAATATTCCAAAATGCAGCTCATATATTGTATTTTAATACTCAGCCAATCAGTTCATGTATCAGTAACTCTACACGTTTTCAACCAATCCGAAACCACTACATTTGTATATCAATGACACCGGCTGACCTAAATTAGATGTTTATGTTTATATTGCATGTTGATCTCCATGCAGCGGAGTCGACTGTTGTTAGTGTTTAACTATATCTGTATATATTTTATGTGATGTACATGGATGAGACTTAAAGATTTAAAACTACAAAGTTATAGTAACTCACCAGTTATGTGTCGGTCCAGCTGTTATTGCAGTAAGTTCACCTGTCCGCTATTCACCAACAGATGGTAGGTATCTCCTGTGACCATGGTTTAACCTTATAATGTGCACACGTGTTCGATATAGGATGTAATCTACCTAATCTATGGGAGGACATGCTTATCCTAACAGTGCAAACTTAAAGGCACTATGTGTTTTTTAATACTTTAAATGGAATAAATGAGGGTTTAGGTTTTTATTAACTCTTTCAGCGCCGAATAAATGCAGAGCATGTGCAAACAACATAGATGCAGATAAGCCGCGGCGAAACGCCGCGTCTGATCAAAATCCATGTCGTTTGCTATTCGGACAGGTGCTTCAATTTCACTGTCTGAAGAGCAACCAGCATACAGCTTGATCAGAAGACACGTTCTGTCTGTCTGATCGGGTTCTCTACCTTTTGCAAAGTCGCATTTATGCGACATTGGCGGTGAAAGTGTTAAATCAGCAAATACACTTGTATTTGGCCAGCTGTTATATAAATGATGAATATAACAGAGACATAATATAAAATGAACATATATAATAGATATACATTTAAGACATGTTAAGCTAGCATACATAAAATACTGTATATAAATAATACATTTAAATGCACAATTAACCCATTCAACACCAAGTAACTGACATGGACTGGTGGAAGATATTAACCCATTCAATACCAAGTAACTGACATGGACTGGTGCATGATATTAACCCATTCAATACCAAGTAACTGACATGGACTGGTGCATGATATTAACCCATTCAATACCAAGTAACTGACATGGACTGGTGCATGATATTAACCCATTCAATACCAAGTAACTGACATGGACTGGTGCATGATATTAACCCATTCAATACCAAGTAACTGACATGGACTGGTGCATGATATTAACCCATTCAATACCAAGTAACTGACATGGACTGGTGTGTAATATATTTAGACCAATAAATTAATAAGAACATTACATTTGGACCAGTTCATTTATCACAATGGGTAATTTTGTCTAAAAATAGTCATATTACTGGCAAAAAGTGCAGATCCTGATGAGCCGGCTCGTCTGGATCTACACTTTTTTGTAAGCCTATTTAGGCATTTAGTGTTGAAAGGGTTAAGAAGAATTTAATTTATTTTCTAAAGCACAAGTCACACAGTTTGCACCATTCCATAATGAGTTCTTATTACACTTGTACTAGAATAATAAATAAGAACACAAAGATATGTTAACCTTAGTAAACAACCACTTACAAAGTTATCTGTTAACCATAGTAAACAACCATTTACAAACTTAGTAAACAAAGTTATCTGTTAACCTTAGTAAACAACCATTTACAAAGTTATCTGTTAACCTTAGTAAACAACCATTTACAAAGTTATCTGTTAACCATAGTAAACAACCATTTACAAACTTAGTAAACAAAGTTATTTGTTAACCATAGTAAACAACCACTTACAAAGTTATATGTTAACCATAGTAAACAACCATTTACAAAGTTATCTGTTAACCATAGTAAACAACCATTTACAAACTTAGTAAACAAAGTTATTTGTTAACCTTAGTAAACAACCACTTACAAAGTTATATGTTAACCATAGTAAACAACCATTTACAAAACTAACCATAGTAAACAACCAACAAAGTTATCTGTTAACCATAGTAAACAACCACTTACAAAGTTATCTGTTAACCAAAAACAACCAACAAACTTAGTAAACAAAGTTATTAACCAAAAACAACCACACAAAGTTATCTGTTAACCTTAGTAAACAACCATTTACAAACTTAGTAAACAAAGTTATTTGTTAACCTTAGTAAACAACCACTTACAAAGTTATTTGTTAACCTTAGTAAACAACCAACAAAACAACCAAAACAACCAACAAACAAAACAAAAAACCAAAAACAACCAACAACTTAGTAAACAAAGTTATTTGTTAACCATAGTAAACAACCATTTACAAACTTAGTAAACAAAGTTATTTGTTAACCATAGTAAACAACCACTTACAAAGTTACTGTTAACCATAGTAAACAACCAACAAAGTTATCTGTTAACCATAGTAAACAACCATTTACAAAGTTATCTGTTAACCATAGTAAACAACCACTTACAAAGTTACTGTTAACCAAAAACAACCAACAAACAAAACAAAAAACCAAAAACAACCAACAAAACAACCAAAAACAACCAACAAACTTAGTAAACAAAGTTATTTGTTAACCATAGTAAACAACCATTTACAAAGTTATCTGTTAACCTTAGTAAACAACCACTTACAAAGTTATATGTTAACCTTAGTAAACAACCATTTACAAAGTCATCTGTTAACCAAAAACAACCACACAAAGTAATTGTTAACCATAGTAAACAACCACTTACAAGTTATGTTAACCATAGTAAACAAAGTTATATGTTAACCTTAGTAAACAACCATTTACAAAGTCATTGTTAACCATAGTAAACAACCACTTACAAAGTTACTGTTAACCATAGTAAACAACCAACAAAGTTATATGTTAACCTTAGTAAACAACCATTTACAAAGTCATTTGTTAACCATAGTAAACAACCATTTACAAAGTTATATGTTAACCTTAGTAAACAACCATTTACAAAGTAATGTGTTAACCAAAAACAACCACACAAACAAACCTAGTAAACAACCACTGTTATGTGGTACAGGGTTCATTCTAGTAGTCAGAATGTTTGGAGAAGTGAGATTGCGCACGATTGCGCCCGTAAATGGTGTGTTTTTAATAAATGTTAACAAAATATAGTTAAAATGCACAGTATGACCATTAAATACATTTCAATATAATGGGCCAGTGTATATATATTACTGGACAACATTTTGTTAGAAAATTATAAAAAAAAAGGAAAAACATTTTTTTTAGGAAGTCAGGGTCTCTAGGGCGACTATTTCGCCCACATTGCCCTCTGATCCCTGCAGTGGTAATTAAATATCCATAAAGAACACAATTACAACAAATAATATTCTCACAAAAATCACTTCATTTCAGGACATATATTCCAATATTTTACCCAACATAACTGCAATACAACACCTTTATCGCTTCCCACATATTGACGCCATTTCACACACACAGTTACCGGTTTCCATAGATATTGAGTATGTAGCACAGTGTGACTAATGATGTCCATAGATATTGAGTATATAGCACAGTGTGACTAATGATTTCCATAGATATTGAGTATGTAGCACAGTGTGACTAATGATGTCCATATATATTGAGTATATAGCACAGTGTGACTAATGATGTCCATAGATATTGAGTATATAGCACAGTGTGACTAATGATGTCCATAGATATTGAGTATGTAGCACAGTGTGACTAATGATTTCCATAGATATTGAGTATATAGCACAGTGTGACTAATGATTTCCATAGATATTGAGTATGTAGCACAGTGTGACTAATGATGTCCATAGATATTGAGTATGTAGCACAGTGTGACTAATGATTTCCATAGATATTGAGTATGTAGCACAGTGTGACTAATGATTTCCATAGATATTGAGTATGTAGCACAGTGTGACTAATGCTTATCAGCAGTATGGAAATACTTTGAGGACTTGGCCTATTCTTGGATAACTTGAATAAATTATTACTAAAAAACAATAGAAAAAAAAACCACACCATTAATCATGATTACCAATCACACCCACACATTAGAAAATCACACGACACATTCCAAGTAAGCGCATTATGGGCCTTTAATGAATTGATAAAATCTTAAATGTGACAAACAAGTCACTTATGCCAGTAATATACAATGTGGCTGTACGGACGGATCTGTAGTCCAGTGGTAAAACACTGGACTCGTAATCCAGGGATCGCAGGTTCGATCCCCCGTCTGACCCTAATAAAATTAACAGTCTTTCAGATGGGACGTTAAACCGAGGTCTCGTGTCGGTGCTTTACACCGTGCACATAAAAGAACCAGAGGAGATTCTGGAATGGGTCTCTGTCTGTATCATTGCACTATCCTCCAAAAATCTAAAATGACTAATCTCTTCACGAGGCGTCGGTCATATGGGCAACCGGTAGCGACGATAAATAAACATAAAACACACAATGTGGCTGTATGCTTGAGCAGATATGCACTTCATTCAGATATCGTAAACAACAAAATGAAACATATCTCCGAGTCATATCATTAACAATCTATTTATGTTACCACTGACAATAAAAAACAAAATGTAGCCTAGAGCACAGGGATTCGGGACGTTTGGGGGTACTAGTATATATATACTTAAATATATATACTAGTACCCCCAAACATGCCGAATCCCTGTGGCCTAGAGGCCATACTTCACATTTAATGATCTAGTACTTGACCCTCTTTGACCTAGGATGTTATAGACCATACTTGAACTAGGATGTTATAGACCATGCTTGACCTAGGATGTTATAGGCCATGCTTGACCTAGGATGTTATAGACCATGCTTGACCTAGGATGTTATAGGCCATGCTTGACCTAGGATGTTATAGACCATACTTGAACTAGGATGTTATAGACCATATTTGAACTAGGATGTTATAGACCATATTTGAACTAGGATGTTATAGACCATACTTGACCTAGGATGTTATAGACCATACTTGAACTAGGATGTTATAGACCATATTTGAACTAGGATGTTATAGACCATATTTGAACTAGGATGTTATAGACCATACTTGACCTAGGATGCTACATATATGAATTATATTCTACAGTTCTATCATTGGTTCACAAGAGAGTTATTGGAAAGTTTCCTTAACCCATTCAACACCAAGTAACTGACATGGACTGGTGCAGGATATTAACCCATTCAACACCAAGTAACTGACATGGACTGGTGCATGATATTAACCCATTCAACACCAAGTAACTGACATGGACTGGTGCACGATATTAACCCATTCAACACCAAGTAACTGACATGGACTGGTGCACGATATTAACCCATTCAACACCAAGTAACTGACATGGACTGGTGCACGATATTAACCCATTCAACACCAAGTAACTGACATGGACTGGTGCATGATATTAACCCATTCAATACCAAGTAACTGGCATGGCCTGGTGCATGATATTAACCCATTCAATACCAATTAACTGACATGGACTGGTGCATGATATTAACCCATTCAACACCAAGTAACTGACATGGACTGGTGCATGATATTAACCCATTCAACACCAAGTAACTGACATGGACTGGTGCATGATATTAACCCATTCAACACCAAGTAACTGACATGGACTGGTGCATGATATTAACCCATTCAACACCAAGTAACTGACATGGACTGGTGCATGATATTAACCCATTCAACACCAAGTAACTGACATGGACTGGTGCATGATATTAACCCATTCAACACCAAGTAACTGACATGGACTGGTGCATGATATTTTTAGACCAATAAATTAATCAGAAAATTACATTTGGATCAGATCATTTATAAAAATGGGTAATTTTGTCTAAAAATAGTAATATTACTGGCAAACAGTGCA
This sequence comes from Archivesica marissinica, assembly GCA_014843695.1. Lineage (NCBI taxonomy): Eukaryota > Metazoa > Mollusca > Bivalvia > Venerida > Vesicomyidae > Archivesica > Archivesica marissinica. Next base: position 73,350,426 of record CM026397.1, read on the forward strand.
GATCCTGATGAACCGGCTCATGATGAGCTGGCTCATCTGGATCTACACTTTTTGTAAGCCTATTTAGAGGTCTGTAGTGTTGAAATGGTTAAAGTGAATGCAACAACTGAGTTTATCTGCTGTAATGGATACGATATCTATCTTGTAACTGATGAGTGGTGAGCTTCTGCACAAACAAAATCATCATTATGAGTGGTGAGCTTCTACATGAACAGAATCATCATATGAGTGGTGAGCTTCTGCACAAACAGAATCATCATTATGAGTGGTGAGCTTCTGCACGTCCAGAATCATCATTATGAGTGGTGAGCGTCTGCACGTCCAGAATCATCATTATGAGTGGTGAGCGTCTGCACGTCCAGAATCATCATTATGAGTGGTGAGCCTCTGCACGTCCAGAATCATCATTATGAGTGGTGAGCGTCTGCACGTCCAGAATCATCATTATGAGTGGTGAGCGTCTGCACGTCCAGAAATCATTATGAGTGGTGAGCGTCTGCACGTCCAGAATCATCATTATGAGTGGTGAGCCTCTGCACGAACAGAATCATCATCATGAGTGGTGAGCGTCTGCACGAACAGAATCATATTATGAGTGGTGAGCTTCTACATGAACAGAATCATCATTATGAGTGGTGAGCTTCTGCACGTCCAGAATCATCATCATGAGTGGTGAGCTTCTGCACGTCCAGAATCATCATTATGAGTGGTGAGCTTCTGCACGTCCAGAATCATCATTATGAGTGGTGAGCCTCTGCACGAACAGAATCATCATTATGAGTGGTGAGCCTCTGCACGAACAGAATCATCATTATGAGTGGTGAGCTTCTACACGAACAGAATCATCATCATGAGTGGTGAGCTTCTGCATGAACAGAATCATCATTATGAGTGGTGAGCTTCTGCATGAACAGAATCATCATTATGAGTGGTGAGCTTCTGCATGAACAGAATCATCATTATGAGTGGTGAGCTTCTGCATGAACAGAATCATCATTATGAGTGGTGAGCTTCTGCACGAACAGAATCATCATTATGAGTGGTGAGCTTCTGCACGTCAACAGAATCATCATTATGAGTGGTGAGCTTCTGCATGAACAGAATCATCATTATGAGTGGTGAGCTTCTGCATGAACAGAATCATCATTATGAGTGGTGAGCTTCTGCATGAACAGAATCATCATTATGAGTGGTGAGCTTCTGCATGAACAGAATCATCATTATGAGTGGTGAGCTTCTGCATGAACAGAATCATCATTATGAGTGGTGAGCTTCTGCATGAACAGAATCATCATTATGAGTGGTGAGCTTCTGCATGAACAGAATCATCATTATGAGTGGTGAGCTTCTGCATGAACAGAATCATCATTATGAGTGGTGAGCTTCTGCATGAACAGAATCATCATTATGAGTGTGAGCATGAGTGGTGAGCTTCTGCATGAACAGAATCATCATTATGAGTGGTGAGCTTCTGCATGAACAGAATCATCATTATGAGTGGTGAGCTTCTGCATGAACAGAATCATCATTATGAGTGGTGAGCTTCTGCACGAACAGAATCATCATTATGAGTGGTGAGCTTCTGCATGAACAGAATCATCATTATGAGTGGTGAGCTTCTGCACAAACAGAATCATCATTATGAGTGGTGAGCTTCTGCATGAACAGAATCATCATTATGAGTGGTGAGCTTCTGCAACAGAATCATCATTATGAGTGGTGAGCTTCTGCATGAACAGAATCATCATTATGAGTGGTGAGCTTCTGCACGAACAGAATCATCATTATGAGTGGTGAGCTTCTGCATGAACAGAATCATCATCATGAGTGGTGAGCTTCTGCATGAACAGAATCACGATGTTTTTAGGCAACACATTAAATTCCACATTGACTTTACTCTCTCCCTAATGGCGATGAATTGCATCAGGAATGATGTCTCGAGAGTGATTAGACTATGGTCTCGAGATTGCATCAGGAATGATGTCTCGAGAGTGATTAGTCTATAGTATCAAGATTGCATCAGGAATGATGTCTCGAGAGTGATTAGTCTATTGTCTCGAGATTGCATCAGGAATGATGTCTCGAGAGTGATTAGTCTATTGTCTCGAGATTGCATCAGGAATGATGTCTCGAGAGTGATTAGTCTATAGTCTCGAGATTGCATCAGGAATGATGTCTCGAGAGTGATTAGTCTATAGTCTCGAGATTGCATCAGGAATGATGTCTCGAGAGTGATTAGTCTATAGTCTTGAGATTGCATCAGGAATGATGTCTCGAGAGTGATTAGTCTCGAGATTGCATCAGGAATGATGTCTCGAGAGTGATTAGTCTATAGTCTCGTGAGTGATCAATCTTGGCCCGGAGTTCAGATGCAGAAGTTGAGAAGGCCCAATGGAGACCAGGGAAAGAACCAGGACAGGAAATGAGATGGAATACTGGACACAGGCCCGGAGTTCAGATGCAGAAGTTGAGAAGGCCCAATGGAGACCAAGGAAAGAACCAGGACAGGAAATGAGATGGAATACTGGACACTGGCCCGGAGTTCAGATGCAGAAGTTGAGAAGGCCCAATGGAGACCAGGGAAAGAACCAGGACAGGAAATGAGATGGAATACTGGACACTGGCCCGGAGTTCAGATGCAGAAGTTGAGAAGGCCCAATGGAGACCAAGGAAAGAACCAGGACAGGAAATGAGATGGAATACTGGACACTGGCCCGGAGTTAAGATGCAGAAGTTGAGAAGCCCAATGGAGACCAGGAAAGAACCAGGACAGGAAATGAGATGGAATACTGGACATGGCCCGGAGTTCAGATGCAGAAGTTGAGAAGGCCCAATGGAGACCAGGGAAAGAACCAGGACAGGAAATGAGATAGAATACTGGACACTGGCCCGGAGTTCAGATGCAGAAGTTGAGAAGGCCCAATGGAGACCAAGGAAAGAACCAGGACAGGAAATGAGATGGAATACTGGACACTGGCCCGGAGTTCAGATGCAGAAGTTGAGAAGGCCCAATGGAGACCAGGGAAAGAACCAGGACAGGAAATGAGATGGAATACCGGACACTGGCCCAGAGTTCAGATGCAGAAGTTGAGAAGGCCCAATGGAGACCAAGGAAAGAACCAGGACAGGAAATGAGATGGAATACTGGACACTGGCCCGGAGTTCAGATGCAGAAGTTGAGAAGGCCCAATGGAGACCAGGGAAAGAACCAGGACAGGAAATGAGATGGAATACTGGACACTGGCCCGGAGTTCAGATGCAGAAGTTGAGAAGGCCCAATGGAGACCAGGGAAAGAACCAGGACAGGAAATGAGATGGAATACTGGACAGGGCCCGGAGTTCAGATGCAGAAGTTGAGAAGGCCCAATGGAGACCAAGGAAAGAACCAGGACAAGAAATGAAATGGAATACTGGACACTGGCCCGGAGTTAAGATGCAGAAGTTGAGAAGGCCCAATGGAGACCAGGGAAAGAACCAGGACAGGAAATGAGATGGAATACTGGACACTGGCCCGGAGTTCAGATGCAGAAGTTGAGAAGGCCCAATGGAGACCAAGGAAAGAACCAGGACAGGAAATGAGATGGAATACTGGACACTGGCGGAAGGACAAGAACTCATCATATATATATACAATGCTAAGCTAAAGCAAACATATTGCACATGTATACATACATCAGATTTTATTGTCTACAAGTCCAGTAAATAAATAAATGGTAGGTAAGTTGCATTGCTGGTATATCATAGTAATGTTAGTGTTTATATTAATACTTAAATCACAGAAATTCTATTATGTACATACATTTATTCCTCGTTTTCCTGCATATGACTTCTGCACTTCAATATTATAAAGACTTATAGACTTAAACAAGAAACACGTTTGCGAATCACATGCGTTTATTACATTTCTGCCACCATCTTGTCAACAGAATATCACAGTTTACATCCTGATCACAGGATAGTTGGTGGTTTGTCGAGGAATGTATGCCGACGTAATGTCCAAACATCGTCCAATCACCTGCAAGCAGATTAAATGCACTGTTTACCAGTTAATGATTCCATCATCTAACAATCTAGAACTGATATAAAACGCTGACATCTACCTGTCGTGTATGCTGTGGTATAATGATTCCATCTAACACTAGAACTGATATAAAATGCTGACATCTACCTGTCGTGTATGCTGTGGTATAATGATTACATCTAACACTAGAACTGATATAAAACGCTGACATCTACCTGTCGTGTATGCTGTGCCATAATGATTCCATCTAACACCCTAGAACTGATATAAAACGCTGACATCTACCTGTCGTGTATGCTGTGGCATAATGATTACATCTAACACTAGAACTGATATAAAACGCTGACATCTACCTGTCGTGTATGCTGTGCCATAATGATTTCATCTAACACCCTAGAACTGATATAAAATGCTGACATCTACCTGTCGTGTATGCTGTGGTATAATGATTACATCTAACACTAGAACTGATATAAAACGCTGACATCTACCTGTCATGTATGCTGTGGTATAATGATTGCATCTAACACTATAGAACTGATATAAAACGCTGACATCTACCTGTCGTGTATGCTGTGGTATAATGATTGCATCATCTAACACTATAGAACTGATATAAAACGCTGACATCTACCTGTCGTGTATGCTGTGGTATAATGATTCCATCTAACACCCTAGAACTGATATAAAACGCTGACATCTACCTGTCATGTATGCTGTGGTATAATGATTCCATCTAACACTCTAGAACTGATATAAAACGCTGACATCTACCTGTCCTGTATGCTGTGGCATAATGATTCCATCATCTAACACTATAGAACTGATATAAAACGCTGACATCTACCTGTCGTGTATGCTGTGGCATAATGATTCCATCTAACACCCTAGAACTGATATAAAATGCTGACATCTACCTGTCGTGTATGCTGTGGTATAATGATTGCATCTAACACTCTAGAACTGATATAAAACGCTGACATCTACCTGTCGTGTATGCTGTGCCATAATGATTCCATCATCTAACACTAGAACTGATATAAAATGCTGACATCTACCTGTCGTGTATGCTGTGGTATAATGATTCCATCTAACACTCTAGAACTGATATAAAACGCTGACATCTACCTGTCGTGTATGCTGTGGCATAATGATTCCATCTAACACCCTAGAACTGATATAAAACGCTGACATCTACCTGTCGTGTATGCTGTGGTATAATGATTCCATCATCTAACACCCTAGAACTGATATAAAACGCTGACATCTACCTGTCGTGTATGCTGTGGTATAATGATTCCATCATCTAACTCTAGAACTGATATAAAACGCTGACATCTACCTGTCGTGTATGCTGTGCCATAATGATTCCATCATCTAACACCCTAGAACTGATATAAAACGCTGACATCTACCTGTCGTGTATGCTGTGGTATAATGATTACATCTAACACTCTAGAACTGATATAAAACGCTGACATCTACCTGTCGTGTATGCTGTGGTATAATGATTCCATCATCTAACACTCTAGAACTGATATAAAACGCTGACATCTACCTGTCGTGTATGCTGTGGCATAATGATTCCGTCATCTAACACTCTAGAACTGATATAAAACGCTGACATCTACCTGTCGTGTATGCTGTGCCATAATGATTCCATCTAACACTCTAGAACTGATATAAAACGCTGACATCTACCTGTCGTGTATGCTGTGGCATAATGATTGCATCATCTAACACTCTAGAACTGATATAAAACGCTGACATCTACCTGTCGTGTATGCTGTGGCATAATGATTCCATCTAACACCCTAGAACTGATATAAAACGCTGACATCTACCTGTCGTGTATGCTGTGGTATAATGATTCCATCATCTAACTCTAGAACTGATATAAAACGCTGACATCTACCTGTCGTGTATGCTGTGGCATAATGATTCCATCATCTAACACTCTAGAACTGATATAAAACGCTGACATCTACCTGTCGTGTATGCTGTGGCATAATGATTCCATCATCTAACACTAGAACTGATATAAAACGCTGACATCTACCTGTCGTGTATGCTGTGGCATAATGATTCCATCATCTAACACTCTAGAACTGATATAAAACGCTGACATCTACCTGTCGTGTATGCTGTGGTATAATGATTCCATCATCTAACACTCTAGAACTGATATAAAACGCTGACATCTACCTGTCGTGTATGCTGTGGTATAATGATTCCATCATCTAACACTATAGAACTGATATAAAACGCTGACATCTACCTGTCGTGTATGCTGTGGTATAATGATTCCATCTAACACTCTAGAACTGATATAAAACGCTGACATCTACCTGTCGTGTATGCTGTGGTATAATGATTCCATCTAACACTATAGAACTGATATAAAACGCTGACATCTACCTGTCGTGTATGCTGTGGTATAATGATTGCATCATCTAACACTCTAGAACTGATATAAAACGCTGACATCTACCTGTCGTGTATGCTGTGGCATAATGATTCCATCATCTAACACTAGAACTGATATAAAACGCTGACATCTACCTGTCGTGTATGCTGTGGCATAATGATTCCATCATCTAACACTAGAACTGATATAAAACGCTGACATCTACCTGTCGTGTATGCTGTGCCATAATGATTCCATCATCTAACTCTAGAACTGATATAAAACGCTGACATCTACCTGTCGTGTATGCTGTGGCATAATGATTCCATCATCTAACACTCTAGAACTGATATAAAACGCTGACATCTACCTGTCGTGTATGCTGTGGCATAATGATTCCATCTAACACCCTAGAACTGATATAAAACGCTGACATCTACCTGTCGTGTATGCTGTGGTATAATGATTCCATCATCTAACACTAGAACTGATATAAAACGCTGACATCTACCTGTCGTGTATGCTGTGGCATAATGATTCCATCATCTACACTCTAGAACTGATATAAAACGCTGACATCTACCTGTCGTGTATGCTGTGGTATAATGATTCCATCATCTAACACTCTAGAACTGATATAAAACGCTGACATCTACCTGTCGTGTATGCTGTGGTATAATGATTGCATCATCTAACACTAGAACTGATATAAAACGCTGACATCTACCTGTCGTGTATGCTGTGGCATAATGATTCCATCTAACACCTAGAACTGATATAAAACGCTGACATCTACCTGTCGTGTATGCTGTGGTATAATGATTCCATCATCTAACACCCTAGAACTGATATAAAACGCTGACATCTACCTGTCGTGTATGCTGTGGTATAATGATTCCATCTAACACTCTAGAACTGATATAAAACGCTGACATCTACCTGTCGTGTATGCTGTGGCATAATGATTCCATCATCTAACACTCTAGAACTGATATAAAACGCTGACATCTACCTGTCGTGTATGCTGTGGCATAATGATTCCATCTAACACCCTAGAACTGATATAAAACGCTGACATCTACCTGTCGTGTATGCTGTGGCATAATGATTCCATCATCTAACACTCTAGAACTGATATAAAACGCTGACATCTACCTGTCGTGTATGCTGTGGCATAATGATTCCATCATCTAACACTAGAACTGATATAAAACGCTGACATCTACCTGTCGTGTATGCTGTGGCATAATGATTCATCATCTAACACTCTAGAACTGATATAAAACGCTGACATCTACCTGTCGTGTATGCTGTGGCATAATGATTCCATCATCTAACACTCTAGAACTGATATAAAACGCTGACATCTACCTGTCGTGTATGCTGTGGTATAATGATTGCATCTAACACTCTAGAACTGATATAAAACGCTGACATCTACCTGTCGTGTATGCTGTGGTATAATGATTCCATCTAACACTCTAGAACTGATATAAAACGCTGACATCTACCTGTCGTGTATGCTGTGGTATAATGATTCCATCTAACACTCTAGAACTGATATAAAACGCTGACATCTACCTGTCGTGTATGCTGTGGTATAATGATTGCATCATCTAACACTATAGAACTGATATAAAACGCTGACATCTACCTGTCGTGTATGCTGTGGTATAATGATTCCATCATCTAACACTCTAGAACTGATATAAAATGCTGACATCTACCTGTCGTGTATGCTGTGCCATAATGATTCCATCATCTAACACCCTAGAACTGATATAAAACGCTGACATCTACCTGTCGTGTATGCTGTGCCATAATGATTCCATCATCTAACACTCTAGAACTGATATAAAACGCTGACATCTACCTGTCGTGTATGCTGTGCCATAATGATTCCATCATCTAACACTCTAGAACTGATATAAAACGCTGACATCTACCTGTCGTGTATGCTGTGGCATAATGATTCCATCATCTAACACCTAGAACTGATATAAAACGCTGACATCTACCTGTCGTGTATGCTGTGGCATAATGATTCCATCATCTAACACTCTAGAACTGATATAAAACGCTGACATCTACCTGTCGTGTATGCTGTGGCATAATGATTCCATCATCTAACACTCTAGAACTGATATAAAACGCTGACATCTACCTGTCGTGTATGCTGTGGTATAATGATTCCATCATCTAACACTCTAGAACTGATATAAAACGCTGACATCTACCTGTCGTGTATGCTGTGCCATAATGATTCCATCATCTAACACTAGAACTGATATAAAACGCTGACATCTACCTGTCGTGTATGCTGTGGCATAATGATTCCATCATCTAACACTCTAGAACTGATATAAAACGCTGACATCTACCTGTCGTGTATGCTGTGGCATAATGATTCCGTCATCTAACACTCTAGAACTGATATAAAACGCTGACATCTACCTGTCGTGTATGCTGTGGTATAATGATTCCATCTAACACTCTAGAACTGATATAAAACGCTGACATCTACCTGTCGTGTATGCTGTGGTATAATGATTCCATCATCTAACACCCTAGAACTGATATAAAACGCTGACATCTACCTGTCGTGTATGCTGTGCCATAATGATTCCATCATCTAACACTAGAACTGATATAAAACGCTGACATCTACCTGTCGTGTATGCTGTGGCATAATGATTCCATCATCTAACACCCTAGAACTGATATAAAATGCTGACATCTACCTGTCGTGTATGCTGTGGCATAATGATTCCATCATCTAACACTCTAGAACTGATATAAAACGCTGACATCTACCTGTCGTGTATGCTGTGGTATAATGATTCCATCATCTAACACTCTAGAACTGATATAAAACGCTGACATCTACCTGTCGTGTATGCTGTGGTATAATGATTCCATCTAACACTCTAGAACTGATATAAAACGCTGACATCTACCTGTCGTGTATGCTGTGGTATAATGATTCCATCATCTAACACTAGAACTGATATAAAACGCTGACATCTACCTGTCGTGTATGCTGTGGCATAATGATTCCATCATCTAACACTCTAGAACTGATATAAAACGCTGACATCTACCTGTCGTGTATGCTGTGGTATAATGATTCCATCATCTAACACTATAGAACTGATATAAAACGCTGACATCTACCTGTCGTGTATGCTGTGGCATAATGATTCCATCTAACACCCTAGAACTGATATAAAACGCTGACATCTACCTGTCGTGTATGCTGTGGCATAATGATTCCATCATCTAACACCCTAGAACTGATATAAAACGCTGACATCTACCTGTCGTGTATGCTGTGCCATAATGATTCCATCATCTAACACTAGAACTGATATAAAATGCTGACATCTACCTGTCGTGTATGCTGTGGCATAATGATTCCATCTAACACCCTAGAACTGATATAAAATGCTGACATCTACCTGTCGTGTATGCTGTGGTATAATGATTCCATCTAACACTATAGAACTGATATAAAACGCTGACATCTACCTGTCGTGTATGCTGTGGCATAATGATTGCATCATCTAACACTAGAACTGATATAAAACGCTGACATCTACCTGTCGTGTATGCTGTGGCATAATGATTCCATCATCTAACACTATAGAACTGATATAAAACGCTGACATCTACCTGTCGTGTATGCTGTGGCATAATGATTCCATCATCTAACACTAGAACTGATATAAAACGCTGACATCTACCTGTCGTGTATGCTGTGGTATAATGATTCCATCATCTAACACCCTAGAACTGATATAAAACGCTGACATCTACCTGTCGTGTATGCTGTGGCATAATGATTCCGTCATCTAACACTCTAGAACTGATATAAAACGCTGACATCTACCTGTCGTGTATGCTGTGGTATAATGATTCCATCTAACACTCTAGAACTGATATAAAACGCTGACATCTACCTGTCGTGTATGCTGTGGTATAATGATTCCATCATCTAACTCTAGAACTGATATAAAACGCTGACATCTACCTGTCGTGTATGCTGTGGCATAATGATTCCATCATCTAACACTCTAGAACTGATATAAAACGCTGACATCTACCTGTCGTGTATGCTGTGGTATAATGATTCCATCATCTAACACTCTAGAACTGATATAAAACGCTGACATCTACCTGTCGTGTATGCTGTGGTATAATGATTCCATCTAACACTCTAGAACTGATATAAAATGCTGACATCTACCTGTCGTGTATGCTGTGGTATAATGATTCCATCATCTAACTCTAGAACTGATATAAAACGCTGACATCTACCTGTCGTGTATGCTGTGGCATAATGATTCCATCATCTAACACTCTAGAACTGATATAAAACGCTGACATCTACCTGTCGTGTATGCTGTGGTATAATGATTCCATCATCTAACACTCTAGAACTGATATAAAACGCTGACATCTACCTGTCGTGTATGCTGTGGTATAATGATTCCATCTAACACTCTAGAACTGATATAAAACGCTGACATCTACCTGTCGTGTATGCTGTGGTATAATGATTCCATCATCTAACACTAGAACTGATATAAAACGCTGACATCTACCTGTCGTGTATGCTGTGGTATAATGATTCCATCTAACACTATAGAACTGATATAAAACGCTGACATCTACCTGTCGTGTATGCTGTGGCATAATGATTCCATCATCTAACACTAGAACTGATATAAAACGCTGACATCTACCTGTCGTGTATGCTGTGGCATAATGATTCCATCTAACACTCTAGAACTGATATAAAACGCTGACATCTACCTGTCGTGTATGCTGTGGTATAATGATTCCATCTAACACTCTAGAACTGATATAAAACGCTGACATCTACCTGTCGTGTATGCTGTGGTATAATGATTCCATCTAACACTATAGAACTGATATAAAACGCTGACATCTACCTGTCGTGTATGCTGTGGCATAATGATTCCATCTAACACTATAGAACTGATATAAAACGCTGACATCTACCTGTCGTGTATGCTGTGGTATAATGATTCCATCTAACACTATAGAACTGATATAAAACGCTGACATCTACCTGTCGTGTATGCTGTGGTATAATGATTCCATCATCTAACTCTAGAACTGATATAAAACGCTGACATCTACCTGTCGTGTATGCTGTGGTATAATGATTCCATCTAACACTATAGAACTGATATAAAACGCTGACATCTACCTGTCGTGTATGCTGTGGTATAATGATTCCATCTAACACTCTAGAACTGATATAAAACGCTGACATCTACCTGTCGTGTATGCTGTGGTATAATGATTCATCATCTAACACCTAGAACTGATATAAAACGCTGACATCTACCTGTCGTGTATGCTGTGGCATAATGATTCATCATCTAACACTCTAGAACTGATATAAAACGCTGACATCTACCTGTCGTGTATGCTGTGGTATAATGATTCCATCTAACACTCTAGAACTGATATAAAACGCTGACATCTACCTGTCGTGTATGCTGTGGTATAATGATTCCATCATCTAACACCCTAGAACTGATATAAAACGCTGACATCTACCTGTCGTGTATGCTGTGGCATAATGATTCCTCATCTAACACTCTAGAACTGATATAAAACGCTGACATCTACCTGTCGTGTATGCTGTGGTATAATGATTCCATCATCTAACACTCTAGAACTGATATAAAACGCTGACATCTACCTGTCGTGTATGCTGTGGTATAATGATTCCATCATCTAACACTCTAGAACTGATATAAAACGCTGACATCTACCTGTCGTGTATGCTGTGGCATAATGATTCCATCATCTAACACTCTAGAACTGATATAAAACGCTGACATCTACCTGTCGTGTATGCTGTGGCATAATGATTCCATCTAACACCCTAGAACTGATATAAAACGCTGACATCTACCTGTCGTGTATGCTGTGGTATAATGATTCCATCATCTAACACTATAGAACTGATATAAAACGCTGACATCTACCTGTCGTGTATGCTGTGGTATAATGATTCCATCTAACACTATAGAACTGATATAAAACGCTGACATCTACCTGTCGTGTATGCTGTGGCATAATGATTCCATCATCTAACACTAGAACTGATATAAAACGCTGACATCTACCTGTCGTGTATGCTGTGGCATAATGATTCCATCTAACACTCTAGAACTGATATAAAATGCTGACATCTACCTGTCGTGTATGCTGTGGTATAATGATTCCATCTAACACTATAGAACTGATATAAAACGCTGACATCTACCTGTCGTGTATGCTGT
>CM026397.1:73364176-73476294 GCA_014843695.1 Archivesica marissinica
AGAACTGATATAAAACGCTGACATCTACCTGTCGTGTATGCTGTGGTATAATGATTCCATCTAACACTCTAGAACTGATATAAAACGCTGACATCTACCTGTCGTGTATGCTGTGGCATAATGATTCCATCATCTAACACTCTAGAACTGATATAAAACGCTGACATCTACCTGTCGTGTATGCTGTGGTATAATGATTCCATCATCTAACACTAGAACTGATATAAAACGCTGACATCTACCTGTCGTGTATGCTGTGGTATAATGATTCCATCTAACACCCTAGAACTGATATAAAATGCTGACATCTACCTGTCGTGTATGCTGTGGTATAATGATTCCATCTAACACTATAGAACTGATATAAAATGCTGACATCTACCTGTCGTGTATGCTGTGGCATAATGATTCCATCATCTAACACTAGAACTGATATAAAACGCTGACATCTACCTGTCGTGTATGCTGTGGCATAATGATTCCATCATCTAACACTCTAGAACTGATATAAAACGCTGACATCTACCTGTCGTGTATGCTGTGGTATAATGATTCCATCTAACACTATAGAACTGATATAAAACGCTGACATCTACTGTCGTGTATGCTGTGGCATAATGATTGCATCATCTAACACTCTAGAACTGATATAAAATGCTGACATCTACCTGTCGTGTATGCTGTGGTATAATGATTCCATCTAACACTCTAGAACTGATATAAAACGCTGACATCTACCTGTCGTGTATGCTGTGGTATAATGATTCATCATCTAACACTCTAGAACTGATATAAAACGCTGACATCTACCTGTCGTGTATGCTGTGGTATAATGATCATCTAACACCTAGAACTGATATAAAACGCTGACATCTACCTGTCGTGTATGCTGTGGTATAATGATTCCATCATCTAACACTAGAACTGATATAAAACGCTGACATCTACCTGTCGTGTATGCTGTGCCATAATGATTCCATCATCTAACTCTAGAACTGATATAAAACGCTGACATCTACCTGTCGTGTATGCTGTGGCATAATGATTCCATCATCTAACACTCTAGAACTGATATAAAACGCTGACATCTACCTGCCGTGTATGCTGTGCCATAATGATTCCATCTAACACCCTAGAACTGATATAAAACGCTGACATCTACCTGTCGTGTATGCTGTGGTATAATGATTCCATCATCTAACACCCTAGAACTGATATAAAATGCTGACATCTACCTGTCGTGTATGCTGTGGCATAATGATTGCATCATCTAACACTCTAGAACTGATATAAAACGCTGACATCTACCTGTCGTGTATGCTGTGGTATAATGATTCCATCTAACACTATAGAACTGATATAAAACGCTGACATCTACCTGTCGTGTATGCTGTGGTATAATGATTCCATCTAACACTCTAGAACTGATATAAAACGCTGACATCTACCTGTCGTGTATGCTGTGGTATAATGATTCCATCTAACACTCTAGAACTGATATAAAACGCTGACATCTACCTGTCGTGTATGCTGTGGTATAATGATTCCATCATCTAACACTCTAGAACTGATATAAAACGCTGACATCTACCTGTCGTGTATGCTGTGGCATAATGATTCCATCTAACACTCTAGAACTGATATAAAACGCTGACATCTACCTGTCGTGTATGCTGTGGTATAATGATTCCATCTAACACTATAGAACTGATATAAAACGCTGACATCTACCTGTCGTGTATGCTGTGGTATAATGATTCCATCTTAACACTAGAACTGATATAAAACGCTGACATCTACCTGTCGTGTATGCTGTGGTATAATGATTCCATCATCTAACACTAGAACTGATATAAAACGCTGACATCTACCTGTCGTGTATGCTGTGGCATAATGATTCCATCATCTAACACTCTAGAACTGATATAAAACGCTGACATCTACCTGTCGTGTATGCTGTGGTATAATGATTCCATCTAACACTCTAGAACTGATATAAAACGCTGACATCTACCTGTCGTGTATGCTGTGGTATAATGATTCCATCATCTAACACCCTAGAACTGATATAAAACGCTGACATCTACCTGTCGTGTATGCTGTGGTATAATGATTGCATCTAACACTCTAGAACTGATATAAAATGCTGACATCTACCTGTCGTGTATGCTGTGGTATAATGATTCCATCTAACACTCTAGAACTGATATAAAACGCTGACATCTACCTGTCGTGTATGCTGTGGCATAATGATTCCATCATCTAACACTCTAGAACTGATATAAAACGCTGACATCTACCTGTCGTGTATGCTGTGGCATAATGATTGCATCATCTAACACCCTAGAACTGATATAAAACGCTGACATCTACCTGTCGTGTATGCTGTGGCATAATGATTGCATCATCTAACACCCTAGAACTGATATAAAATGCTGACATCTACCTGTCGTGTATGCTGTGGTATAATGATTCCATCTAACACTATAGAACTGATATAAAACGCTGACATCTACCTGTCGTGTATGCTGTGGCATAATGATTCCATCATCTAACACTCTAGAACTGATATAAAACGCTGACATCTACCTGTCGTGTATGCTGTGGTATAATGATTGCATCTAACACTCTAGAACTGATATAAAACGCTGACATCTACCTGTCGTGTATGCTGTGGTATAATGATTCCATCTAACACTCTAGAACTGATATAAAACGCTGACATCTACCTGTCGTGTATGCTGTGGTATAATGATTCCATCTAACACTCTAGAACTGATATAAAACGCTGACATCTACCTGTCGTGTATGCTGTGGTATAATGATTCCATCATCTAACTCTAGAACTGATATAAAACGCTGACATCTACCTGTCGTGTATGCTGTGGCATAATGATTGCATCATCTAACACTCTAGAACTGATATAAAACGCTGACATCTACCTGTCGTGTATGCTGTGGTATAATGATTCCATCTAACACTCTAGAACTGATATAAAACGCTGACATCTACCTGTCGTGTATGCTGTGGTATAATGATTCCATCTAACACTCTAGAACTGATATAAAACGCTGACATCTACCTGTCGTGTATGCTGTGGTATAATGATTCCATCATCTAACTCTAGAACTGATATAAAACGCTGACATCTACCTGTCGTGTATGCTGTGGCATAATGATTGCATCATCTAACACTCTAGAACTGATATAAAACGCTGACATCTACCTGTCGTGTATGCTGTGGTATAATGATTCCATCATCTAACACTATAGAACTGATATAAAACGCTGACATCTACCTGTCGTGTATGCTGTGGTATAATGATTCCATCTAACACTCTAGAACTGATATAAAATGCTGACATCTACCTGTCGTGTATGCTGTGGTATAATGATTCCATCTAACACTATAGAACTGATATAAAACGCTGACATCTACCTGTCGTGTATGCTGTGGCATAATGATTCCATCTAACACTATAGAACTGATATAAAACGCTGACATCTACCTGTCGTGTATGCTGTGGTATAATGATTCCATCTAACACTCTAGAACTGATATAAAACGCTGACATCTACCTGTCGTGTATGCTGTGGCATAATGATTGCATCATCTAACACTCTAGAACTGATATAAAACGCTGACATCTACCTGTCGTGTATGCTGTGGTATAATGATTCCATCATCTAACTCTAGAACTGATATAAAACGCTGACATCTACCTGTCGTGTATGCTGTGGTATAATGATTCCATCATCTAACACTATAGAACTGATATAAAATGCTGACATCTACCTGTCGTGTATGCTGTGGTATAATGATTCCATCATCTAACTCTAGAACTGATATAAAACGCTGACATCTACCTGTCGTGTATGCTGTGGCATAATGATTGCATCATCTAACACTCTAGAACTGATATAAAACGCTGACATCTACCTGTCGTGTATGCTGTGGTATAATGATTCCATCTAACACTATAGAACTGATATAAAACGCTGACATCTACCTGTCGTATATGCTGTGGTATAATGATTGCATCATCTAACACTCTAGAACTGATATAAAATGCTGACATCTACCTGTCGTGTATGCTGTGGTATAATGATTCCATCTAACACTCTAGAACTGATATAAAATGCTGACATCTACCTGTCGTGTATGCTGTGGCATAATGATTGCATCATCTAACACTCTAGAACTGATATAAAACGCTGACATCTACCTGTCGTGTATGCTGTGGCATAATGATTGCATCTAACACTCTAGAACTGATATAAAACGCTGACATCTACCTGTCGTGTATGCTGTGCCATAATGATTGCATCATCTAACACTCTAGAACTGATATAAAACGCTGACATCTACCTGTCGTGTATGCTGTGCCATAATGATTGCATCATCTAACACTCTAGAACTGATATAAAACGCTGACATCTACCTGTCGTGTATGCTGTGGCATAATGATTCCATCATCTAACACTCTAGAACTGATATAAAACGCTGACATCTACCTGTCGTGTATGCTGTGGTATAATGATTCCATCATCTAACTCTAGAACTGATATAAAACGCTGACATCTACCTGTCGTGTATGCTGTGGTATAATGATTCCATCATCTAACTCTAGAACTGATATAAAACGCTGACATCTACCTGTCGTGTATGCTGTGGCATAATGATTGCATCATCTAACACTCTAGAACTGATATAAAACGCTGACATCTACCTGTCGTGTATGCTGTGGTATAATGATTGCATCTAACACTCTAGAACTGATATAAAACGCTGACATCTACCTGTCGTGTATGCTGTGGTATAATGATTCCATCTAACACTCTAGAACTGATATAAAACGCTGACATCTACCTGTCGTGTATGCTGTGGTATAATGATTCCATCATCTAACTCTAGAACTGATATAAAACGCTGACATCTACCTGTCGTGTATGCTGTGGCATAATGATTCCATCATCTAACACTCTAGAACTGATATAAAACGCTGACATCTACCTGTCGTGTATGCTGTGGTATAATGATTCCATCTAACACTCTAGAACTGATATAAAACGCTGACATCTACCTGTCGTGTATGCTGTGGTATAATGATTCCATCATCTAACACTCTAGAACTGATATAAAACGCTGACATCTACCTGTCGTGTATGCTGTGGTATAATGATTCCATCTAACACTAGAACTGATATAAAACGCTGACATCTACCTGTCGTGTATGCTGTGGTATAATGATTCTCATCTAACACTATAGAACTGATATAAAACGCTGACATCTACCTGTCGTGTATGCTGTGGCATAATGATTCCATCATCTAACACTCTAGAACTGATATAAAATGCTGACATCTACCTGTCGTGTATGCTGTGGTATAATGATTCCATCTAACACTCTAGAACTGATATAAAACGCTGACATCTACCTGTCGTGTATGCTGTGGTATAATGATTCCATCATCTAACACTCTAGAACTGATATAAAACGCTGACATCTACCTGTCGTGTATGCTGTGGTATAATGATTCCATCTAACACTCTAGAACTGATATAAAACGCTGACATCTACCTGTCGTGTATGCTGTGGTATAATGATTCCATCTAACACTAGAACTGATATAAAACGCTGACATCTACCTGTCGTGTATGCTGTGGCATAATGATTCCATCATCTAACACTCTAGAACTGATATAAAACGCTGACATCTACCTGTCGTGTATGCTGTGGCATAATGATTCCATCTAACACTCTAGAACTGATATAAAACGCTGACATCTACCTGTCGTGTATGCTGTGGTATAATGATTCCATCATCTAACACCCTAGAACTGATATAAAACGCTGACATCTACCTGTCGTGTATGCTGTGGCATAATGATTCCGTCATCTAACACTATAGAACTGATATAAAACGCTGACATCTACCTGTCGTGTATGCTGTGGCATAATGATTCCATCATCTAACACTCTAGAACTGATATAAAACGCTGACATCTACCTGTCGTGTATGCTGTGGTATAATGATTGCATCTAACACTCTAGAACTGATATAAAACGCTGACATCTACCTGTCGTGTATGCTGTGGTATAATGATTCCATCTAACACTCTAGAACTGATATAAAACGCTGACATCTACCTGTCGTGTATGCTGTGGTATAATGATTCCATCATCTAACACTAGAACTGATATAAAACGCTGACATCTACCTGTCGTGTATGCTGTGGCATAATGATTCCATCATCTAACACTCTAGAACTGATATAAAACGCTGACATCTACCTGTCGTGTATGCTGTGGTATAATGATTGCATCTAACACTCTAGAACTGATATAAAACGCTGACATCTACCTGTCGTGTATGCTGTGGTATAATGATTCCATCTAACACTCTAGAACTGATATAAAACGCTGACATCTACCTGTCGTGTATGCTGTGGTATAATGATTCCATCTAACACTCTAGAACTGATATAAAACGCTGACATCTACCTGTCGTGTATGCTGTGGTATAATGATTCCATCATCTAACTCTAGAACTGATATAAAACGCTGACATCTACCTGTCGTGTATGCTGTGGCATAATGATTGCATCATCTAACACTCTAGAACTGATATAAAACGCTGACATCTACCTGTCGTGTATGCTGTGGTATAATGATTCCATCATCTAACACTATAGAACTGATATAAAATGCTGACATCTACCTGTCGTGTATGCTGTGGTATAATGATTCCATCTAACACTCTAGAACTGATATAAAATGCTGACATCTACCTGTCGTGTATGCTGTGGTATAATGATTCCATCATCTAACTCTAGAACTGATATAAAACGCTGACATCTACCTGTCGTGTATGCTGTGGCATAATGATTGCATCATCTAACACTCTAGAACTGATATAAAACGCTGACATCTACCTGTCGTGTATGCTGTGGTATAATGATTCCATCTAACACTATAGAACTGATATAAAACGCTGACATCTACCTGTCGTGTATGCTGTGGTATAATGATTGCATCATCTAACACTCTAGAACTGATATAAAATGCTGACATCTACCTGTCGTGTATGCTGTGGTATAATGATTCCATCTAACACTCTAGAACTGATATAAAACGCTGACATCTACCTGTCGTGTATGCTGTGGCATAATGATTGCATCATCTAACACTCTAGAACTGATATAAAACGCTGACATCTACCTGTCGTGTATGCTGTGGCATAATGATTGCATCTAACACTCTAGAACTGATATAAAACGCTGACATCTACCTGTCGTGTATGCTGTGGCATAATGATTGCATCATCTAACACTCTAGAACTGATATAAAACGCTGACATCTACCTGTCGTGTATGCTGTGGCATAATGATTCCATCATCTAACACTCTAGAACTGATATAAAACGCTGACATCTACCTGTCGTGTATGCTGTGGCATAATGATTCCATCATCTAACACTCTAGAACTGATATAAAACGCTGACATCTACCTGTCGTGTATGCTGTGGTATAATGATTCCATCATCTAACTCTAGAACTGATATAAAACGCTGACATCTACCTGTCGTGTATGCTGTGGTATAATGATTCCATCATCTAACACTCTAGAACTGATATAAAACGCTGACATCTACCTGTCGTGTATGCTGTGGCATAATGATTGCATCATCTAACACTCTAGAACTGATATAAAACGCTGACATCTACCTGTCGTGTATGCTGTGGTATAATGATTGCATCTAACACTCTAGAACTGATATAAAACGCTGACATCTACCTGTCGTGTATGCTGTGGTATAATGATTCCATCTAACACTAGAACTGATATAAAACGCTGACATCTACCTGTCGTGTATGCTGTGGTATAATGATTCAGTCATCTAACACTATAGAACTGATATAAAACGCTGACATCTACCTGTCGTGTATGCTGTGGCATAATGATTCCATCATCTAACACTCTAGAACTGATATAAAATGCTGACATCTACCTGTCGTGTATGCTGTGGTATAATGATTCCATCTAACACTATAGAACTGATATAAAACGCTGACATCTACCTGTCGTGTATGCTGTGGTATAATGATTCCATCATCTAACACCCTAGAACTGATATAAAACGCTGACATCTACCTGTCGTGTATGCTGTGGTATAATGATTGCATCTAACACTCTAGAACTGATATAAAATGCTGACATATACCTGTCGTGTATGCTGTTGTATAATGATTCCATCTAACACTATAGAACTGATATAAAACGCTGACATCTACCTGTCGTGTATGCTGTGGCATAATGATTCCATCATCTAACACTCTAGAACTGATATAAAATGCTGACATCTACCTGTCGTGTATGCTGTGGCATAATGATTGCATCATCTAACACCCTAGAACTGATATAAAACGCTGACATCTACCTGTCGTGTATGCTGTGGCATAATGATTGCATCATCTAACACCCTAGAACTGATATAAAATGCTGACATCTACCTGTCGTGTATGCTGTGGTATAATGATTCCATCATCTAACACCCTAGAACTGATATAAAACGCTGACATCTACCTGTCGTGTATGCTGTGGTATAATGATTCCATCTAACACTATAGAACTGATATAAAACGCTGACATCTACCTGTCGTGTATGCTGTGGCATAATGATTGCATCATCTAACACTCTAGAACTGATATAAAACGCTGACATCTACCTGTCGTGTATGCTGTGGTATAATGATTGCATCTAACACTCTAGAACTGATATAAAACGCTGACATCTACCTGTCGTGTATGCTGTGGCATAATGATTGCATCATCTAACACCCTAGAACTGATATAAAACGCTGACATCTACCTGTCGTGTATGCTGTGGTATAATGATTCCATCATCTAACACCCTAGAACTGATATAAAACGCTGACATCTACCTGTCGTGTATGCTGTGGTATAATGATTCCATCTAACACTATAGAACTGATATAAAACGCTGACATCTACCTGTCGTGTATGCTGTGGCATAATGATTGCATCATCTAACACTCTAGAACTGATATAAAACGCTGACATCTACCTGTCGTGTATGCTGTGGTATAATGATTGCATCTAACACTCTAGAACTGATATAAAACGCTGACATCTACCTGTCGTGTATGCTGTGGTATAATGATTCCATCTAACACTCTAGAACTGATATAAAACGCTGACATCTACCTGTCGTGTATGCTGTGGTATAATGATTCCATCTAACACTCTAGAACTGATATAAAACGCTGACATCTACCTGTCGTGTATGCTGTGGTATAATGATTCCATCATCTAACACTCTAGAACTGATATAAAATGCTGACATCTACCTGTCGTGTATGCTGTGGTATAATGATTCCATCTAACACTCTAGAACTGATATAAAACGCTGACATCTACCTGTCGTGTATGCTGTGGTATAATGATTCCATCATCTAACACTCTAGAACTGATATAAAACGCTGACATCTACCTGTCGTGTATGCTGTGGTATAATGATTGCATCTAACACTCTAGAACTGATATAAAACGCTGACATCTACCTGTCGTGTATGCTGTGGTATAATGATTCCATCATCTAACACTCTAGAACTGATATAAAACGCTGACATCTACCTGTCGTGTATGCTGTGGTATAATGATTCCATCATCTAACACTCTAGAACTGATATAAAACGCTGACATCTACCTGTCGTGTATGCTGTGGCATAATGATTCCATCTAACACTCTAGAACTGATATAAAACGCTGACATCTACCTGTCGTGTATGCTGTGGCATAATGATTCCATCTAACACTCTAGAACTGATATAAAACGCTGACATCTACCTGTCGTGTATGCTGTGGTATAATGATTCCATCTAACACTCTAGAACTGATATAAAACGCTGACATCTACCTGTCGTGTATGCTGTGGTATAATGATTCCATCATCTAACACTCTAGAACTGATATAAAACGCTGACATCTACCTGTCGTGTATGCTGTGGTATAATGATTCCATCTAACACTCTAGAACTGATATAAAACGCTGACATCTACCTGTCGTGTATGCTGTGGTATAATGATTCCATCATCTAACACTCTAGAACTGATATAAAACGCTGACATCTACCTGTCGTGTATGCTGTGGTATAATGATTGCATCTAACACTCTAGAACTGATATAAAACGCTGACATCTACCTGTCGTGTATGCTGTGGTATAATGATTCCATCATCTAACACTAGAACTGATATAAAACGCTGACATCTACCTGTCGTGTATGCTGTGGTATAATGATTCCATCTAACACTCTAGAACTGATATAAAACGCTGACATCTACCTGTCGTGTATGCTGTGGTATAATGATTCCATCATCTAACACTCTAGAACTGATATAAAATGCTGACATCTACCTGTCGTGTATGCTGTGGCATAATGATTCCATCATCTAACACTCTAGAACTGATATAAAACGCTGACATCTACCTGTCGTGTATGCTGTGGTATAATGATTGCATCTAACACTCTAGAACTGATATAAAACGCTGACATCTACCTGTCGTGTATGCTGTGGTATAATGATTCCATCTAACACCCTAGAACTGATATAAAACGCTGACATCTACCTGTCGTGTATGCTGTGGTATAATGATTCCATCATCTAACACTCTAGAACTGATATAAAACGCTGACATTTCTAGGGAATATTTCTGCTGCAGTTTCTTCTCCAACTCTGCTTGTTCCACCTCTTCGACATCTTTGCCCTGGAACTTTTCCTGCAAAGGTAAGTCAAGATGAACGTAAATGAAAAAAATATTACATTTCAGGCCCGAGATTTGTTTGTCCGAAATTTATCAGCGAGATAAAATGATTCCGGGCTCCAGCTAGACCCAAATGTTTGGGAGAAGTGAGAAAATACACGATTGTGTAATCTTATGGTATCATTTAATAAATTTCAACATAATAGGGTTAAAATACAAAATATGACCATTAAATACAATATTTGAATAGAAGGGGTGCTTTACAATAGCCAGTGTATCTTACTGGACAATATTTTGTCTGAAAATTGTAAAAAAAAAATATTTAAAAATAATATTTTTTTTAGGGAGAAATCTTTCAGATGGGACGTTAAACCGAGGTCTCGTGTCGGTGCTTTACACTGTGCACGTAAAAGAACTAGAGGAGACTCTGGAATGGGTCTCTTGTCTGTATCATTGCACTATCCTCCATAATCTAAAATGACTAATCTCTTCAGGAGGCGTCGCTCATATGGGCAACCGGTAGCGACGATAAATAAACGTAACCGGTTGCCCATATGAGCGATGCCTCCTGAAGAGATTAGATTTTGGAGGATAGTGCATGATGCAGACAGGGACCCATTCCAGAATCTCCTCTGGTTCTTTTACGTGCACGGTGTAAAGCACCTACACAAAACCTCAGTTTAACGTCCCATCTGAAAGACTGTTAATTTTATTAGGGTCAGACGGAGGATCGAACCTGCGATCCCTGGATTACCAGTCCAGCGTGTTACCACTGGACTACAGATCCATCTGTAAAATAAATATCTATATATATAAATCCCAATGCGTTATAAATATATAAATAACTGAATATGAAAGCGCCACCAAAATTTAGGGGGCGCCACCAAAATTAAGGGGAGGTTGCTACAGTGTCTGGAGGTTAAATGACTGGTTCTGTGTTGATTAAAACCTTGCGATCCATGGATTAGTACAGCGTGTTACCACCGGACTACCGATCCGTCTGTGTATATAAACAAAGATGGACTGGATAAAAAGTTAAATACCTTATCGTTGTCGTCTATGAATTTGCTCTTGGATTTAATATTAATAGACTGCTTCCAATAAACATGCTACAATTTATCAACTCTCGGGCTGGCCAGCTCAGTTTGGCAACGTATTTTTGTACAGAAAATTACTTCGGTCCCGCATATTGTCAGCTATCTTGGTGACAGGCATTATGGGGGATAGGCTCTTAGGTGAATTTAGTTTATACAAATTTATCTTAGCTCGATTGCGAAACAAGTTCCTACAACTTATATTAATCGCTCTGGAGACTCCATTCTTGATGGAATCCATCGCCACGAGGAAGAGAGAAAGAGGTATTGTGGAATTTAATACCTTGCGTAAGGGCACAATCTTAACATCTCAAGCTGGGTGCGAACACTGGGCCTTTCGCACCTGAAGTGATTATTCTACCATTGCGCTATCACGACTTCTCAAGTGAATAAACAGTGAACAAGTGTATACAATATTCTGTATTTCCAAGTACGTACATGAATTATTTCGTGTATAAGTTGGGTTTTGTCCATCATTCCTATGACAGCATTGGGCCATGTGAACATAAAGTTGGGACTACAGGAACGACCACACTGAAATTATAAAATGCATTGGTCACAAAAAGTGGAAATAGAAGTGCAAACGAACAAACCTACAATGTTCCTGAAACAGGTCAATGACCAATAGGAGACTAGAAACAGGTCAATGATCAATAGGGGACTAGAAATAGGTCAATGATCAATAGGGGACTAGAAACAGGTATATGACCAATAGGAGACTAGAAACAGTTCAATGACCAATAGGGGACTAGAAACAGGTCAATGACCAATAGGGGACTAGAAACAGGTATATGACCAATAGGGGACTAGAAACAGGTATATGACCAATAGGGGACTAGAAACAGGTATATGACCAATAGGGGACTAGAAACAGGTATATGACCAATAGGGGACTAGAAACAGGTATATGACCAATAGGGGACTAGAAACAGGTCAATGACCAATATGAGACTAGAAACAGGTCTATGACCAATAGGAGACTAGAAACAGGTCGATGACCAATAGGGGACTAGAAACAGGTCTATGACCAATAGGGGACTAGAAACAGGTCTATGACCAATAGGGGACTAGAAACAGGTCAATGACCAATAGGAGACTAGAAACAGGTATATGACCAATAGGAGACTAGAAACAGGTCAATGACCAATATGAGACTAGAAACAGGTCTATGACCAATAGGAGACTAGAAACAGGTCGATGACCAATAGGGGACTAGGAACAGGTCTATGACCAATAAGGGACTAGAAACAGGTATATGACCAATAGGGGACTAGAAACAGGTCAATGACCAATAGGAGACTAGAAACAGGTATATGACCAATAGGAGACTAGAAACAGGTCTATGACCAATAGGGGACTAGAAACAGTTCTATGACCAATAGGAGATTAGAAACAGGTCGATGACCAATAGAGGACTAGAAACAGGTCTATGACCAATAGGGGACTAGAAACAGGTCAATGACCAATAGGAGACTAGAAATAGTTCAATGACCAATAGGATACTAGACACAGGTCTATGACCAATAGGGGACTAGAAATAGTTCAATGACCAATATGAGACTAGAAACAGGTCTATGACCAATAGGGGACTAGAAATAGTTCAATGACCATTATGAGACTAGACACAGGTCTATGACCAATAGGAGACTAGAAATAGTTCAATGACCAATAGGAGACTAGAAACAGGTCATGACCAATAGGGACTAGACACAGGTCTATGACCAATATGGGACTAGAAACAGGTCAATGATCAATAGGGGACTAGAAACAGGCCAATGACCAATAGGGGACTAGAAACAGGTCTATGACCAATAGGAGACTTGACACAGGTCTATGACCAATAGGGGACTAGAAACAGTTCAATGAACAATAGGGGACTAGAAACAGGTCTATGACCAATAGGGGACTAGAAACAGGTCAATGACCAATAGCGGACCTCTTCTGTCTCCGTCATGGTGATAGGTTCCATCAGGAATGAGGCATAGAGAGCGGTTAATCTAATGTAAAAACTTGTCAAGCTATTTTATTTTATTAAATTTGTATAAGTAAACTGACCATGAGGAAATTAGTTGGTCCGATGCTGTTTCCAATGACGATGGAAATCTTAGGAACGTTTGCACAACTAACAGCAGCCATCATCTTAGCATGGTCTCTTATAATGTTACCCCCTGTCACACCTGAAATATACAGTTACCCCCTGTCATGCCTGAAATATACAGTTACCCCATGTCACACCTGAAATATACAGTTACCCCTGTCACACCTGAAATGTACAGTTACCCCCTGTCACACCTGAAATATACAGTTACCTCCTGTCATGCCTGAAATATACAGTTACCCCATGTCACACCTGAAATATACAGTTACCCCCTGTCACACCTGAACTATACAGTTACCCCCTGTCATGCCTGAAATATACAGTTACCCCATGTCACACCTGAAATATACAGTTACCCCATGTCACACCTGAAATATACAGTTACCCCCTGTCACACCTGAACTATACAGTTACCCCCTGTCACACCTGAAATATACAGTTACCCCCTGTCACACCTGAAATATACCATTACCCCCTGTCACGCCTGAAATATACAGTTACCCCCTGTCACACCTGAACTATACCATTACCCCCTGTCACACCTGAAATATACCATTACCCCCTGTCACGCCTGAAATATACCATTACCCCCTGTCACACCTGAAATATACAGTTACCCCCTGTCACACCTGAAATATACAGTTACCCCCTGTCACACCTGAAATATACAGTTACCCCCTGTCACACCTGAAATATAGTCTCCATACCTTTTCCGTGGTAAGGCGTCCACCTACGGAGCGGGAGGTCGAAGGTTCGAACCTCAACAGGGGTTTGTTCTGGTATCAGATATGGCTGATTGGTGAGCCGCCAGCTAGTTAAATAATGGTTATCGATTGCCTACAACCTGGTCTACAAGCATAGGATTCAGGGAGTATCGATGTTCATAAAAAAAGGTGTCTCATATGTCAGTAATGGCTGGCCCTTTAAATACGGGTGACAGTATAATAAACAAACACTTATAGTTAGACCCATTAGTAGTTGCCTCTATTAAGCAACCAATCTGCCATAAGCAGTCAAATTACAAACTGACATTTTATTACATAAGTGACCTGTATTAAGCAGCTACCTGTGCTAAGCAACCACTTTCCAACATTAAATTGACTGGCTGCTTAATACAGGACAAGTGGATAGTGCAATGATACAGACAGAGACCCATTCCAGAGTCTTCTCTGGTTCTTTTACGTGCATGGTGTAAAGCACTGATACGAGACCTCGGTTTAATGTCCCATCTGAAAGACTGTTAATTTTAGTAGGGTCAGACGGACTGGATTACCAGTCCAGCGTGTTACAACTGGATTACAGATCCATCTGTGATTAGATTCACTGAAACTAACAGCATTTTATAAGAGACAGATTGTAGTGAGCATATCAGACACACCATAGTTGACGTTGGTAGGTTGTGAGACGGTGTTATGCAAGAACACGATTGGAATGCTACGTTCTGAACACATCTGTACAAAATGAGCCCCCTTGGCTGCCCCAGTGTCCGTCATGTCTCCGTTGTTCCCTACTATACCCACTAAATATCTGAAATGAAATGACATGCTTCATGCTTCAGGATTTTTAATGCATGTAGAGTTGCAGCTTACAGATATACCATCCTCGTGGCCTAGCGGTAAAGGTACCACCTAAAGAGCGAGAGGCCGAAGGTTTGAACCTGGTCAGTGGGTCATTCTGATATGGCTGGTTGGTGAGCCGCAAGCTAGTTGAATAATGGTTACCGATCAGCCTGGCACCTGGCCTGTAAGGACTCTGGAACCTGGCACCTGGCTTGTAAGGCTAGGACTCTGGAGCCTGGCCTGTAAGGATAGGGCTCAGGAGCCTGGCACCTGGCCTGTAAGGATAGGACTCTGAAGCCTGGCCTGTAAGGATAGGGCTCAGGAGCCTGGCACCTGGCCTGTAAGGATAGGACTCTGGAGCCTGGCCTGTAAGGATAGGGCTCAGGAGCCTGGCACCTGGCCTGTAAGGATAGGACTCTGGAGCCTGGCACCTGGCTTGTAAGGCTAGGACTCTGGAGCTTGGCCTGTACGGATAGGACTCTGGAGCCTGGAACCTGGCCTGTAAGGATAGGACTCTGGAGCCTGGCCTGTAAGGATAGGACTCTGGAGCCTGGCACCTGGCCTGTAAGGATAGGACTCTGGAGCCTGGAACCTGGCCTGTAAGGATAGGACTCTGGAGCCTGGCCTGTAAGGATAGGACTCTGGAAGTACTGATGTCTATTAAAAGTGTCTCATAAGTAATACATAGCTGCCCTTTCAACAGGGGGGTGACTCTATATATGTTAAATTTCGTGTTTTACGCCTGCATCAGCACCATATCGGACTATATCGCCGGCAGGCAGTTTACTTAACAACACCTTTCCTGGGCAGGCTCCAGCGGTTAACCAGTACTTGGGTGCATCAAACTCCGTAAGAAACTGCCAACTTTTTCATATAAATGAGACACGGCCTGAGCGGGGCTCGAACCCGTGACCATCAGTGATGATAGGTTACAGTAGTATACAAGTCAGCGACCTTAACCACTCGACCACGGAGGCAGACTATGGGGGTGACTCTATAATAAACAAACACTTTATACAGGGTCTCCAGCTATATGTTGTGGGACAGGAAAAATATTGTATGTATGTATATATGTTCCTTTAATGTCAAACCCCTCGCTGGGACTTAGACATGTTTTCCTGGGCAGGCTTAGCCAACCTAAGCGATTAACCAGTACTAAACAATGTGTGTGAGGTGGCTTGCTCAATGACACTACATACGTGGCATGACCGAGTATCGAACCCGGGACCGTTCGATTCCAAATCCGACGCTCTACCACTGGACCACGGACGCCACAATATTGTAGAATAACTAACCACAATTTTCTAGTAGGATTCCTACCCACAGCAATAAGGGACAGAGCATTGTCAGGCAGCCCCCAATATTAGACAATCGCCAACATTTCTTGTAAGGTTACAAGTTTTATGCTCTGTTCATGGGTAAAACCACGGACCTTCTGCAAGCCAGGTTGTGAGTTTTATCACCTGAATGAATCCGGCAGGGATCAAACCAACTGCGACTAGGTGAAAGTTGAGTGAAAAGTCAACAACTATGACAACTCGGCCACGTCGGCACCAAACTACGAGTATTTCCTCGGTATAACATCTATCATCTATAATCATATAGGTTATTCACCCCTGAATGTGAGCAAAGCCGGTCACCAGCGACGTCCCAAATTGCGCTTTAAATTCACTAAATCTGCTGCCGTCTACAATTCTTGATAGAACCTACAACCAGAAAGTCTTCGAGTTAAAATAATTCATTATTTAGATTGACAGATATCTTTATTTATAGAGGGTGACCTAATTAGTTCTGTATTTATGGAGGGTGACCTAATTAGTTCTGTATTTATGGAGGGTGACCTAATTAGTTCTGTATTTATAGAGGGTGACCTAATTAGTTCTGTATTTATAGAGGGTGACCTAATTAGTTCTGTATTATAGAGGTGACCTAATTAGTTCTGTATTTAGAGGGTGACCTAATTAGTTCTGTATTTATAGAGGGTGACCTAATTAGTTCTGTATTTATAGAGGGTGACCTAATTAGTTCTGTATTTATGGAGGGTGACCTAATTAGTTCTGTTTTAAGGGTGACCTAATTAGTTCTGTATTTATAGGGTGACCTAATTAGTTCTGTATTTATAGAGGGGACCTAATTAGTTCTGTATTTATAAGGGTGACCTAATTAGTTCTGTATTTATGGAGGGTGACCTAATTAGTTCTGTATTTATGGAGGGTGACCTAATTATCTGTATTTATAGAGGGTGACCTAATTAGTTCTGTATTTATAGAGGGTGACCTAATTAGTTCTGTATTTGTTTATAGATGGTGACCTAATTAGTTCTGTATTTATAGAGGGTGACCTAATTAGTTCTGTATTTATAGAGGGTGACCTAATTAGTTCTGTATTTGTTTATAGATGGTGACCTAATTAGTTCTGTATTTATAGAGGGTGACCTAATTAGTTCTGTATTTGTATAGATGGTGACCTAATTAGTTCTGTATTTATAGAGGGTGACCTAATTAGTTCTGTATTTATAGAGGGTGACCTAATTAGTTCTGTATTTGTTTATAGAGGGTGACCTAATTAGTTCTGTATTTATAGAGGGTGACCTAATTAGTTCTGTATTTATAGAGGGTGACCTAATTAGTTCTGTATTTATAGAGGGTGACCTAATTAGTTCTGTATTTATAGAGGGTGACCTAATTAGTTCTGTATTTATAGAGGGTGACCTAATTAGTTCTGTATTTATAGAGGGTGACCTAATTAGTTCTGTATTTATAGAGGGTGACCTAATTAGTTCTGTATTTATAGAGGGTGACCTAATTAGTTCTGTATTTATAGATGGTGACCTAATTAGTTCTGTATTTATAGAGGGTGACCTAATTAGTTCTGTATTTATAGAGGGTGACCTAATTAGTTCTGTATTTATAGATGGTGACCTAATTAGTTCTGTATTTATAGAGGGTGACCTAATTAGTTCTGTATTTATGGAGGGTGACCTAATTAGTTCTGTATTTATAGAGGGTGACCTAATTAGTTCTGTATTTATAGAGGGTGACCTAATTAGTTCTGTATTTATAGAGGGTGACCTAATTAGTTCTGTATTTATGGAGGGTGACCTAATTAGTTCTGTATTTATGGAGGGTGACCTAATTAGTTCTGTATTTATGGAGGGTGACCTAATTAGTTCTGTATTTATGGAGGGTGACCTAATTAGTTCTGTATTTATAGAGGGTGACCTAATTAGTTCTGTATATATAGAGGGTGCCCTAATTAGTTCTGAACTAATCCCCCTTAGTTTAACATTATAGCATAAATATTGAGTGTTTACATATGATCAGTCTAAAAATCGATCCGACTTGACCCCCACAATACAATACAACTAGACCAATAATATAGTAACAGTAAACACAAACATTGGTACATTAATACAGATAGTATCTATAAACACAAACATGGGTACATTAATACAGATAGTATCTGTAAACACAAACATCGTACATTAATACAGATAGTATCAGTAAACACAAACATCGAACATTAATACAGATAGTATCTGTAAACACAAACATCGTACATTAATACAGATAGTATCAGTAAACACAAACATGGGTACATTAATACAGATAGTATCAGTAAACACAAACATCGTACATTAATACAGATAGTATCAGTAAACACAAACATGGTACATTAATACAGATAGTATCAGTAAACACAAACATCGTACATTAATACAGATAGTATCAGTAAACACAAACATTGTACATTAATACAGATAGTATCAGTAAACACAAACATCGTACATTAATACAGATAGTATCTGTAAACACAAACATCGTACATTAATACAGATAGTATCAGTAAACACAAACATTGTACATTAATACAGATAGTATCTGTAAACACAAACATCGTACATTAATACAGATAGTATCTGTAAACACAAACATTGGTACATTAATACAGATAGTATCAGTAAACACAAACATTGGTACATTAATACAGATAGTATCAGTAAACACAAACATTGTACATTAATACAGATAGTATCTGTAAACACAAACATTGTACATTAATACAGATAGTATCTATAAACACAAACATGGGTACATTAATACAGATAGTATCTGTAAACACAAACATCGTACATTAATACAGATAGTATCAGTAAACACAAACATCGAACATTAATACAGATAGTATCTGTAAACACAAACATCGTACATTAATACAGATAGTATCAGTAAACACAAACATGGGTACATTAATACAGATAGTATCAGTAAACACAAACATTGGTACATTAATACAGATAGTATCAGTAAACACAAACATTGTACATTAATACAGATAGTATCTGTAAACACAAACATCGTACATTAATACAGATAGTATCAGTAAACACAAACATTGTACATTAATACAGATAGTATCTGTAAACACAAACATCGTACATTAATACAGATAGTATCTGTAAACACAAACATTGGTACATTAATACAGATAGTATCAGTAAACACAAACATTGGTACATTAATACAGATAGTATCAGTAAACACAAACATTGTACATTAATACAGATAGTATCTGTAAACACAAACATTGTACATTAATACAGATAGTATCTGTAAACACAAACATCATACATTAATACAGATAGTATCAGTAAACACAAATATCGTACATTAATACAGATAGTATCTGTAAACACAAACATGGGTACATTAATACAGATAGTATCAGTAAACACAAACATCGTACATTAATACAGATAGTATCTGTAAACACAAACATGGGTACATTAATACAGATAGTATCAGTAAACACAAACATTGTACATTAATACAGATAGTATCTGTAAACACAAACATCGTACATTAATACAGATAGTATCAGTAAACACAAACATTGGTACATTAATACAGATTGTATCTGTAAACACAAACATCATACATTAATACAGATAGTATCAGTAAACACAAACATTGGTACATTAATACAGATAGTATCAGTAAACACAAACATGGGTACATTAATACAGATAGTATCTGTAAACACAAATATCGTACATTAATACAGATAGATCAGTAAACACAAACATCGTACATTAATACAGATAGTATCAGTAAACACAAACATCGTACATTAATACAGATAGTATCAGTAAACACAAACATCATACATTAATACAGATAGTATCTGTAAACACAAACATTGTACATTAATACAGATAGTATCAGTAAACACAAACATGGGTACATTAATACAGATAGTATCTGTAAACACAAACATTGTACATTAATACAGATAGTATCAGTAAACACAAACATTGGTACATTAATACAGATAGTATCAGTAAACACAAACATCATACATTAATACAGATAGTATCTGTAAACACAAACATTGTACATTAATACAGATAGTATCTGTAAACACAAACATGGGTACATTAATACAGATAGTATCAGTAAACACAAACATCGTACATTAATACAGATAGTATCAGTAAACACAAACATCGTACATTAATACAGATAGTATCTGTAAACACAAACATAATACATTAATACAGATAGTATCTGTAAACACAAACATTGTACATTAATACAGATAGTATCAGTAAACACAAACATTGTACATTAATACAGATAGTATCAGTAAACACAAACATTGGTACATTAATACAGATAGTATCAGTAAACACAAACATCGTACATTAATACAGATAGTATCTGTAAACACAAACATCGTACATTAATACAGATAGTATCAGTAAACACAAACATCGTACATTAATACAGATAGTATCAGTAAACACAAACATCGTACATTAATACAGATAGTATCAGTAAACACAAACATTGGTACATTAATACAGATAGTATCTGTAAACACAAACATCATACATTAATACAGATAGTATCAGTAAACACAAACATTGGTACATTAATACAGATAGTATCAGTAAACACAAACATCGTACATTAATACAGATAGTATCAGTAAACACAAACATCATACATTAATACAGATAGTATCTGTAAACACAAACATTGTACATTAATACAGATAGTATCTGTAAACACAAACATCGTACATTAATACAGATAGTATCAGTAAACACAAACATTGGTACATTAATACAGATAGTATCAGTAAACACAAACATCGTACATTAATACAGATAGTATCAGTAAACACAAACATCGTACATTAATACAGATAGTATCTGTAAACACAAACATAATACATTAATACAGATAGTATCTGTAAACACAAACATTGTACATTAATACAGATAGTATCAGTAAACACAAACATTGTACATTAATACAGATAGTATCAGTAAACACAAACATTGTACATTAATACAGATAGTATCAGTAAACACAAACATTGTACATTAATACAGATAGTATCAGTAAACACAAACATCGTACATTAATACAGATAGTATCTGTAAACACAAACATCATACATTAATACAGATAGTATCAGTAAACACAAACATCGTACATTAATACAGATAGTATCAGTAAACACAAACATCGGTACATTAATACAGATAGTATCAGTAAACACAAACATCGTACATTAATACAGATAGTATCTGTAAACACAAACATCATACATTAATACAGATAGTATCAGTAAACACAAACATCGTACATTAATACAGATAGTATCAGTAAACACAAACATCGTACATTAATACAGATAGTATCAGTAAACACAAACATTAATACAGATAGTATCAGTAAACACAAACATCGTACATTAATACAGATAGTATCAGTAAACACAAACATTGGTACATTAATACAGATAGTATCTGTAAACACAAACATCATACATTAATACAGATAGTATCAGTAAACACAAACATCGTACATTAATACAGATAGTATCTGTAAACACAAACATGGGTACATTAATACAGATAGTATCTGTAAACACAAACATAATACATTAATACAGATAGTATCTGTAAACACAAACATTGTACATTAATACAGATAGTATCAGTAAACACAAACATTGTACATTAATACAGATAGTATCTGTAAACACAAACATCGTACATTAATACAGATAGTATCTGTAAACACAAACATGGGTACATTAATACAGATAGTATCAGTAAACACAAACATTGGTACATTAATACAGATAGTATCAGTAAACACAAACATCATACATTAATACAGATAGTATCTGTAAACACAAACATCGTACATTAATACAGATAGTATCTGTAAACACAAACATCATACATTAATACAGATAGTATCTGTAAACACAAACATTGTACATTAATACAGATAGTATCTGTAAACACAAACATCCTACATTAATACAGATAGTATCAGTAAACACAAACATGGGTACATTAATACAGATAATATCAGTAAACACAAACATTGTACATTAATACAGATAGTATCTGTAAACACAAACATGGGTACATTAATACAGATAGTATCAGTAAACACAAACATCGTACATTAATACAGATAGTATCAGATACCTTTCTTATATCCATAGTGTCTTGTTCTTTGACTGGTATAAGTCCTTGGATGTGTTCAGGATCAAACATGGGTTCATCTGGACTCCTCGATGGGCCAGGCTGCTCTGGAAGGTTTAGGGTCGCAATCAGATCACGTCCAGTCTGGAACCCCTCATATTCATTGGCAGCAAAATAGTCTGTACACCCGCTAACACTGTTAATAAGGCAATAACGTGATCAGAGGCCTAGGGGCTGTGTAAACCGAGTAATACACAGATTAACAATTGATTTATGTATGGCTAGATCATAAAATACTTCGTCGTCGTGATAGCTCAGTGGTAGCGCGTTCGCTTCACGTGCGAAATGCCCGGAGTTCGAGCCCCGCTGGAGCCATTATGATTGTGTCCTTAGGCAAGGCATTTAAATTCCACATGCCTCTTCTCTATCCCTCGTGGCGATGGATTCCATCAGGAATGAGGTCTCGAGAGTGATTAGTATAAGTTATAAGAACTTGTTTCGCAATCGAGCTAAAATAAATTTGTATAAACTAACCTATAAAATACTCACAGTCAACATAAGCAACTTCAAAGAGTTTCTTCACAATCGCCTATCCTGGGTTAACCTCAGTTTATAAACACACTTTTATTAGATCTTGATCTGCAATTTATGGCCAAAATTGTTCTCCTAACTCAGTGTCAGGCTCTCTGATTGGTTGAGCTGAATGGAGACCTCAAACTCAATCTCTCTTCTTTGATTGGTTGAGTTGATAAGTGGAGATACTTACATTACATTTCGGGTTTTACGCCTACATCAGCACCATTTTGGGCTATATCGCCGGCGGGCAGCTTACCTAACAAGTAACAACACCTTTCCTGGGCATGCTCCAGTGGTTAACCAGTACTTGGGTGCAGATAAGTGGAGATAAAATTACTTTATTTTGAGAAATGTTTTATAACAATGAGGTCTGGACGTTCAATCAAATCAGGTAAACATTTGAAACATACATGTAGTACTTGGGGAATTTCCAATTTTCGAATATTTTATCATTTTCGCCAAACTGACTTTTTATTAGCCAATTTTGCCATATTTTAGCCAATGGCTACTCTGGCGAATGCCAGCACGGGCCCTGATGTACAGCAATAGAAATTTATTAAATCGTGGCAGACAAAAGTTGGGAATTTTAGTGAAATGAATTTCTCACGAATAAAGAGTATTACAGCATATCTTGACCAGAACAATTGTTGTGGGTACATACCTGCAATGTAACGTGGCGCCGCCCAAATCTTCAGCAGATATTACTTCTCCTGTAGCAGCTTGTACCAATGGCGGTCCCCCGAGGAAGATGGTCCCTATTCTGTGTATAATGACTGACTCATCAGCCATTGTCGGCACGTACGCTCCCCCGGCAGTACAGTTACCACACACAACAGCTATCTACAACAAGTTTAACTGAATTATTCCAAAAACCGCAGAGCAGAAAGTGGATCTCTATACTGTCAAACCTGTGATAAGCACACAGCCAAGGGAATCACAAAATGTGGCTGCTTAGCACAGGTGGCTGCTTAATAGAAGTGAAATTTATAATAAAACACCATTTTGGGAATCCTAAAACTGGCTGCTTAATACAGGTTGGCTTCCACTAACAATCCATAAAATACCTTCAAAGTTAATCTGAATCCTTGAAACACAAAAAATGCAACATTAATAAGAAAAAAATAAAGTTAAACTATTATTTAAACATTTATTTATTTTACAACGATTGCGAAGCAAGTTCTAACAACTCATATTAATCACTCTCGTTGGCGCGGATGAAAATGTAAATGTCGTCATTTGTGTGGGAGGAAACCGGAGTACAGTCGTTCAAAAGTCTTCACTTCTCCCTAAATTTTCTCACTTCTCCCTAAATCATCTGGAGGGAGAAGTAACTTCTCCCAAAAAACAAAAACAAATTGTGAGTGTTTTACGTTTATTTATCGTCGCTACTGGTTGCCCATATGAGCGACGCCTCCTGAAGAGATTAGTCATTTTAGATTTTTGGAGGATAGTGCAATGATACAGAGAGAGACATATTCCAGAATCTCCTCTGGTTCTTTTACGTGCACGATGTACAGCACTGACACGAGACCTTGGTTTAACGGGACGCTATATGTCTGAAAGACTGTTATGGTAATTTTATTAGGGTCAGATGGGGGTTCGAACCTACGACCCCTGGATTACCAGTCCAGCGTGTTACCACTGGACTACAGACCCGTCTGTTCCCAAAATTTGGAGTCTAGCTTGAAACACCATCGTGCTCACCTGAGGAATCCCCATAGATGACATGACAGCTTCATTGTAGAACACACGTCCACCTGGCAGGAAGATTTCAGACTGAAAAACAATGTCAATTCTTAAAAAAGTTGATTACCGTCATTTGCTATGTATACTGCGCACATTTATTACTAAACACGATGTAGAATTTGTCTAGTGCGCATTATACACGGGTACCGGGTACAGCCATCATGACAATTTTTTTCAGACAAAATTGTTCACAATTTTGCAAATATTTCGACCCTATTCGCACCTATCCGTTAATTAACTTAATAGGTTTGGCAAACGTACTGTATTTTTATTACATACTTTTTTATATAATTGAGTTGCTCTATAGGACAACCAACATAATGGACAATAAAATGAAATATGAAACACAAAGAAGTTTGATTAATTGCACATGTAACTTTGTTCGTACAAATTTATTTTAGCTTGATTGCGAAACAAGTTTTTACAACATTAGTTTAATCTCTCTTAAGACGTCATTCCTGATGGAATCCATAGCCATGATGGAGAGTGGAATCTAAGTGTCTTGCCTAAGAGCTATACCTGTGAGCAAACTCCGGGCCTCTCACACCTGAAGCGAACGCGATCTCACTGCGCTCTCATGACTTCCAACAGATGTATTCAAATAAAGCAAATAATCACATTTACTCGATGCCTTCCAATGAAATATAGAATTAAATTTTTCAGTGAATTAGTTAATACAAATTTATTTTAGCTCGATTGCGAAACAAGTTCGTTCAACTTATATTAATCACTCTCGAGACCTCATTCCTGATGGAATCCATCGCCATGAGGGAGAGAGAAGAGGAAATGTGGAATTTAAATGCCTTGCCTAACAGCACAATTGTAATGTCTCCAGCTGGGCTCAAACTCCGGACCTTTCGCACCTGAAGCGAAAGCTCTACTACTGTGCTATCACGACTTCCACCAATTAGAATGTGGTATTCTACTGGGGGGTTGAAAGCAGTGGAATAAGGCATTTTATTTCTCATTGGTTTGCACTTATGGTTGCTAACCGCTGCATGTTGAAATCAGCGCGAATGTGTTCACACTCAAGCTGACAGTGATGTCATCTATGAACATAATCATGCTTTCAATGTTCATTCAGTGAAATATAAATTAATCATTCACTGAAACAAACAAATGTTATCTATGTACACTTATTGCCAGGAGTTACACTGAGATATACAGATGGATACATAGTCCAGTGGTTAACACGATGGACTGGGAATCCAGGGATCGCAGGTTCGATCCCCCTCCTAACCCTAATAAAATTAACAGTCTTTCAGATGGGACTTTAAACTGAGGTCTTGTGTTTGTGCTTTACACTGTGCACGTAAAAGAACCAGAGAAGATTCTGGAATGGGTCTCTGTCTGCATCATTGCACTCTCCTCCAAAATCTAAAATAACTAATCATATTCGCTCATATGGGCCACTGGTAGCGACAATAAATAAACGTAAAAAACAAAAAACACTGAGAAATTCTGTCACAGATTTTGGAAATCAATACAGTCAAACCTGTCTTAAGCAGCAAACCACGGAAATCACAGAAAGTGGCTGCTTAGCACAGGTGGTTAGTTTATACAGATTAATGTAGCTCGATTGCGAAACAAGTTCTTACAACTTATTATATATTAATCACTTTCGAGACCTCATTCCTGATGGAATCCATCGCCACGAGGAAGAGAGAAGAGACATGTGGAATTTAAAATGCTTTGCCTAAGGGCACAATAGTAACGGCTCCAGCGAGGCTCGAACCATTCGCACCTGAAGCGAACGTGCTACCACTGCGCTATCACGACTTCCATAATCAGTGGTTGCTTAATAGAGATCAAATGTATAACACAATAACATATTGGGGATCTGGAAACTGGCAACTTTTAATACAGGTTGGCTGCTTAACTCTTTGCCTGCTGAGTAAATAAAATCACATTTACAAACACAATAGATCCTGATCAGATGGGCGTGGCGCTACGTCTGTCAGGTCTATGTTGTTTGCTATTGAGCCAAATGTTTCAAGCTCCACTATTTTAGCTCCACTATCCAAATAGCAAACAGCATATGGTGTGATCTGGCTCTATGCTGTTTGCAAAAGTAATTTGATCTGCCGCTAGCGTGCAAAGGGTTAATAGAGGTGACCACGAACACATGTTTGACTGTAGTCAAATTGTGATTTAATGCTTTGATGACGAAAGTCAGAATTGTAAATCTCAGTCCAAATATTGAACCCAAACGTTGTCAGATTTACTTTTTGAAGTTGAACATAATACAACTTGTATGCAATATGAAATGTTCAGCTAGCATGATGCCTCATCCGTTTGGTTACACTATCTACACTATACTCACCTGTAGTGGTAGGAACGCTCCACCCAAGTCTACAGCATATATCTACACTATACTCACCTGTAGTGGTAGGAACACTCCACCCAAGTCTACAGCATATATCTACACTATACTCACCTGTAGTGGTAGGAACGCTCCACCCGAGTCTACAGCATATATCTACACTATACTCACCTGTAGTGGTAGGAACACTCCACCCGAGTCTACAGCATATATCTACACTATACTCACCTGTAGTGGTAGGAACACTCCACCCGAGTCTACAGCATATATCTACACTATACTCACCTGTAGTGGTAGGAACGCTCCACCCGAGTCTACAGCATATATCTACACTATACTCACCTGTAGTGGTAGGAACACTCCACCCGAGTCTACAGCATATATCTACACTATACTCACCTGTAGTGGTAGGAACACTCCACCAAGTCTACAGCATATATCTACACTATACTCACCTGTAGTGGTAGGAACGCTCCACCCGAGTCTACAGCATATATCTACACTATACTCACCTGTAGTGGTAGGAACGCTCCACCCGAGTCTACAGCATATATCTACACTATACTCACCTGTAGTGGTAGGAACGCTCCACCCGAGTCTACAGCATATATCTACACTATACTCACCTGTAGTGGTAGGAACGCTCCACCCGAGTCTACAGCATATATCTACACTATACTCACCTGTAGTGGTAGGAACGCTCCACCCGAGTCTACAGCATATATCTACACACTACTCACCTGTAGTGGTAGGAATGCTCCACCCGAGTCTACAGCATATATCTACACACTACTCACCTGTAGTGGTAGGAACGCTCCACCCGAGTATACAGCATATATCTACACTATACTCACCTGTAGTGGTAGGAATGCTCCACCCGAGTCTACAGCATATATCTACACACTACTCACCTGTAGTGGTAGGAACGCTCCACCCGAGTCTACAGCATATACGCATGGTAGTCGGTTCTGTTGAGCAATTTCTTGAAGCCTCAATTGTTTCTTCAAGGTGACCGGGAACACAGTCCCACCTTTCACTGTCCCATCATTAGCTATTATCATACAATACTTGCCATGTACCTTGCCAATACCTTAAAACAATCAGTTATGGTTAGGCAGTACCTTGCTGATACCTTAAAACAATCAGTTATGGTTAGGCAGTACCTTGCTGATACCTTAAAACAATCAGTTATGGTTAGACAGTACCTTGCTGATACCTTAAAACAATCAGTTATGGTTAGACAGTACCTTGCAGATACCTTAAAACAATCAGTTATGGTTAGGCAGTACCTTGCTGATACCTTAAAACAATCAGGTATGGTTAGACAGTACCTTGCTGATACCTTAAAACAATCAGTTATGGTTAGGCAGTACCTTGCAGATACCTTAAAACAATCAGTTATGGTTAGACAGTACCTTGCTGATACCTTAAAACAATAAGTTATGGTTAGACAGTACCTTGCTGATACCTTAAAACAATCAGGTATGGTTAGACAGTACCTTGCTGATACCTTAAAACAATAAGTTATGGTTAGACAGTACCTTGCCCATACCTTAGAACAATCAGGTATGGTTAGGCAGTACCTTGCCCATACCTTAAAACAATCAGTTATGGTTAGGCAAATATAAATTAATAGCTAGATTTTCATTTCTGCTCATCTTTTTGATCACATACAATCTCAACTTCACCATAATCTACATTCTAACATGGCTTGGCAGTTTGTGGGTATATATATATAAAGGAGTCTATCTTGTTTAACCATTTCCCTCATAGAAGCACCCCTTGACGCCATTACCAATATGACATACATTGATAATGTAGTAGCCAAACCAATGTTCATAATAAAGGCCAGAATCTCATGTAGTCCCAGTAATGTTTATGGAGGTGGGATAGATATGGGGACTACTTATCCACTGCATGATAGCTAAATGGCTGTCGTTTGAATG
This sequence comes from Archivesica marissinica, assembly GCA_014843695.1. Taxonomy (NCBI): domain Eukaryota; kingdom Metazoa; phylum Mollusca; class Bivalvia; order Venerida; family Vesicomyidae; genus Archivesica; species Archivesica marissinica. The sequence goes on from CM026397.1 coordinate 73,393,823, forward strand.
GAGATATAATAGTATATTAACCTAAATCTCTATGTAGTCCCAGTAATATCTGTGGAGGTGGGGTAGATATGGCGACTACTTATCCACTGCATGATAGCTAAATGACTGTCGTTTGAATGGAGATATAATAGTATATTAACCTAAATCTATATGTAGTCCCAGTAATATCTATGGAGGTGGGGTAGATATGGCGACTACTTATCCACTGCATGATAGCTAAATGACTGTCGTTTGAATGGAGATATAATAGTATATTAACCTAAATCTCTATGTAGTCCCAGTAATATCTATGGAGGTGGGGTAGATATGGCGACTACTTATCCACTGCATGATAGCTAAATGACTGTCGTTTGAATGGAGATATAATAGTATATTAACCTAAATCTTATGTAGTCCCAGTAATATCTATGGAGGTGGGATAGATATGGCGACTACTTATCCACTGCATGATAGCTAAATGACTGTCGTTTGAATGGAGATATAATAGTATATTAACCTAAATCTCTATGAATGAAAGGGTTAAATCTTCAATAAATCATTGTTTAGCAAGCGACGTAAAACGTGACATCATTTTACTCGCATTTTTGTAGTTTCGTGATGTCATTAATGCAAAATAACATCAACTATTTGTTTGCCCTTTTTTGATATTTTGGATATGTTAGAATAGAAAATAATATTTGTATTTGCGTTATTTATAGTCCAATGAAACACGGTTTGGAGTTTTGATGCATAGGTATTAACCACGCTGGCCTTAGGCCTAACTGATCAATTCCGTCACTCAGAAACTCCAAACCACGTTTTATTCACCAACGAATAACGCAAATACAAATATGATTTCATAAACGTGATGTACTACCTCCGAGAATCCCAGCTCTTGCAAGATCACCATACTCCATTGCATGGCCAGCAATGGGAGACAATTCTAGAAAATCTGCATAATCATCAAGAAGAAGTTTGACTCGGTCCTCCACTAGTAACTTCCCGTGCTGTTTCACGTGCCGAGTTATCGCCTTTTCACCGCCTCCTGCATGAGATTTAGCTAAAAGTTCTCGATATTTGGCTTCATAGTTTTTGGATACTTCTAAATTTTTCAAAAAGTCCTTGGCATTAGTGTCAGTGTCTCCGTCCAGTATGGGAAATGGCTTATGTCTTCTTGTGGCTTCTTGTTCTTTAACAGATGTTACACACAGTGTCCGCAAAACTTGCTTTATTAAGTTCTGACTTACAACTGTCCTGGCTACACGCGGAATACCCAACATACTTACAGTTCCACCAACATAAAGTCAATGAATTTGATCACGGTGTCTGAAAACAAAACATGATCAGAATTCTCACAACCTGACAGGAATATAAATAATTATTTTATGCTTTCAAATGAATATAGAAATTCATCAGTGATATAAAATGTTACTTTATTTCTCACTGCTTTCCACGTGTGGTATTTTAAGTCGCTGCATGTTGAAATGTTGTTAATGCAAACGTTTTCGGACTCAAGCTGTCGGTGATGTCATTTAAGACATATTTTATGATATCATTTACGGTCGTCTAAACACAACGTTCTAGCACACAGCTGCATCAATTTCTATCATAAAAACATAGATTAGCCTAAAATAAAAAGACTATTCATTTGTCTAAATGAAAGATCGAATAATATTTCACTTATGAACATAGAAAGCTATAATTATCACTCATGGCTCAGGTGCCACCAGTGGCAATAATCATTTCAATGTTCATTCGGTGAAACATAATTCGAACAATTAACAGAAATACAACAAATATCCAAGAGGCTACAAGAGTTGCATGCAGCAGTAAATCTGTTGTGCTGGAGAAACCATCAACATTTCCCAGCAGTAAGTCTGTTGTGCTGGAGAAACCATCAACATTTCCCAGCAGTAAGTCTGTTGTGCTGGAGAAACCATCAACATTTCCCAGCAGTAAGTCTGTTGTGCTGGAGAAACCATCAACATTTCCCAGCAGTAAGTCTGTTGTGCTGGAGAAACCATCAACATTTCCCAGCAGTAAATCTGTTGTGCTGGAGAAACCATCAACATTTCCCAGCAGTAAATCTGTTGTGCTGGAGAAACCATCAACATTTCCCAGCAGTAAGTCTGTTGTGCTGGAGAAACCATCAACATTTCCCAGCAGTAAGTCTGTTGTGCTGGAGAAACCATCAACATTTCCCAGCAGTAAGTCTGTTGTGCTGGAGAAACCATCAACATTTCCCAGCAGTAAATCTGTTGGGCTGGAGAAACCATCAACATTTCCCAGCAGTAAGTCTGTTGTGCTGGAGAAACCATCAACATTTCCCAGCAGTAAGTCTGTTGTGCTGGAGAAACCATCAACATTTCCCAGCAGTAAATATGTTGTGCTGGAGAAACCATCAACATTTCCCAGTAGTAAATCTGTTGTGCTGGGGAAGACTATCAACATTTCCCAGCAGTAAGTCTGTTGTGCTGGAGAAACCATCAACATTTCCCAGCAGTAAATCTGTTGTGCTGGAGAAACCATCAACATTTCCCAGCAGTAAATATGTTGTGCTGGAGAAACCATCAACATTTCCCAGCAGTAAATCTGTTGTGCTGGAGAAACCATCAACATTTCCCAGCAGTAAATCTGTTGTGCTGGAGAAACCATCAACATTTCCCAGCAGTAAATCTGTTGTGCTGGAGAAACCATCAACATTTCCCAGCAGTAAGTCTGTTGTGCTGGAGAAACCATCAACATTTCCCAGCAGTAAATCTGTTGTGCTGGAGAAACCATCAACATTTCCCAGCAGTAAATCTGTTGTGCTGGAGAAACCATCAACATTTCCCAGCAGTAAATCTGTTGTGCTGGAGAAACCATCAACATTTCCCAGCAGTAAGTCTGTTGTGCTGGAGAAACCATCAACATTTCCCAGCAGTAAATCTGTTGTGCTGGAGAAACCATCAACATTTCCCAGCAGTAAATCTGTTGTGCTGGAGAAACCATCAACATTTCCCAGCAGTAAATCTGTTGTGCTGGAGAAACCATCAACATTTCCTGGGTAGAAACAAGAACTCGATTCTCCAACCTCTGCAAGCGACAGCTTTCTCATCATGTGTTTTCTCACTTGTCCCCAATAGGGATTGAATAATAACTTATGCAGGAAGTCTTGTTTGTCTTGAGGTACTTATGCAGGAAGTCTTGTTTCTCTTGAGGTACTAATACAGGAAGTCGTGTTTCTCTTGAGGTACTAATGCAGGAAGTCGTGTTTCTCTTGAGGTACTAATGCAGGAAGTCATGTTTCTCTTGAGGTACTTATGCAGGAAGTCTTGTTTCTCTTGAGGTACTAATGCAGGAAGTCTTGTTTCTCTTGAGGTACTTATGCAGGAAGTCTTGTTTCTCTTGAGGTACTTATGCAGGAAGTCTTGTTTCTCTTGAGGTACTTATGCAGGAAGTCTTGTTTGTCTTGAGGTACTAATGCAGGAAGTCGTGTTTCTCTTGAGGTACTTATGCAGGAAGTCTTGTTTCTCTTGAGGTACTAATGCAGGAAGTCTTGTTTCTCTTGAGGTACTAATGCAGGAAGTCTTGTTTCTCTTGAGGTACTTATGCAGGAAGTCTTGTTTCTCTTGAGGTACTTATGCAGGAAGTCTTGTTTGTCTTGAGGTACTTATGCAGGAAGTCTTGTTTCTCTTGAGGTACTAATGCAGGAAGTCTTGTTTCTCTTGAGGTACTTATGCAGGAAGTCTTGTTTCTCTTGAGGTACTAATGCAGGAAGTCCTTTATCCTTGATGTACTTATGCAGGAAGTCTTGTTTCTCTTGAGGTACTAATGCAGGAAGTCTTACATTCTCTTATTACCTCAAGTTTCATGTACAAAGTGTTACATAACTTAGTGTATCACCCCCTCAAGCAACAGTTAAATCTATACCCAATGAAACTACTAACTAACACGTGTAAGCTAACTGTGTATCAACACTCGATCTTCCTGCGGACGATTGCGGTTTGGAATTAGCTTCCTGTGTCAGTGCTTCCTGTGTCAGTGCTTCCTGTGTCAGTGCTTCCTGTGTCAGTGCTTCCTGTGTCAGTGCTTCCTGCGTCAGTGCTTCTTGTGTCAGTGGTTCTTGCATCAGTGGTTCTTGCGTCAGTGGTTCTTGTGTCAGTGCTTCCTGTGTCAGTGCTTCCTGCGTCAGTGCTTCCTGCGTCAGTGGTTCTTGTGTCAGTGCTTCCTGTGTCAGTGCTTCCTGCATCAGTGCTTCCTGTGTCAGTGCTTCCTGCATCAATGCTTCCTGCGTCAGTGGTTCTTGTGTCAGTGCTTCCTGCGTCAGTGGTTCTTGTGTCAGTGCTTCCTGTGTCAGTGGTTCTTGTGTCAGTGCTTCCTGTGTCAGTGGTTCTTGTGTCAGTGCTTCCTGCATCAGTGGTTCTTGTGTCAGTGCTTCCTGTGTCAGTGCTTCCTGTGTCAGTGCTTCCTGCGTCAGTGGTTCTTGTGTCAGTGCTTCCTGCATCAGTGCTTCCTGTGTCAGTGCTTCCTGCATCAGTGGTTCTTGTGTCAGTGCTTCCTGCGTCAGTAGTTCTTGTGTCAGTGCTTCTTGTGTCAGTGCTTCCTGTGTCAGTGGTTCTTGTGTCAGTGCTTCCTGCGTCAGTGGTTCTTGTGTCAGTGCTTCCTACATCAGTGGTTCTTGTGTCAGTGCTTCCTGCATCAGTGGTTCTTGTGTCAGTGCTTCCTGTGTCAGTGCTTCTTGTGTCAGTGGTTCTTGTGTCAGTGCTTCCTGTGTCAGTGGTTCTTGTGTCAGTGCTTCCTGTGTCAGTGCTTCCTGTGTCAGTGCTTCCTGCGTCAGTGCTTCTTGTGTCAGTGGTTCTTGTGTCAGTGGTTCTTGCGTCAGTGGTTCTTGCGTCAGTGGTTCTTGTGTCAGTGCTTCCTGTGTCAGTGCTTCCTGCGTCAGTGCTTCCTGCGTCAGTGGTTCTTGTGTCAGTGCTTCCTGCATCAGTGCTTCCTGCGTCAGTGGTTCTTGTGTCAGTGCTTCCTGCGTCAGTGGTTCTTGTGTCAGTGCTTCCTGCGTCAGTGGTTCTTGTGTCAGTGCTTCCTGTGTCAGTGGTTCTTGTGTCAGTGCTTCCTGTGTCAGTGCTTCCTGCGTCAGTGGTTCTTGTGTCAGTGCTTCCTGTGTCAGTGCTTCCTGCATCAGTGCTTCCTGCGTCAGTGGTTCTTGTGTCAGTGCTTCCTGCGTCAGTGGTTCTTGTGTCAGTGCTTCCTGTGTCAGTGGTTCTTGTGTCAGTGCTTCCTGTGTCAGTGCTTCCTGCGTCAGTGGTTCTTGTGTCAGTGCTTCCTGCGTCAGTGCTTCCTGCATCAGTGGTTCTTGTGTCAGTGCTTCCTGTGTCAGTGCTTCCTGTGTCAGTGCTTCCTGTGTCAGTGCTTCCTGCATCAGTGGTTCTTGTGTCAGTGCTTCCTGCATCAGTGCTTCCTGTGTCAGTGCTTCCTGCATCAGTGGTTCTTGTGTCAGTGCTTCCTGCGTCAGTGGTTCTTGTGTCAGTGCTTCCTGCGTCAGTGGTTCTTGTGTCAGTGCTTCCTGCATCAGTGGTTCTTGTGTCAGTGCTTCCTGTGTCAGTGGTTCTTGTGTCAGTGCTTCCTGCATCAGTGGTTCTTGTGTCAGTGCTTCCTACGTCAGTGGTTCTTGTGTCAGTGCTTCCTGCATCAGTGGTTCTTGTGTCAGTGCTTCCTGCATCAGTGGTTCTTGTGTCAGTGCTTCCTGCATCAGTGGTTCTTGTGTCAGTGCTTCCTGCGTCAGTGGTTCTTGTGTCAGTGCTTCCTGCGTCAGTGGTTCTTGTGTCAGTGCTTCCTGTGTCAGTGGTTCTTGTGTCAGTGCTTCCTGTGTCAGTGCTTCCTGCGTCAGTGGTTCTTGTGTCAGTGCTTCCTGTGTCAGTGCTTCCTGCATCAGTGCTTCCTGCGTCAGTGGTTCTTGTGTCAGTGCTTCCTGCGTCAGTGGTTCTTGTGTCAGTGCTTCCTGTGTCAGTGGTTCTTGTGTCAGTGCTTCCTGTGTCAGTGCTTCCTGCGTCAGTGGTTCTTGTGTAAGTGCTTCCTGCGTCAGTGCTTCCTGCATCAGTGGTTCTTGTGTCAGTGCTTCCTGTGTCAGTGCTTCCTGTGTCAGTGCTTCCTGTGTCAGTGCTTCCTGCATCAGTGGTTCTTGTGTCAGTGCTTCCTGCATCAGTGCTTCCTGTGTCAGTGCTTCCTGCGTCAGTGGTTCTTGTGTCAGTGCTTCCTGCGTCAGTGGTTCTTGTGTCAGTGCTTCCTGCGTCAGTGGTTCTTGTGTCAGTGCTTCCTGCATCAGTGGTTCTTGTGTCAGTGCTTCCTGTGTCAGTGGTTCTTGTGTCAGTGCTTCCTGCATCAGTGGTTCTTGTGTCAGTGCTTCCTACGTCAGTGGTTCTTGTGTCAGTGCTTCCTGCATCAGTGGTTCTTGTGTCAGTGCTTCCTGCATCAGTGGTTCTTGTGTCAGTGCTTCCTGCATCAGTGGTTCTTGTGTCAGTGCTTCCTGCGTCAGTGGTTCTTGTGTCAACTTTGGGCAGCTTCAAAATAGCTGTTCAACAGCCGGTGTCATATAGAATATTGACCCGCCAAAATAATGACCCGCGGGTCATTATTCTATAGGAAAAAGTGACCCGCGGGTCCATATTCTATTATAGAATAATGACCCCCCTTATAGAATAATAAAATTCAACTGTTTAATGGATGGAATTTCTTACAAGATTTTTTTAGTGTTTTTCATTTGTCGTTCCTCTATGAAGTATTTGGGTGGCGACTGCCTCCCCTGCCGCGGTACCACTGTTATGACATGGACCGTCTCCGACTGGGGCCGTCCTAATCAGATTCTATCCGACTACTACTTCAGTTTATATAAACACAACGCATTGCAAATGCACGAGGCTGTCAAAAGTTAGACTGCTAATGAATTCAAAACAGATTAATGTCTGGTGTAAAATTTAGTGTAGCTGAAATTTATAGACAAACCTGTTAACAATAACAAAATACAAAGTTCAAACGGCTTCTAAATTTCGTTATACTTTTTGAACCCTAATCGTGAATGGAACCTAAAGATCTGTTACGAACAAATTTTAGGAAAAAAGTCGTAATTATTTATACACATACGCATACACCATACGTCCCGACATACATCATCGATCCCCGTCTGACCGTAATAAAATTAACGCAGTGGTTAGCGTGCTCGATTCTCACCAATGCAACCCGGGTTCGATCCTCGGACCGGGAAGTATGTGAGATGGTACGGTTGGCGCCAGATCGGACAGGTGGGTTTTCTCCGGGTACTCCGGTTTCCTCCCACATATACGCTTTCATCCGCGCCAATGAGAGTGATTAATACAAGTTGTTAGAACTTGCTTCGCAATCGTTGTAAAATAAATAAAGTTTAAACTCATGTGGACATAGCTGGGCCTTAGGCTATAACACTTTTCTCAGATCTCAAAGTCGTTCTCGAGTGATTTGATTGGTCGAGTATGATGTTTACACTCATCTGAATCAATCAGAAACTTGAGAATGAGTTTGAGATTGATATTGGAGAACAATTTTATAACCTCGGAGCCAGGTCTCGTAATGAGGAGTAGGGTAGCTGGGTGTTCGAACCCCACCCCCATTAGAAGGACTGGTTGGAAGGCTCCATTGTGAAGAATGTCAAGGCAAGGGTCTCAGCTACAGTTATTGTGCAGCTGTTGGTATTTCCTTCCAGTGTTGGATGGTTCCTGGAAAGAAGTTGTATGTGTGTACTTGGAGAAACTTGTTGATGTAGAGTACTGCTCAAACCTGTTGGCTTTCGCTGCTCTTGTTCCGGGAGTATTTGTTTCAAGATATGTACTTGTCATTGTTCATTTATAATGGGAAATAGATATCTCAGAACAACACCAACGATTTTGTTAATGAATTAATATTCATCCATGTATTTCTATGTTATATAATATACTTATACCAAATAATATCTTATCACTTGAGACACGATCCATCTGTCTATCTCAAATACACCTAATGCTCTCTCCAGCTCAGCATCGCTTTAGAAGCATAAGTGGAGGTCGCAATAGCGCAGTGGTAGCACGTTCGCTTCAGGTACGTATGGCTCAGAGTTCGCGCGCCCGCTGGAGCCGTTACGATTGTGCCATTAGGCAAGGCATTTAAACTCCACATGCCGCTTCTCTCTCTCCTTCGTGGTGATGAATTCCATCAGAAATGAGGTCTCGAGAGTGATTAATATAAGTTGTAAGAACTTGTTTCGCAATCGAGCTAAGATAAATGTGTATAAACTAGAAACAAACAACGCATGGTGTCATGACCAAAATCGCCTTGATCCAGATAGTTAGAATTTATAATGTCACTCTATTGTGCAATTTCATCATACAATGTTATATTTAAAAGATCAACTGAATGACTTCCACCCAATAACCATGCGAATCTCATACACATAATTAATTACCCAGAGTCATGCATCATAAGATAAGATACAGTCAAACCTGTCTATAAAGGCCACCCTCGGGAAAGTCAAAAAGTGGCCTTTGTTGGCATGTGGCCTCTCAATAGAGGGTTAAAATGCATTGAAAATTGCTCGACGGGAGAGAAAAATGGTGGTCTTTAGAGACAGGTTTTTCATATGCGGCCTTTATTCGGAGGTGGCCTTTAGCACAGATTTGTCTGTACATGTATACTATTGCAGACACTATATTATAGTAGCCACTATATGTGAAACTTACACAGTCATCAACAACACACGAGCGTTGACACCACAAAAAAAGCGTCATGAAAAACAAAAAACTATGAACTTTATAGCGGTCATTGTATTCAAGTTTGCCCTCGATGTCGACTCTTTGCAACAACTTTCTCCGTATGGTAACTGCCTTCATTAGCCTTGTCGTTCATTTCCGTCATCATCTGTGCGTTTTGGAGTGGCTTCATTTGCTTGGTTCTATAACGACAGTAGAAGTCGTGATAGCGCAGTGGATGCGCGTTCGCTTCAGGTGCGAAAGGTCCGGAGTTCGAGCCCCACTGGAGCCGTTACGATTGTGCCCTTAGGCAAGGCATTTAAATTCCATATTGCCTCTTCTCGCCCCCTCATGGCGATGGATTCCATCAGGAATGAGGTCTCGAGAGTGATTGATATAAGTTGAAATAAGTTGTTTCGCAATCGAGTTAAAATAAATTTGTATAAACTATAACGACAGTTCGCCAGTGCATCATGAAGAGTAACGATCCAACCTGGGTCATATGAGCGACGCCTCCTGAAGAGATTAGTTATTTTAGAGTTTTGGAGGATAGTGCAATGATACAGACAGAGACCCATTCCAGAATCTCCACTGTTTTTTTACGTGCACGGTGTAAATCACCGACACGAGACCTCGGTTTAAAGTCCCATCTGAAAGACTGTTAATTTTATTAGGGTCAGACGGAGGATCGAACCTACAATTCCTGGATTACCAGTCCAGCGTGTTAACCCGGACATGTTCGCTTCCGTCGTCATGAGTCAGTTGAACGAGCCATGTGGACACAGTTGTGATTAACATACCTGTGATCAATTGAATGTTTATATAGAGCAGCAGGTAAGACACGGTTTGCGAACAATCGGTATTGGCCACTGTACTGGCCACATCACGTTTGTCAGTCTTGCGGCGGTGTTGGGGTCTATGGTTCATATTGCCACGTTTCTCGCAACCCAATCAATCATTTATATACTGTAATGGTGTATATATTATGATATAATATGCTCTTAACCAATTACTAGTTATATATATATTCATTTTTATTTATATTTCCATATATTATTGTCATGTGTAAATGTTTAAAATTGCATCTGTAATTGTCGCAATAGAATATTTTTTAATGTTTGCGCTATATAAATGCTATGTATTTGTATTTGTATTGACTGGCTGGCGTTGTTCAAGAGGACGATGAACGTAAGGAAGAGTGAGATACAGTAACCCACTCGTTCATCGCTCGTAATCGGAACCTTAAGGCTGAAGGCGTTTATCAAGGAAAGTAAAACCAACTGGGGTAATGATACGGAACACATAGAATAATGAGCGTCTCTGTAGTGTGATCTCCTGGTCAATGACGTTGAAGCAGCATTACATCTTACTAAAAGATGTTGTTGGTAAAATATAAATACTAATGTGTATGTGTTTACAAAAATCGAAATAGTCGCTCAGAAACGATACAATTCCAATAAATATAAACCGTCGTATACGCGAATTTGTTTATCAACAAACGAATTATAAACACGCATGAGTGAAACAGCGGTTGTAAAAAAAAAGAACGTTGGACATATATTGAACATGACATAATTGTATGTATGTCCCATTAATGTCAAACCCCTTGCGGAGACCTAGACAACAGTGGTATGAATCGACATATCAAGTAATTCAATTAAAACAGACAGCGTGGGGCAACATGGGGCAACATGGGGGAGGATTTAGAAAGGCAAAGAAACTGAAATTCACCAATGCCGTTGCGTATTATCTACTGAACGCAAGGTTTGTTGCTACGTTTTATTTTGTAAGAATTAGTTTAGTTTTGAGCACTAACGATGTATGTTATAACTACCATTGGTTGTTTATGTTTGTTGTAGATGAGTTTATAACGTACAATAATGTCTTTCAGTATCCGCTCGTCAGTATCCTCGTAAATATACTCACTCACTTTGTATAGCAGCGGTTTGGGTCGGGGTTTGTGACTAGGGTGTTCCTCGAGGTAGAACAAAGCGGAAGTGGTATATTCCTGTAGATTATGGTATCCTACATTCGAAAATAGTTCTTGGCCTATTCAAATCGGTGATCCAAGAAAGTTATAGGCCTACAGCTGTTAATAAGACATGGTGTAAAATTTTGAAATGCCTAAAATTAAAGGGTAGTAATTTAAAAAAAAAAAACGACTATCATAGAAATGAAATCATGTATATTATATACCGATGGAACGGGTACGAGTTGTAATAGAAACAGTTATTTTGCAGTACATATGACGATGACATCGTGATCGTGATGACGTCATGCGTAATAGTAGCCATCCAAAACGGAAGTAGATATATTTGGTTTTACCCCTTTTAATTTTAGGCATTTCAAAATGTTACACCATGCCACAGGAACATTAATTACGTTATACTAAGGACCTCCATTCTTGTACGACTTCTTCCGTGCATGTTGTCCAGGATTTTAGAACACTCAATCGGAAACATTAACCGTCCTAAAACATACCTTTCTAGTGTCCCTTCCATTGTAGAGTGATAGTTCATTGCTTATGCATGTAACCACAGGAGTTTGAATATATATATAAGTATTATCCACATCTAACACTAATAAATCTTCTGAGACAAATTTGTTTTTATGCCACCATTTTCGTTACTATTGGTCGGTGGGTGGGGCAAGTTACAGTTGCATGTATTATTATTATTATTATTATTATTCTACCAGATTTGTATAGCACTCTTTTCATACAGAAATTATAGGCCTACGTTCAAAAATACTTAACATTAATTTAGCATAGTAAGACATTTTTACAACATACAATACAATAGTCAACATTAAGGACAACAATTTGGTAGTAATAAAATCTTTTTAAAAAATAATAATAAAATTAAAACAATGTAAAATGCTTATCAAAAATATTAAGAAAAGTACATACAAAAATAATGGTTAAGAATTAAAATGCAAAATGCTATCGTTAGATGCAACACACCAAACTAAAATCTACTTCCAAGAATTGAAATATTGGTAATATAAAGAATATTGATGTTGCTGTTTTTTCAAGAACATTATGATACGATACACCCACAGACGCTTGGGGTCTGGACAAATGTTTTCGGGTTCAAATCCATAAAACATTTTTATTTTGGTTTTTAAGAACACTATAGGCTTGACACTATGCATACAATTTTAGGACATTCCAAACAAGTTTAAAAATGACACATGAGATTCCAAGCAAATTTAAAACTGCCAACGAGATTCATAAATGTACACTAGATAACCGGGAATGGGGAGCCTTCAACGGGCCTTTTTTGGGGTCTCCTAGAGGACCCTGTATGTCTATCCTGTTCATAAGCTGAGTGTGCGCCTTTATACCTCTAATCAAAACAGACAAAACGAAGACTTAATATGTTGTGCATATATTCGTTTTTGTTGTTTTGTCTTCTGCCATATAAAGTGTTGAAACTTGATTCGACCGTGACATGTGAGCGTTACATTTTCGCTACAATTTTTAGAATTATGGATTTTACTATCATGAATGAAGAAATTAATCCTCACACATTGCACTAATTTACCCAATGTTTCGCACATTTTGTTGGGACGTTACACCGAGGTCTCGTGTCAGTGCTTTACACCGTGCACGTAAAATAACCAGAGGAGACTCTGGAATGGGTCTCTCTCTGTATCATTGCACTATCCTCCAAAATCTAAAATGACTAATATCTTCAGGAGGCGTCACTCATATGGGCAACCGGTAGCGACTATAAATAAACGTAAAACATACATTCGCACATTTTGATACCAAAATTGCCTATATTATTTTCTAAATGGATATAAATTTGACCTCTAATGCAAGTGCACAGTTTCATTTTGGTGTCAGTGTACTAGTATTTGATTTGACTTATTAATTTTGGATTTAAAACAGAGTTTACTGCTCCAATGCATTTCGTGCCAAATTGACGAGCAACATAGTGAATACACATACCGTTGTCATCTTTATATTTCTATATTTATTTATGAATGATATGTGATTATGTGTCTGTGATGGAGGTCGGCATAGTGATTTGTATAGATCCTCTGAGAATGATTGACATAGAGATATGTCTGATCATAAAGGACATATAAATAGTAACTGCATGCATGTTGGAATCTCAACTACAATAATAATTGTTATAAGAATGATGGAAATTGGGAAAACTTAATTAAACATGCCAGAAATGCCAATACAATTATTGATCGGGAACCATATAATTCAGTTTGATTGTTTTTGGTTGTTTTAAAGTATCCCCACAACTTAGGATATATGGCGACTCTCCAGTTAGTATTGATGGAGGAAGACTCCAGTCCTCATAGTAATATTTCAGACACGAACAGGCAGCCGTGTACAACAACCAAGTCAACGACATTAACCACTCGATCAAGGAGGCCTGTCCACTGTCGGTGTACTCATCTATTAACCTCTAAGCTATCTTCACACATCACGAGCCCGTATCAATCCAGAAAAAGCCGTATCATACATAGTCCCTGAGAAATAAACGCATGCGCACTCGATATTAATTGGTTTACTTCCTGTAGCGTCCCAGTGTGTCAAATATGACATAACATATGTTTGTATTTTCGTGGTAATATTTCAATTGTTTTCGTGTATCTACTTCAATAATTGTGATTTATTCCTGATAAATGGATAACGGAGAGCAAGATTTCGTTTACTAAATGTTCAAATTCGTGTCAAAGTAATAAAGACGTTATTTGTCGACATGTCGTTCTGAACTCCGGAATTAACAACTTAGGCCTAGGCCTACGTGACTAATTCCTGCGCGTCAATATTTCAAACCATACTTTATTCGCCAATAAATAACTGAAAGATAAATATGATTTGTTAATCAACATTAATTTTAGTTAATACAATTATTTGTGCACATGAGCGGTAAACGTTGTTTCCGGAAACACTTCGGGATATCGCCGGAGAATGTTGAAGACGTTAAGGTATTAGTCGGACCACGCCTTGAAGGACACCGACGATTTGGAAAGAATTCAGAGGCATTTGTATACAGTCTACATCCGTTATGTCAAAGTCGGTTATGTCGAATTCTCCTGTTATCTCGAAGTCGGATCAAAGTCCCGTTTCAAACACTATCAAGTCAAGTCAAACTTCGGTTAAGTCGAAGTATTTTGTTCGGTCCGACGGAATTCGACATAACGGATGTAGACTGTATATGGGTACAATTCAGTATTGCTGACAAGCACACTTTACACCTGACTTACCCTGATATATTATTTATGTAAACATTATAATTGTAAAGAAAGTGAATTTCTATACATTTGTATTTCATATTTTATTTCACTTGCAAACATTTCGTCCTTACACCGGTCATACATAAAATAAACTATTGTGTTTAGCCTACTACCACATATCATTCTTGGACACAATAATAGTTGGGTGACAACTGCTGTTTTCATATCTTATTTGGGTTACTAAGCATATTTTTCAATACACTGAAGCAGTTATCAATGATTAATCAACCAAATGGAGCCTGTATATGAGATAATGATGTGAACATAATAAAGATAAGAGTGTATATATCTGCATTATATATACGTGTTACTATAATACTATAAAATATATCTTTTGAAATAGACACAAGTCATCGTGGTTTTACACATACGTTATGACCTAATTATGTTTCTGATCACGTGGGTCTCCATTATTGACGTTGGTGGATACTAGGGGCACACATTCCTGTCCACGTGTATCAGATTCAGACGTGCAGGACGTGACCTGGTAGCACGAAGACGGTGGTTTGCATTCTAACACAGCATTTGCACGAGCCGAGACCATGTGTTTATAGTGGAACATGGCATTGTTGACCAGCACGGACGCGGACAATCCAATCATCACCACACCGGAAATGGAGCAAAGGGAACCTACGACTTTTCCGAGCACTGTTTGTGGAGTAACGTCACCGTAACCAACATTCGTCATGGTAACAATGGCCCACCAAAACGAAGCAGGAATAGTTCCAAAGCCATCTTGCTGTCCCATCGTTTTCTCGGCGGCATGGATCATAGTAGCAAACACGAGGACCCCAACTACCAAAAGATACATGAGAAACACAAGCTCCACCAGACTGGCCCTCAGAGTGCAAATTAGAACCTTCAATACGGGCACACCTTTCAGCAGACGACATATTCTAAATATACGGAGAATACGGAATACTGTCAACATTTGCCAGTCAAACATAAGGGGGGAGCCCATCTTGAAACAAACAATGGCTAGTAGTGCAATGAACCCTGGGACTAAGGCCAGCAAATCTATCACACCCAGGAACGATAGCACAAAGCGAAGCTTTCTTGGTGCAGTGACAACGCGTACTATGTACTCCACAGTGAAGAACAACAGGCAAACGAATCCAAGCAGTGTTACTGTCGGGTGTGTGATTGAAATCACTCGTGAAATATCAGCAGTCATGTTATCGCGACCTTTCATGACAACCATGCGGAACGAGTGCTGGAAAGGGGGCGTGGTCGCGGCGATCAAACAGAATATAGACAACACAACGAAGATACAGGACACCAATGTGTATACTTTGGCCCCTACTGAAGTACATGGTTTGCTGAGGACGTTCCAGATGACAGCCAGTTTGCTGTTTGGTCCCACTTGGTCGTGTTCAGTCTGAAATGAAAATTCGAACTTGTGTGAATTGTTTATAATATCTTACAATAAGTTGTTAGAAGCTTCTACGTTTCATGAAGTAATCGCTTGTCACCACACGTATGAACTTATATATAATATTTCCCGCAAAATATATAGATCAGCAGTATAATCGAGGCCAACTATTTCTCCGATTACCTCCCTGGAACAATATGTGATATAAAGTTGCTACAATGAGAGACGTCCGCCTCCGTGGTCGAGTGGTTAAGGTCGCTGACTTGTATACCACTGTAACCTATAATCACTGATGGTCACGGGTTCGAGCCCCGTTTAGACCGTGTCTCATTTATATGAAAAAGTTGGCAGTTTCTTACGGAGGTTGGTGCACCCAAGTACTGGTTAACCGCCGGAGCCTGCCCAGGAAAGGTGTTGTTAGGTAAACTGCCCGCCGGCGATATAGCCCAAAATGGTGCTGATGCAGGCGTAAAACCCGAAATATAACAATATAACATAACAATGAGAGACACTTCTGGCTTTCTATTACATCCATTGACAGACAAATGAATGCATATTAGTCCCTTTACTTGGAATCCTTTGACTTTACTGTTGTTTTCTAACTAGATAATTCCAGGATATTTACACAGTCTTTGGGACATTTGTGTATTACCATTGCTATAGTTACTAGATTCTGCGAATGGCTGAAATCATACTTATTTTCAAAGTACCACTATCAGTCAGAGCCGTTACGATTGTGCCCTTAGGCAAGGCATTTAAATTCCACGTTGTCTCTTCTCTCTCCCTCGTGGCGATGGATTCCATCAGGAATGAGGTCTCGAGAGTGATTTATATAAGTTGAAATAACTTGTTTCGCAATCGAGCTGAAATAAATTTGTATAAACTAGTCATATCTGCACATTGTCTTTTCTACTGTACATGACAATTCCATATATCATCATATTCCATAGCATATTATATATAGTTTCTCTACTTGTCAGCTTTAAATAACATTACTATATAATTCCAATTTGATTTGTATATATGTTGATGGTAGATTAACTTTTGAAATGAATTATCTCGTAAAATAAAGTATTTATTATTATTATTATTATTTTCTCTTTCTCCCATTACCTGGTTCCCCGTCCCAATTGCGAATGTTGGCTCGTTGGTCAAACACCACCGTTCTATCACACTCGGCACGATGCCCCAGAACAACAGCTCGTTCTTCATGTCAGCAACAGTACCGGAGCTGGGTGGAATATAGAGCTGCCCTGTACGTAGGTAGGTCAACACAACCTGCGGAATACAATTAGTTCTATCTTATTTAGTTGCAAATCATCAACAACGAAGTGAACAGATGTGAACATTGTCACAAACGTCACACACATAATTCATAGAAGTAGTATGGTTTAGGTTGAGCTTAGTCAAGTTAGTGTATACACATTTCGTTTAGCTCGATTGCGAAATATCAAATTCTCAGAATAGTAGTCTAATCGCACTCGAGACATGATAGAAGCGCACGCCATGAGGGAGGGAGAGAAAAGGCAATGTGGATTTAAGGGTCTTGCACATGGACACCGCCATTGTGGTTCTGGTGGGGCTCGAGCTCACACTCTCTCGGTTGTTAAAATCCTAGCCTGGGTTCCAGCCTGCCGATTTTTAACTTCTGGTAAAATAATATGATAAGAAACTCAATATGGCCCAATTTATAGTCTCGGTGTTAAAATATATTTATTTGACTGACGAGGCAATATATATCGACGCCTGTTCCCAGGCTAGCCCAATCCATTTGTATGTTCATGCTATATAGTCGGGAATCGGGACTCGCGTGCTTGGACGACTCGGGACTCACGTGCTTGGATGACTCAGGACTCACGTGCTTGGATGACTCTGGACCTGCGTGCTTGGGTGAATCTGGACTCGCGTGCTTGGACGACTCTGGACTCGCGTGCTTGGATGACTCTAGACTCGCGTGCTTGGACGACTCTTGACTCGCGTGCTTGGATGACTCTGGACTCGCGTGCTTGGATGACTCTGGACTCGCGTGCTTGGACGACTCTGGACTTGCGTGCTTCGACGACTCGGGACTGACGTGCTTGGACGACTCAGGACTCGCGTGCTTGGACGACTCTGGACTTGCGTTCTTGGACGACTCGGGACTGACGTGCTTGGACGACTCGGGACTCGCGTGCTTGGACGACTCTGGACTCGCGTGCTTGGATGACTCTGGACCTGCGTGCTTGGACGATTCGAGACTCGCGTGCTTGGACGACTCTGGACTCGCGTGCTTGGACGACTCTGGACCTGCGTGCTTGGACGACTCGGGACTCGCGTGCTTGGACGACTCTGGACTCGCGTGCTTGGATGACTCTGGACCTGCGTGCTTGGACGATTCGAGACTCGCGTGCTTGGACGACTCTGGACTCGCGTGCTTGGACGACTCTGGACTTGCGTGCTTGGACGATTCTGGACTCGCGTGCTTGGACGACTCGCGTGCTTGGATGACTCGGGACTCGCGTGCTTGGACGACTCTGGACTCGCGTGCTTGGACGACTCGGGACTCGCGTGCTTGGACGACTCGGGACTGGCGTGTTTGGACGACTCGGTATTCGGGATTCACGTGCTTGGACGACTATGGACTCGCATGCTTGGACGACTCGGGACGCACGTGCTTGGACGACTCGGGACGCACGTGCTTGGATGACTCGGGACTCACGTGCTTGGACGACTCGGGACGCACGTGCTTGGATGACTCGGGACTCACGTGCTTGGACGACTCAGTACTCACGTGCTTGGACGACTCGGGACGCACGTGCTTGGACGACTCGGGACTCACGTGCTTAGATGACTCGAGACTCACGTGCTTGGACGACTCGGGACGCACGTGCTTGGACGAATCGGGACTCACGTGCTTGGCTGACTCGGGACTCACGTGCTTGGACAACTCGAGACTCCCGTGCTTGGACGACCCAGGACAGACGTGCTTGGACAACTCGAGACTCCCGTGCTTGGACGACCCAGGACAGACGTGCTTGGACAACTCGAGACTCCCGTGCTTGGACGACCCAGGACAGACGTGCTTGGACAACTCGAGACTCCCGTGCTTGGACGACCCAGGACAGACGTGCTTGGACGACCCGGGACAGACGTGCCTGGACGACCCAGGACAGACGTGCCTGGACGACCCAGGACAGACGTGCTTGGACGATCCAGGACAGACGTGCTGGACGACCCGGGATAGACGTGCTTGGACGACTCGGGACAGACGTGCTTGGACGACCCAGGACAAACGTGCTTGGACGACCCAGGACAGACGTGTTTGGACGACCCGGAACAGACGTGCTTGGACGACCCGGGATAGACGTGCTTGGACGACCCAGGACAGACGTGCTTGGACGACCCAGGACATACGTGCTTGGACGACCCGGGACAGACGTGCCTGGACGACCCAGGACAGACGTGCTTGGACGACCCAGGACAAACGTGCTTGGACGACCCAGGACAGACGTGTTTGGACGACCCGGAACAGACGTGCTTGGACGACCCGGGATAGACGTGCTTGGACGACCCAGGACAGACGTGCTTGGACGACCCAGGACATACGTGCTTGGACGACCCGGGACAGACGTGCCTGGACGACCCAGGACAGACGTGCTTGGACGATCCAGGACAGACGTGCTGGACGACCCGGGATATACGTGCTTGGACGACCCGGACAGACGTGCCTGGACGATCCAGGACAGACGTGCTGGACGACCCGGGATATACGTGCTTGGACGACCCAGGGCAGGCGTGCTTGGACGACCCAGGACAGACGGCCTGGACGACCCAGGACAGACGTGCTTGGACGACCCGGGATAGACATGCCTGGACGACCCGGGACAGACGTGCCTGGACGATCCAGGACAGACGTGCTGGACGACCCGGGATATACGTGCTTGGACGACCCAGGGCAGGCGTGCTTGGACGACCCAGGACAGACGTGCCTGGACGACCCAGGACAGACGTGCTTGGACGACCCGGGATAGACATGCCTGGACGACCCGGGACAGACGTGCTTGGACGACTCGGGACTCCCGTGCTTGGAATGGGGAGGGGTATGAATATGCGCCTTTAAGAAATTCTCGTCACAAGAATGCGAACAATCTGAAGCAGATTTTTCACTTTTAATTAACATGACAAACTTGCTCTAAAGTTTACAATAACACACCATGTGCGGATCATGTTCGCATTCCATAACACCGTTTAACTGTGCAGTGAGACGTTGCGAACGTCTGGTCAACCAGATACAATTTATCAGTAACCACCGCATGCAACCCGATACAGCAAAGCGAGATAGTCTACCAGTAACAACTCGTTAAAACGCGATACTATCGCACAACAGTGAAACCAACGTAATCATTTAGATTCACACTGACTCATTCACTTCAAGTTTCTTTGTGCCATTGTTTCTCTTAAGTTGGAAAAATACTACCATTCGTAAAATTTAAACTTTATTTATTTTACAACGATTACGAAGCAAATTCTAACACTCTCGTTAACGCGGATGAAAGCGTATATGTGGTCATTCGTGTGAGGGTAAACCGGAGTACCTGGAGAAAATCCACCTGTCCGATCTGGCGACTACCGTACCATCTCACATACTTGCCGGTCCGAGGATCGAACCCGGGTTACATTGGTGAGAAGCGAGCGCGCTAACCACTGCGCTAATGGGATATGCAAATAGTATGTATTAAGTAATTGTATACAACCATTTTCAGAGTTATTTGTGATTTTGTTAAAAACAATTCCATAAAGGGAGGTAATTTACAAATGGTTATTTTAGAAAAGCGTGTTCGTTTGTGGGCATATTTTCCAATTTTACCATAATAATGTATTATTTAAACATACAAAAAAGATAGGACAATAATCACACTATCTAATCTTCCACTCCTCACAATATCTCGGTGTGCAGCACGTTCTAAGTAAACGCATAATGGGGCTTTAAACCACATATGTTCGGAGTTCGAGCCAGGTGGAGCCGTTACGATTGTGTACGTAGGCAAGGCATTTAAATTCCACATTGCCTCTTCTCTTTCCTTCATGGCGATGGATTCCATCAGGAATGAGGTCTCGAGAGTGATTAATATAAGTTGAAAGAACTTGTTTCGCAATCGAGCTAAAATAAATTTTCATAAACTAAACCACAGATGTAACGTTTTCAAGAGCAACTATTTGATAGTCGCTGGCAGTTTTCTTGATTGGTTTAAACAGTATTTATTTTTTTCAATGGTATTCATATACAGTATACAATATGTTCAAACAATATACAGACGGATCTGTAGTCCAGTGGTAACACGCTGGACTGGTAATCCAGGGATCGCAGGTTCGATTCCCCGTCTGATCCTAATAAAATTAACAGTCTTTCAGATGGGACGTTAAACCGAGGTCTCGTGTCGGTGCTTTACACCGTGCACGTAAAAGAACCAGAGGAGACTCTGGAATGGGTATCTGTCTGTATCATTGCACTATCCTCCAAAAATCTAAAATGACTAATCTCTTCAGGAGGCGTCGCTCATATGGGCAACCGGTAGCGACGATAAATAAACGTAAACCACCCACTCAAACAATATGTTCTATAGTTAATGTACATACACTTACATATGTCACACAGTAATACGAATCTGAAAACAAGTCTTGCAAGACTTATATGAATTCATTCCATTTCGTTTTCTTGATTGGTAGCGATATAATTACCCGAAATGCATCTGGATCCCTGTCAAAGAAGTAATCATTCCTCTCAGGCCGATGGTTCTCCTCCAGAAAGGTACGGTTGGCTAGGGGTCCGTCCGGTAGACGTAGTAAGGTTGACCTACATAGGACAGAACGGAAGACATTACGGCTATTGCAGAACAGATAAAATACAGTCCAACAGTAAATGAGCATCGAGACACTGGTATACACGGATAGGTGGTCTAGTGTAGCCTGGGAACAGGAATCGATATATGTTGCTTGCTCAGTCAAATAAATATATTTTAACAGACTGTTAATTGGGCTGTATTGAGTTTCTGATAATATCAACGTCATTTTGAAGTTAATAAATGAAAAATCGACAGACTGGAACCCAGGCTAGGTCTAGTGGTGAACAAGGTGGACTGCGAATCCACGTATCGCAGGTACGATCTCCCCGTCTGACCTTAGTGATACCAGGCTAGATCTAGTGGTGAACAAGGTGGACTGCGAATCCACGTATCGCAAGTACGATCTCCCCGTCTGATCTTAGTGATACCAGGCTAGGTCTAGTGGTGAACAAGGTGGACTGCGAATCCACGTATCGCAGGTACGATCTCCCCGTCTGATCTTAGTGATATTAACATTCTTTCAGATGGGACTGACTATAAACCAAGGTATCATGCATCGGTGCTATACACAGAACAATGGATGCTTCTGGAATTGGAGCGTCTTCTGTATCTTGCACTATTCTCCAATGTGTGTGTTTTACGTTTATTTATCGCCGCTACCGGTTGCCCATATGGTGGATAGCGCATTCCAGAGTCTCCTCTGTACAGCACCAACACGAGGCCTCGGTTTAATGTCCCATCTGAAAGACTGTTAATTTTATTAGGGTCAGACGGGGGATCAAACCTGCGATCCCAGGATTACCAGTCCAGCGTGTTACCACTGGACTACAGATACGTCTGTACTATCCTCCAAAAATTAAAATGACTCATACATTTCTGAAGTCATTGCCACGATTAATTTAATAGACGACGGTAAAATAACAATATCCAAAACCAAAAAACAGAAACGCAGAACAGATTAGAGAGGGCAAGTTAGAGAGGGCAAGTTAGAGAGGGCAAGTTAGAGAGGGCAAGATAGAGAGGGCAAGTTAGAGAGGGCACGTTAGAGCGGGCAAGTTAGAGAGGGCAAGTTAGAGAGGGCAAGTTAGAGAGGGCACGTTAGAGCGGGCACGTTAGAGCGGGCAAGTTAGAGAGGGCAAGTTAGAGAGGGCAAGTTAGAGAGGGCAAGATAGAGAGGGCAAGTTAGAGAGGACAAGTTAGAGAGGGCTAGTTAGAGAGGGCTAGTTAGAGAGGGCAATTTAGAGAGGGCAAGTTAGAGAGGGCAAGTTAGAGAGGGCAAGTTAGAGAGGGCAAGTTAGAGAGGGCAAGTTAGAGAGGGCAAGTTAGAGAGAGAGAGAGAAAGAGAGAGAGAGCAAGTTAGAGAGGGCAAGTGAGAGAGAGCAAGTTAGAGAGGGCAAGTTAGAGAGGGCAAGTTAGAGAGGGCAAGTTAGAGAGAGCAAGTTAGAGACAGGGCAAGTTAGAGAGGGCAAGTTAGAGAGGGCAAGTTAGAGAGGAATTAGAATACATACTTAAGGGCAGAAGTTTTGCAGCGGATTTTTTTAAACTAGCAATTAAAGTCAATAACAAGCAGTACCACATTAAATATGTAATCTAACTTGCCAATGTATCATAACACATTCTCTGAAAAGTTGGGCAAAATCCATTTAGATTACATAATATGTAATGTGGTGCTGCTTGTTATTGACTTTAATTGCTGATATAAAACAATACCCGTGTAAAACTTCTGTCTTTAAGCATAGTAACTAGGTTTCCTATGATGTACGATTGTACAGCATTACAGCTATATATTGACATTGATATGACGTACGATTGTACAGCATTACAGCTATATATTGACATTGATATGACGTACGATTGTACAGCATTACAGCTATATATTGACATTGATATGACGTACAATTGTACAGCATTACAGCTATATATTGACATTGATATGACGTACGATTGTACAGCATTACAGCTATCTATTGACATTGATATAAATGTGTACATTAACGTATAATTATTATTGTTACAGCATATGTAGCATGTCGGTTGTGAATGGAATAGGATATAGCCAACATTGTAAACTAACTCCCTTATGAATATGTATACACTTGTATGTCTCAAATACCACACCTCCAATACCAGTGTCGTTACAGTACACACTTATATGTCTCAAACACCACACCTCCAATACCAGTGCCGCTACAGTACACCACTGTATGTCTCAAACACCACACCTCCAATGCCAGTGTCGCTACAGTACACCCCTGTATGTCTCAAACACCACACCTCCAATACCAGTGTCGCTACAGTACACCCCTGTATGTCTCAAACACCACACCTCCAATACCAGTGTCGCTACAGTACACCCCTGTATGTCTCAAACACCACACCTCCAATACCAGTGTCGCTACAGTACACACCTCTATGTCTCAAACACCACACCTCCAATACCAGTGCCACAACAGTACACACCTGTATGTCTCAAACACCACACCTCCAATACCAGTGTCGCTACAGTACACACCTGTATGTCTCAAACACCATACCTCAAATACCAGTGCCCACAACAGTACACACCGGTATGTCTCAAACACCACACCTCCAATACCAGTGCCCCAACAATACACACCTGTATGTCTCAAACACCACACCTCCAATACCAGTGTCGCTACAGTATACCCCTGTATGTCTCAAACACAACACCTAAAATACCAGTGTCGCTACAGTATACACCTGTATGTCTCAAACACCACACCTCCAATACCAGTGTCGCTACAGTACACACCTGTATGTCTCAAATACCACACATCCAATACCAATGTCGCTACAGTACACACCTGTATGTCTCAAACACCACACCTCCAATACCAGTGTCGCTACAGTACACACCTGTATGTCTCAAATACCACACATCCAATACCAGTGTCGCTACAGTACACACCTGTATGTCTCAAATACCACACATCCAATACCAGTGTCGCTACAGTACACACATGTATGTCTCAAACACCATACCTCCAATACCAGTGTCGCTACAGTACACACCTGTATGTCTCAAACACCATACCTCCAATACCAGTGTCGCTACAGTACACACCTGTATGTCTCAAACACCACACCTCCAATACCAGTGCCCCAACAATACACACCTGTATGTCTCAAACACCACACCTCCAATACCAGTGTCGCTACAGTATACCCCTGTATGTCTCAAACACAACACCTAAAATACCAGTGTCGCTACAGTATACACCTGTATGTCTCAAACACCACACCTCCAATACCAGTGTCGCTACAGTACACACCTGTATGTCTCAAACACCAAACCTCAAATACCAGTGTCGCTACAGTACACCCCTGTATGTCTCAAACACCACACCTCAAATACCAGTGTCGCTACAGTACACACCTGTATGTCTCAAAAACCACACCTCCAATACCAGTGTCGTTACAGTACACACCTGTATGTCTCAAACACCACACCTCCAATACCAGTGCCGCTACAGTACACACCTGTATGTCTCAAACACCACACCTCCAATACCAGTGTTGCTACAATACACATCTGTATGTCTCAAACACCACACCTCCAATACCAGTGCCGCTACAGTACACATCTGTATGTCTCAAACACCACACTTCCAATACCAGTGCCGCTACAGTACACACCTGTATGTCTCAAACACCACACCTCCAATACCAGTGTCGCTACAGTACACCCCTGTATGTCTCAAACACAACACCTCCAATACCAGTGTCGCTACAGTATACACCTGTATGTCTCAAACACCATACCTCTAATACCAGTGTCGCTAGAGTATACACCTGTATGTCTCAAACACCACACCTACAATACCAGTGTCGCTACAGTATACACCTGTATGTCTCAAACACCACACCTCCAATATCAGTGTCGCTACAGTACACCCCTGTATGTCTCAAACACCACACCTCCAATACCAGTGTCGCTACAGTACACCCCTGTATGTCTCAAACACCACGCCTCCAATACCAGTGTCGCTACAGTATACACCTGTATGTCTCAAACACAACACCTCCAATACCAGTGTTGCTACAGTACACACCTGTATGTCTCAAACACCACACCTCCAATACCAGTGCCCCTACACTACACACTTGTATGTCTCAAACAACACACCTCCAATACCAGTGTTGCTACAGTACACACCTGTATGTCTCAAACACCACACCTCAAATACCAGTGTCGCTACAGTACACCCCTGTATGTCTCAAACACCACACCTCCAATACCAGTGTCGTTACAGTACACAACTGTATGTCTCAAACACCACACCTCCAATACCAGTGTCGCTACAGTACACATCTGTATGTCTCAAACACCACACCTCCAATACCAGTGCCGCTACAGTACACACCTGTATGTCTCACACACCACACCTCCAATACCAGTGTTGCTACAGTACACATATGTATGTCTCAAACACCACACCTCCAATACCAGTGCCGCTACAGTACAAATCTGTATGTCTCAAACACCACACATCCAATACCAGTGCCGCTACAGTACACACCTGTATGTCTCAAACACCACACCTCAAATACCAGTGCCGCTACAGTACAACCCTGTATGTCTCAAACACCACACCTCCAATACCAGTGTCGTTACAGTACACACCTGTATGTCTCAAACAAACACCACACCTCCAATATCAGTGCCGCTACAGTACACCACTGTATGTCTCAAACACCACACCTCCAATACCAGTGTTGCTACAGTACACACCTGTATGTCTCAAACACCACACCTCTAATACCAGTGCCCCAACAGTACACACCTGTATGTCTCAAACACCACACCTCCAATACCAGTGCCCCAACAGTACACACCTGTATGTCTCAAACACCACACCTCAAATACCAGTGTTGCTACAGTACACACCTGTATGTCTCAAACACCACACCTCCAATACCAGTGTCGCTACAGTACACACCTGTATGTCTCAAACACCACACCTCCAATACCAGTGTCGCTACAGTACACCCCTGTATGTCTCAAACACCATACCTCCAATACCAGTGTTGCTACAGTACACCACTGTATGTCTCATACACCATACCTCCAATACCAGTGTTGCTACACTACACCCCTGTATGTCTCAAACACCACACCTCCAATACCAGTGCCCCAACAGTACACACCTGTATGTCTCAAACATCACACCTCAAATACCAGTGCCCACAACAGTACACACCAGTATGTCTCAAACATCACACCTCCAATACCAGTTTCGCTACAGTACACACCTGTATGTCTCAAACACCATACCTCCAATACCAGTGCCGCTACAGTACACCCCTGTATGTCTCAAACACCACACCTCCAATACCAGTGTCACTACAGTACACACCTGTATGTCTCAAACACCACACCTCCAATACCAGTGCCCACAACAGTACACACCTGTATGTCTCAAACACCACACCTCCAATACCAGTGTCGCTACAGTACACACCTGTATGTCACAAACACCACACCTCAAATACCAGTGTCGCTACAGTACACCCCTGTATGTCTCAAACACCACGCCTCCAATACCAGTGTCGCTACAGTATACACCTGTATGTCTCAAACACAACACCTCCAATACCAGTGTTGCTACAGTACACACCTGTATGTCTCAAACACCACACCTCCAATACCAGTGCCCCTACACTACACACTTGTATGTCTCAAACAACACACCTCCAATACCAGTGTTGCTACAGTACACACCTGTATGTCTCAAACACCACACCTCAAATACCAGTGTCGCTACAGTACACCCCTGTATGTCTCAAACACCACACCTCCAATACCAGTGTCGTTACAGTACACACCTGTATGTCTCAAACACCACACCTCCAATACCAGTGTCGCTACAGTACACATCTGTATGTCTCAAACACCACACCTCCAATACCAGTGCCGCTACAGTACACACCTGTATGTCTCACACACCACACCTCCAATACCAGTGTTGCTACAGTACACATATGTATGTCTCAAACACCACACCTCCAATACCAGTGCCGCTACAGTACAAATCTGTATGTCTCAAACACCACACATCCAATACCAGTGCCGCTACAGTACACACCTGTATGTCTCAAACACCACACCTCAAATACCAGTGCCGCTACAGTACAACCCTGTATGTCTCAAACACCACACCTCCAATACCAGTGTCGTTACAGTACACACCTGTATGTCTCAAACAAACACCACACCTCCAATACCAGTGCCGCTACAGTACACCACTGTATGTCTCAAACACCACACCTCCAATACCAGTGTTGCTACAGTACACACCTGTATGTCTCAAACACCACACCTCTAATACCAGTGCCCCAACAGTACACACCTGTATGTCTCAAACACCACACCTCCAATACCAGTGCCCCAACAGTACACACCTGTATGTCTCAAACACCACACCTCAAATACCAGTGTTGCTACAGTACACACCTGTATGTCTCAAACACCACACCTCCAATACCAGTGTCGCTACAGTACACACCTGTATGTCTCAAACACCACACCTCCAATACCAGTGTCGCTACAGTACACCCCTGTATGTCTCAAACACCATACCTCCAATACCAGTGTTGCTACAGTACACCACTGTATGTCTCATACACCATACCTCCAATACCAGTGTTGCTACACTACACCCCTGTATGTCTCAAACACCACACCTCCAATACCAGTGCCCCAACAGTACACACCTGTATGTCTCAAACATCACACCTCAAATACCAGTGCCCACAACAGTACACACCAGTATGTCTCAAACATCACACCTCCAATACCAGTTTCGCTACAGTACACACCTGTATGTCTCAAACACCACACCTCCAATACCAGTGCCCCAACAGTACACACCTGTATGTCTCAAACACCACACCTCCAATACCAGTGTCGCTACAGTACACACCTGTATGTCTCAAACACCACACCTCAAATACAGTGTCGCTACAGTACAACCTGTATGTCTCAAACACCACACCTCAATACCAGTGTCGCTACAGTACACACCTGTATGTCTCAAACACCACACCTCAAATACCAATGTCGCTACAGTACACACCTGTTTGTCTCAAACACCACACCTCCAATACCAGTGTCGCTACAGTACACATCTGTATGTCTCAAACACCACACTTCCAATACCAGTGTTGCTACAGTACACACCTGTATGTCTCAAACACTACACCTCTAATACCAGTGCCCCAACAGTACACACCTGTATGTCTCAAACACCACACCTCTAATACCAGTGCCCCAACAGTACACACCTGTATGTCTCAAACACCATACCTCAAATACCAGTGTCGCTACAGTACACACATGTATGTCTCAAACACCATACCTGATATACCAGTGTCGCTACAGTACACACCTGTATGTCTCAAACACCACATCTCCAATACCAGTGTCGTTACAGTATACACCTGTATGTCTCAAACACCACACCTCAAATACCAGTGTCGCTACAGTACATACCTGTATGTCTCAAACACCATACCTCAAATACCAGTGTCGCTACAGTACACACCTGTATGTCTCAAACACCACACCTCAAATACCAGTGTCGCTACAGTACACACCTGTATGTCTCAAACACCACACCTCCAATACCAGTGTCGCTACAGTACACCCCTGTATGTCTCAAACACCACACCTCCAATACCAGTGTCGCTACAGTACACCCCTGTATGTCTCAAACACCACACCTCCAATACCAGTGTCGCTACAGTACACACCTGTATGTCTCAAACACCACACCTCCAATACCAGTGTCGCTACAGTACACACCTGTATGTCTCAAACACCACACCTCCAATACCAGTGTCGCTACAGTACACCCCTGTATGTCTCAAACAAACACCACACCTCCAATACCAGTGTCGCTACAGTACACACCTGTATGTCTCAAACACCACACCTCAAATACCAGTGTCGCTACAGTACACACCTGTATGTCTCAAACACCACACCTCCAATACCAGTGTCGCTACAGTACACACCTGTATGTCTCAAACACCATACCTCAAATACCAGTGTCGCTACAGTACACACCTGTATGTCTCAAACACCACACCTCCAATACCAGTGTCGCTACAGTACACACATGTATGTCTCAAACACCATACCTGATATACCAGTGTCGCTACAGTACACCCCTGTATGTCTCAAACACCACACTTCCAATACCAGTGTCGCTACAGTACACCCCTGTATGTCTCAAACACCACACCTCCAATACCAGTGTCGCTACAGTACACCCATGTATGTCTCAAACACCACACCTCCAATACCAGTGTCGTTACAGTACACCCCTGTATGTCTCAAACACCACACCTCCAATACCAGTGTCGCTACAGTACACACCTGTATGTCTCAAACACAACACCTCAAATACCAGTGTTGCTACAGTACACCCTGTATGTCTCAAACACCACACCTCCAATACCAGTGTCGCTACAGTACACACCTGTATGTCTCAAACACCACACCTCCAATACCAGTGTCGCTACAGTACACCCATGTATGTCTCAAACACCACACCTCCAATACCAGTGCCCCAACAGTACACACCTGTATGTCTCAAACACCATACCTCCAATACCAGTGTTGCTACAGTACACCCCTGTATGTCTCAAACACCACACCTCCAATACCAGTGCCCCAACAGTACACCCCTGTATGTCTCAAACACCATACCTCCAATGCCAGTGTTGCTACAGTACATCCCTGTATGTCTCAAACACCACACCTCCAATACTAGTGCCCCAACAGTACACCCCTGAATGTCTCAAACACCACACCTCCAATACCAGTGTCGCTACAGTACACCCCTGTATGTCTCAAACACCACACCTCCAATACCAGTGCCGCTACAGTACACACCTGTATGTCTCAAACACCACATCTCCAATACCAGTGCCCCAACAGTACACACCTGTATGTCTCAAACACCACACCTCCAATACTAGTGCCCCAACAGTACACACCTGTATGTCTCAAACACCACACCTCCAATACCAGTGTCGCTACAGTACACACCTGTATGTCTCAAACACCACACCTCCAATACCAGTGTCGCTACAGTACACACCTGCATGTCTCAAACACCACACCTCAAATACCAGTGTCGCTACAGTACACACATGTATGTCTCAAACACCATACCTCAAATACCAGTGTCGCTACAGTACACACATGTATGTCTCAAACACCATACCTGATATACCAGTGTCGCTACAGTACACACCTGTATGTCTCAAACACCACACCTCCAATACCAGTGTCGTTACAGTATACACCTGTATGTCTCAAACACCACACCTCAAATACCAGTGTCGCTACAGTACACACCTGTATGTCTCAAACACCATACCTCAAATACCTGTGTCGCTACAGTACACACTTGTATGTCTCAAATACTACACCTCAAATACCAGTGTCGCTACAGTACACACATGTATGTCTCAAACACAACACCTCCAATACCAGTGCCGCTACAGTACACACCTGTATGTCTCAAACACCACACCTCAAATACCAGTGTCGCTACAGTACACACATGTATGTCTCAAACACCATACCTCAAATACCAGTGTCGCTACAGTACACACATGTATGTCTCAAACACCATACCTAATATACCAGTGTCGCTACTGTACACACCTGTATGTCTCAAACACCACACCTCCAATACCAGTGTCGTTACAGTATACACCTGTATGTCTCAAACACCACACCTCAAATACCAGTCTCGCTACAGTACACACTTTATGTCTCAAACACCATACCTCAAATACCAGTGTCGTTACAGTACACACCTGTATGTCTCAAACACCACACCTCTAATACCAGTGCCGCTACAGTACACACCTGTATGTCTCAAACACCACACCTCTAATACCAGTGCCGCTACAGTACACACATGTATGTCTCAAACACCATACCTGATATACCAGTGTCGCTACTGTACACACCTGTATGTCTCAAACACCACACCTCCAATACCAGTGTCGTTACAGTATACACCTGTATGTCTCAAACACCACACCTCAAATACCAATGTCGCTACAGTACATACCTGTATATCTCAAACACCACACCTCTAATACCAGTGCCGCTACAGTACACACATGTATGTCTCAAACACCATACCTGATATACCAATGTCGCTACAGTACACACCTGTATGTCTCAAACACCACACCTCCAATACCAGTGTCGTTACAGTATACACCTGTATGTATCAAACACCACACCTCAAATACCAGTGTCGCTACAGTACACACCTGTATGTCTCAAACACCATACCTCAAATACCAGTGTCGATACAGTACACACCTGTATGTCTCAAACACCACACCTCAAATACCAGTGTCGCTACAGTACACACTTGTATGTCTCAAACACCACACCTCCAATACCAGTGTCGCTACAGTACACCCCTGTATGTCTCAAACACCACACTTCCAATACCAGTGTCGCTACAGTACACCCCTGTATGTCTCAAACACCACACCTCCAATACCAGTGTCGCTACAGTACACCCATGTATGTCTCAAACAACACACCTCCAATACCAGTTTCGTTACAGTACACCCCTGTATGTCTCAAACACCACACCTCCAATACCAGTGTCGCTACAGTACACCCCATGTATGTCTCAAACAAACACCACACCTCCAATACCAGTGTCGCTACAGTACACACCTGTATGTCTCAAACACCACACCTCAAATACCAGTGTTGCTACAGTACACTCCTGTATGTCTCAAACACCACACCTCCAATACCAGTGTCGCTACAGTACACCCCATGTATGTCTCAAACAAACACCACACCTCCAATACCAGTGTCGCTACAGTACACACCTGTATGTCTCAAACACCACACCTCAAATACCAGTGTTGCTACAGTACACTCCTGTATGTCTCAAACACCACACCTCCAATACCAGTGTCGCTACAGTACACCCCATGTATGTCTCAAACACCATACCTCCAATACCAGTGTCGCTACAGTACAACCCTGTATGTCTCAAACACCACACCTCCAATACCAGTGTCGCTACAGTACACACTTGTATGTCTCAAACACCATACCTCCAATACCATTGTCGCTACAGTACAACCCTGTATGTCTCAAACACCACACCACCAATACCAGTGTCGCTACAGTACACACCTGTATGTCTCAAACACCACACCTCCAATACCAGTGTCGCTACAGCACACACCTGTATATCTCAAACACCACACCTCCAATACCAGTGCCCCAACAGTACGCACCTGTATGTCACAAACACCACACCTCCAATACCAGTGTCGCTACAGTACACACCTGTATGTCTTAAACACCACACATCCAATACCAGTGTCGCTACAGTACACACCTGTATGTCTAAAACACCACACCTCCAATACCAGTATCGCTACAGTACACCCCTGTATGTCTCAAACACCACACCTCCAATACCAGTGTCGCTACAGTACACACCTGTATGTCTCAAACACCACACCTCAAATACCAGTGTCGCTACAGTACACACATGTATATCTCAAACACCATACCTCAAATACCAGTTTCGCTACAGTACACACATGTATGTCTCAAACACCATACCTGATATACCAGTGTCGCTACAGTACACACCTGTATGTCTCAAACACCACACCTCCAATACCAGTGTCGTTACAGTATACACCTGTATGTCTCAAACACCACACCTCAAATACCAGTGTCGCTACAGTACACACCTGTATGTCTCAAACACCATACCTCAAATACCTGTGTCGCTACAGTACACACCTGTATGTCTCAAACACCACACCTCAAATACCAGTGTCGCTACAGTACACACCTGTATGTCTCAAACACAACACCTCCAATACCAGTGCCGCTACAGTACACACATGTATGTCTCAAACACCACACCTCAAATACCAGTGTCGCTATAGTACACACATGTATGTCTCAAACACCATACCTCAAATACCAGTGTCGCTACAGTACACACATGTATGTCTCAAACACCATACCTGATATACCAGTGTCGCTACAGTACACACCTGTATGTCTCAAACACCACACCTCCAATACCAGTGTCGTTACAGTACACACCTGTATGTCTCAAACACCACACCTCAAATACCAGTGTCGCTACAGTACACACCTTTATGTCTCAAACACCATACCTCAAATACCAGTGTCGTTACAGTACACACCTGTATGTCTCAAACACCACACCTCAAATACCAGTGCCCCAACAATACACACCTGTATGTCTCAAACACCACACCTCCAATATTGAAGATAAGCGTCTGTTTTGTCATGGTCCCCTTCCCCGGATCTATGGCATCCATACTGCACAACCCCGTCAAGTCCTGTCGATATGTTATATATACGCGGTCTCACTGTATGCTACAAAGTATAAATAAGTATATTAATAATATGTTTTAATCTTTGTCCCACAGAATGTTATTTAAAGCGACATTACATCGCAAAAAGGAAATACATTCCTATTGTCACGTATAAATGCATTGCTACTACAAATTCTTCTTAATACATTCGAACACTAACATTGAAGCAATAAACAGCGTTTTTGTGGTATTCAAAAAACTTTCAAAAGTGAAAGTAGGATTTGATATAACTGACATCCACGCTCCTGAATTGACGTTTGCTTGTCATTGGAGTCAATACTAAACACACGCCATACCTTCGCTTAGAGATAATTTGGTTTAAACATATGTATTCGATAATAATGTACATTACATATACATTGTATACAAAACGAAAATGGATTAAATAAGCTTAAAGCTTATTGAGATTTCTCCAGATAGAGATAATTTAGCTAAGATTAGGCACACATGTGAGATATCACGGTAAATATGTACCATATCTCGTGTTATTCCGGATGAACGCGTTATATTACGTATGAAAGTCGACCATATTTACATTATTTTATTATATCAACAAGCCGCGTATACGACGTTTGTTTATTTGTTGAAATACTGAGGCACACATTTGGTAAATATATTACCATTTATAATAGCAAATTACATTCCGCAGATTTTTAGATTTAGATTTGTGGAAGATAGTGCAATGGATTACCAGTCCAGCGTGTTACCACTGGACTACTTATCCGTCTGTATTAAGTTGTAGCCGTTACGATTGTGCTCTGATGCAAGTCATATAAATTCCACATTGCATCCTCTACCTGTCTCATCGCGATGGATTCCATGTGGTTGATATAAGTTGTTGGAACAAAACTAAACACATTAGATTGTATATGCTTCAAATTAGGACATACGCGTTCCATATACACTGTTCAAATTAGTTATCTCGCTAACACATTATATTGTATATGCTTCAAATTAGGACATACGCGTTCCATATACACTGTTCAAATTAGTTATCTCACTAACACATTATATTGTATATGCTTCAAATTAGGACATACGCGTTCCATATACACTGTTCACATTAGTTATCTCGCTAAATAAAGTCTTTATTATTATTATTATTATGATAAATAAGCAGTATCATACACTTGTGCGATTTTGGAACTATTCTAAATAACAAAATGATATACAATTTTAGAGTTTGATGCAAGGCATTTCCTGTTCCAGTCTCCATCAAACTTTTCTAGAAGTGGTGTAGCTGTATATGGGAGTTTATGATCGAATCAAAATAGAACTACATGTTAGGGTGAGTCGGATGTATACAGGAATTGATTCTATAAATAGCAACAATTACCAATTAATGATATCTTCGTTACGAGAATGACTACCGTAGCACACTATTCTTAAAAAAGAGAAATCCTTGTGTGTGAGTTTTACGTTTATTTATCGTCGCTACCGGTTGCCGATATGAGCGACGCCTCCTGAAGAGATTAATCATTTTTGCTGTTGGAGAATATTGCAAGGATACAGATAGAAACCCATTCCAGAGTCTCCTTTGGTTCTTTTACATGCACGGTGTAAAGTAGCGATACGAGACCTCGGTTTAATGTCCCATTTGAAAGACTTAATTTTAATACGGTCAGACGGGGGATCGAACCTGCGATCCCTGGATTACCAGTCCAAGAGAAATCCTTATCTAGTCTCCATTAACCCATATTAGTCTCTCTGCAAATGCCGCTCCAATCAAAGGGAAGTAACTTTGATATCACTTAACCGGATTTTCCATAAAATATAGGCGTCACTATAGGATAAACACGGGTTTATTTAACAAACCGCAACATTTATTAATATGTCTATTGTCATTGCCGTACGGCGGTTGTGATGTTGGCAGGGGGGATTGTACTTTAGTAAAGGTCAAAAGTAGATCAACTCTGATATCTTAGGGATATATATCTCTCTATTTATTTCGTAATAAACAATGTCTGACCCATGAACAAAGTACCGATACAAAACAAACATGATTAAACATATAGATCTTGTTCTAAGAAAGATAGATATCTCTTGAACATAATTGGTTATCATCTAAGCAATGCAAACAGATATTTCCATTTTATTTATGGATGTACTTTTCTCATATATACATTATATACTAGAGGACATAGAAAACGCACACTTACATTATATACTAGAGGACATAGAAAACACACACCTACATTATATATTAGAGGACATAGAAAAACGCACACCTACATTATATATTAGAGGACATAGAAAAACGCACACCTACAGTATATACTAGAGGACATGAAAACGCACACCTACATTATATACTAGAGGACATAGAAAACGCACACCTACATTATATACTAGAGGACATAGAAAACGCACACCTACATTATATACTAGAGGACATAGAAAACGCACACCTACATTATATACTAGAGGACATAGAAAACGCACACCTACATTATATACTAGAGGACATAGAAAACGCACACCTACATTATATACTAGAGGACATAGAAAACGCACACCTACATTATATACTAGAGGACATAGAAAACGCACACCTACATTATATACTAGAGGACATAGAAAACGCACACCTACATTATATACTAGAGGACATAGAAAACGCACACCTACATTATATACTAGAGGACATAGAAAACGCACACCTACATTATATACTAGAGGACATAGAAAACGCACACCTACATTATATACTAGAGGACATAGAAAACGCACACCTACATTATACTAGAGGACATAGAAAACGCACACCTACATTATATACTAGAGGACATAGAAAACGCACACCTACATATATACTAGAGGACATAGAAAACGCACACCTACATTATATACTAGAGGACATAGAAAACGCACACCTACATTATATACTAGAGGACATAGAAAACGCACACCTACATTATATACTAGAGGACATAGAAAACGCACACCTACATTATATAATAGAGGACATAGAAAACGCACACCTACATTATATACTAGAGGACATAGAAAACGCACACCTACATTATATACTAGAGGACATAGAAAACGCACACCTACATTATATACTAGAGGACATAGAAAACGCACACCTACATTATATACTAGAGGACATAGAAAACGCACACCTACATTATATACTAGAGGACATAGAAAACGCACACCTACATTATATACTAGAGGACATAGAAAACGCACACCTACATTATATACTAGAGGACATAGAAAACGCACACCTACATTATATACTAGAGGACATAGAAAACGCCTACATTATATACTAGAGGACATAGAAAACGCACACCTACATTATATCCTAGAGGACATAGAAAACGCACACCTACATTATATACTAGAGGACATAGAAAACGCATGCCTACATTATATACTAGAGGACATAGAAAACGCACACCTACATTATATACTAGAGGACATAGAAAACACACACCTACATTATATTCTAGAGGACATAGAAAACGCACACCTACATTATATACTAGAGGACATAGAAAACGCACATCTACATTATATACTAGAGGACATAGAAAACGCACATCTACAGTATATACTAGAGGACATAGAAAACGCACACCTACATTATATACCAGGGGACATAGAAAACGCACGCCTACAGTATATACTAGAGGACATAGAAAACGCACACCTACATTATATACTAGGGGACATAGAAAACGCACATCTATATTATATGATAATTATTAGATGAAAACGAAATACGAAGGATTCCATCAACGATATATCATATCTTTATTACAAAACACAAACTGAACAACTAAAAATATTCCAAAATGCTTAAACTATGTATTTATATAGTTATTGTTTTTCATGTAAAAACACACTTATCTGAAGTGTGCGTTTTCTATGTCCTCTAGTATACTTATCCGATGTGTGCGTTTTCTATGTCCTCTAGTATACTTATCCGAAGTGTGCGTTTTTTATGTCCTCTAGTATACTTATCCGAAGTGTACGTTTTCTATGTCCTCTAGTATACTTATCCGAAGTGTGCGTTTTCTATGTCCTCTAGTATACTTATCCGAAGTGTGCGTTTTCTATGTCCTCTAGTATACTTATCCGAAGTGTGCGTTTTCTATGTCCTCTAGTATACTTATCCGAAGTGTGCGTTTTCTATGTCCTCTAGTATATTTATTTTAGCCAATACGTTTTAAATGCCATATAATTAAGATCTCCGTGTTGCGAGCAAGCACGAGGGTGTATAATTTGAAATTATATTTCTGCACAGTCCATACAATAAGGGTTATAATTATAAGATTTAATAACAGTTTCCCCTCTGTGCATAATACACCGGGGGCAGATAATTAAAGACTTGCCCACGTATCCCATGGTATTATAATACCGGCACCTTGTATTTATTGCATTTCTAGAGATGAACATTTTCATTATTTATTTTACCATGATTGCGAAACAAGTGTAAATAATTTATATTAATCACGTTTGAAACGGACGAAAACGTATATGTGGTCATTGAAGTGGGAGGAAACCGCAGTACCCAGAAAAACACCTCACCTGTCCGATCTGGCGACCACCGTACCATTTCACACCATGTCCGAGGATCGAACCCGGGTCACATTGGTGAGAAGCGAGCGTGCTGGCCACTGTGCAGATCAAACAGCCAATATTTTGTTTGTTTATCCAAGCAATAAGAAACATTGACCCCGAGTTAATAGGATATATTTCAAAATGAAAAATACAACTTATTTGCAAACAGAAAGATCATTGATAAATAATACATCACTCAATAGATGTATCTGGTCCTGTACGCTACGGTATACAACTATTTAGTTGGACCGCACAACGGGAACACGTGTCTTCACGAGACATTTTTTGTACATTAAAATGGATGATATACATTAAATATATATATTTTATATATCCGTTGATAACATCAGTACACGGATTTTTCCAACTAGTGAAATCTACTTAAGTTATAAGTATTTATATCATATTTATATCAACATACATCACTGTTTTCATTTTAAAACAGGGCATCGTACCTGTGTACCACCATGTCCCATTGCGCTCTCCACGCCTGGAGGTTATAAAATGTTTCTCAAATCTGAAATACAGACTCAACGTCATGCTTGATTCAGCTGAGAGTAAATCTTACGCTCAACCAATCAAATCACTTGAGCTTGAGTTTAAGATCTGAGAAAGGGTTTATAACCTCCGAACCTAATATCACACCTCACTGGATCGCAGGTTCGATCCCCCGTCTGACCCTAATAAAATTAACAGTCTTTCAGACGGGACGTTAAAACGAGGTCTCGTGTCGGTGCTTTACACCGTGCACGTAAAAGAACCAGAGGAGACTCTGGAATGGGTCTCTGTCTGTATCATGCACTATCCTCCAAAATCTAAAATAACTAATCTCTTCAGGAGGCGTCGCTCATGTGGGCAACCGGTAGCGACGGTAAATAAACGTAAAAACACACTCACACCTCACTGTTCAAGGTCATGTTGCAATGTTGTGTAGCGATGTTGTGTGGCGATGTTGTGAGGCGATGTTGTGTAGCGATGTTGTGTTGTGATGTTGTGTTGTGATGTGTGTAGCGATGTTGTGTTGTGATGTTGTGTAGCGATGTTGTGATGTTGTGTGGCGATGTTGTGTTGTGATGTTGTGTTGTGATGTTGTGTTGTGATGTTGTGTAGCGATGTTGTGATGTTGTGTTGTGATGTTGTGTTGTGATGTTGTGTAGCGATGTTGTGTTGTGATGTTGTGTAGCGATGTTGTATTGTGATGTTGTGTTGTGATGTTGTGTAGCGATGTTGTGTTGTGATGCTGTGTTGTGATGCTGTGTTGTGATGTTGTGTTGTGATGTTGTGTAGCGATGTTGTGTGGTGATGTTGTGTGGTGATGTTGTGTGGTGATGTTGTGTAGCGATGTTGTGTTGTGATGTTGTGTTGTGATGTTGTGTTGTGATGTTGTGTAGCGATGTTGTGTGGTGATGTTGTGAGGCGATGTTGTGTAGCGATGTTGTGTTGTGATGTTGTGTGGCGATGTTGTGTAGCGATGTTGTGATGTTGTGTTGTGATGTTGTGTGGCGATGTTGTGTTGTGATGTTGTGTTGTGATGTTGTGTTGCGATGTTGTGCAGCGATGTTGTGTAGCGATGTTGTGTTGTGATGTTGCGTTGTGATGTTGTGTGGCGATGTTGTGTTGTGATGTTGTGTAGCGATGTTGTGTAGCGATGTTGTGTGGTGATGTTGTGTAGCGATGTTGTGTTGTGATGTTGTGTAGCGATGTTGTGTGGTGATGTTGTGTAGCGATGTTGTGGTGATGTTGTGTGGATTGTGTTGTGATGTTGTGTAGCGATGTTGTGTGGTGATGTTGTGTAGCGATGTTGTGTGGTGATGTTGTGTAGCGATGTTGTGTTGTGATGTTGTGTAGCGATGTTGTGTGGTGATGTTGTGTTGTGATGTTGTGTGGTGATGTTGTGTATTGATGTTGTGTGGTGATGTTGTGTAGCGATATTGTGTGGTGAGGTTGTGTGGTGATGTTGTGTGATGAGGTTGTGTGGTGATGTTTTGTGGTGAGGGGGTGTAGATTAGTTTAATTAATTTAATTAAATATTTTACTACGAGAGTCTTCAAAGTTAACATGAACCCGGAGTTGTGAATACAACAACAAACGAATTGGTGGCACATTCTAGCAACATTAGTTACGGTCCCTTATTAGGGGACAATTAGAAACTCACTAGAGTTGAACTAAATTAAATGCGTCTCCCCCTTCTCCGAGCACGAGCAAATTCCCCCTTCTCCGAGCACGAGCAAACTCCCCTTCTACGAGCACGAGCAAACTCCCCCTTCTCCGAGCACGAGCAAACTCCCCCTTCTCCGAGCACGAGCAAACTCCCCCTTCTCCGAGCACGAGCAAACTCCCCCTTCTCCGAGCACGAGCAAACTCCCCCTTCTCCGAGCACGAGCAAACTCCCCCTTCTCCGAGCACGAGCAAACTCCCCTTCTCCGAGCATACTCCCCCTTCTCCGAGCAAACTCCCCCTTCTCCGAGCACGAGCAAACTCCCCCTTCTCCGAGCAAACTCCCCCTTCTCCGAGCACGAGCAAACTCCCCCTTCTCCGAGCAAACTCCCCCTTCTCCGAGCAAACTCCCCAACTCCCCCTTCTCCGAGCAAACTCCCCCTTCTCTGAGCACGAGCAAACTCCCCCTTCTCCCAGCACGAGCAAACTTCCCCTTCTCCGAGCACGAGCAAACTCCCCCTTCTCCGAGCACGAGCAAACTTCACCTTCTCCGAGCACGAGCAAACTTCCACTTCTCCCAGCACGAGCAATCTCCCCCTTCTCCGAGCACGAGCAAACTCCCCCTTCTCCCAGTACGAGCAAACTCCACCTTCTCCGAGCACGAGCAAACTCCCCCTTATCCGAGCAAACTCCCCCTTCTCCCAGCATGAGCAAATTCCCCCTTCTCCGAGCAAACTCCCCCTTCTCCCAGCACGAGCAAACTCCCCCTTCTCCGAGCAAACTTCCCCATCTCCCAGCACAAGCGAGCAAACATCCTTAAGCGAGTTACTCCCCTGCTTAAGCTGAACGATGCATATATTCCTGGACGGATTAAGTTCTGAACGATGCATATATTCCTGGACGGATTACGTTCTGTACGATGCATATATTCCTGGACGGATTACGTTGGGCTGATTACGTTCTGAACGATGCATATATTCCTGGGCGGATTACGTTCTGTACGATGCATATATTCCTGGACGGATTACGTTCTGAACGATGCATATATTCCTGGACGGATTACGTTCTGTACGATGCATATATTCCTGGGCGGATTACGTTCTGTACGATGCATATATTCCTGGACGGATTACGTTCTGTACGATGCATATATTCCTGGACGGATTACGTTCTGTACGATGCATATATTCCTGGACGGATTACGTTCTGTACGATGCATATATTCCTGGGCGGATTACGTTCTGTACGATGCATATATTCCTGGACGGATTACGTTCTGTACGATGCATATATTCCTGGACGGATTACGTTGGGCCTGATTACGTTCTGAACGATGCATATATTCCTGGGCGGATTACGTTCTGTACGATGCATATATTCCTGGACGGATTACGTTCTGAACGATGCATATATTCCTGGACGGATTACGTTCTGTACGATGCATATATTCCTGGGCGGATTACGTTCTGTACGATGCATATATTCCTGGACGGATTACGTTCTGTACGATGCATATATTCCTGGACGGATTACGTTCTGTACGATGCATATATTCCTGGACGGATTACGTTCTGTACGATGCATATATTCCTGGGCGGATTACGTTCTGTACGATGCATATATTCCTGGACGGATTACGTTCTGTACGATGCATATATTCCTGGACGGATTACGTTGGGCGGATTACGTTCTGAACGATGCATATATTCCTGGACGGATTACGTTCTGACCGATGCATATATTCCTGGACGGATTACGTTCTGTACGATGCATATATTCCTGGACGGATTACGTTCTGTACGATGCATATATTCCTGGACGGATTACGTTCTGTACGATGCATATATTCCTGGACGGATTACGTTCTGAACGATGCATATATTCCTGGACGGATTACGTTCTGAACGATGCATATATTCCTGGACGGATTACGTTCAGTACGATGCATATATTCCGGGACGGATTACGTTCTGACCGATGCATATATTCCTGGACGGATTACGTTCTGACCGATGCATATATTCCTGGACGGATTACGTTCTGTACGATGCATATATTCCTGGACGGATTACGTTCTGACCAATGCATATATTCCTGGACGGATTACGTTCTGTACGATGCATATATTCCTGGACGGATTACGTTCTGACCGATGCATATATTCCTGGACGGATTACGTTCTGACCGATGCATATATTCCTGGACGGAGTACGTTCTGTACGATGCATATATTCCTGGACGGATTACGTTGGGCTGATTACGTTCTGAACGATGCATATATTCCTGGGCGGATTACGTTCTGTACGATGCATATATTCCTGGACGGATTACGTTCTGAACGATGCATATATTCCTGGACGGATTACGTTCTGTACGATGCATATATTCCTGGGCGGATTACGTTCTGTACGATGCATATATTCCTGGACGGATTACGTTCTGTACGATGCATATATTCCTGGACGGATTACGTTCTGTACGATGCATATATTCCTGGACGGATTACGTTCTGTACGATGCATATATTCCTGGGCGGATTACGTTCTGTACGATGCATATATTCCTGGACGGATTACGTTCTGTACGATGCATATATTCCTGGGCGGATTACGTTCTGTACGATGCATATATTCCTGGACGGATTACGCTCTGACCGATACACTCATCATAAACAACGGGAAGATGGCATTTTCTCTGTCACTGCTTGAGTTTCGTATTCCTTCCAGGTTGGATGTACTTTTGTATCATGAGTAGTGCGTGTTTTACATCTATTTATCGTCGCTACCGGTTGCCCATATGATGGACGCAATCTCATGATCAGTTAATTGTTGAGTAATATATTCTAATACCGCTATGCTCCAGGGGAGAATTCTAATGACTGAGAGAAGGGAGAATAATATGTTACTTCACTGATTTTCTACATTTCATTGGAAAGCATAAATGATAGTTTGATCACTAGGATATAGCCTGTGTTCCGCAACGTACGTACACACAACACCCACACACATCTCTATGTTAAAGCGCAGGGCACCTGAAATCTCGCGCCACACATTTTCAAATATATAGTACCGGTAGATATAATAAACACTAGAATCATAGCA
Organism: Archivesica marissinica; assembly: GCA_014843695.1. Classification (NCBI taxonomy): domain Eukaryota; kingdom Metazoa; phylum Mollusca; class Bivalvia; order Venerida; family Vesicomyidae; genus Archivesica; species Archivesica marissinica. The sequence goes on from CM026397.1 coordinate 73,437,279, forward strand.
AAACATATGTTTCATTAGGCATGCATTAAATGCTACAAATCGCAGTTATATCCAACAAAATGAATTGTTTTCACATCATATGTCTAATACTTAAATATTAATGGCTGTCCGATTAGCGCAGTGGTTAGCGCGCTCGCTTCTCACCTATGCAACCCGGGTTCGATCCTCGGACCGGGAAGTAGGCCTATATGAGATGGTATGGTGGTCGCCAGATCGGACAGGTTGGTTTCCTCCGGGTACTCCGGTTTCCTCCCACACGAATGACCACATTTACGCTTTCATCCGCGCCAACAAGAGTGATTGTTAAAACTTGTTTCGCAATCGTTGTAAAATTATTTTACAAGTTTAAATTAATACCAAATAAAAGTGCAGGAACAAATATTAATATTTAAGATAATTTTAATTAAGTGTAGGTTCTATATCTTTAAAAGCGAAATGCAGGAACAAAAATTAATATTTTATATAATTTTAATTAAGTGTAAGTTCTCTTTCTTTAAAAGCAAAATTCACATATTGTGATAAATTATCAATTAATTTTGCGTTTTTAGAGCTCTTTTTTTTCTTCTTTTTTACAAACGTTTATGTAACGTCGCTACCGGTTGCCCATGTTAGCGACGGGCAGCTTACCTAGCAACCTGTTTCCTGCAGGCAGGCTCCAGCGGTATGCAATATATGCCGCCCCCACGTTCCTACGCCTATGATTAAATATATTCATATAAAGTACATTTGTACTTCGTTTTAGTTTATACAAATTTATATTAGCTCGATTGCGAAACAAGTTCTTATAACTTATATTAATCACTCTCGAGACCTCATTCCTGATGGACTCCATCGCCACGAGGGAGAGAGAAGAGGCAACGTGGAATTTAAATGCCTTGCCTAAGGGCACACTCGTAACGGCTCAAGCGGGGCTCGAACTCCAGACCTTTCTCACCTGAAGCGAACGCGCATCCACTTTGTTTTGATCGCGTACATCTAAATAGCAGTATATGCCTAGTCAGTGAAGTGTCAGTGACGTCATACCATTTGCCCCTCACCGCTGTTGGTATACACGAATCATACCGAGGCTGTCAAATATGTTTATGAAATGAAGGCCTACGTCATCGTACTTCATCACTTCCTGTTCAGTTCACATTTAAAGACGTGGCCTACGGAGAGCAACACGAGAGTAAAAGGAAAGAGCAAGGCGAGTCAGCCGGCGGCGCCCGAGCCAGATGAAGAGGTCATGCCAAGAGGAGTCAGCCGGAGGAACCCGAGCCAGATGAAGAGGTCATGACAAGGGGAGTCAGCCGGAGGCACCCGAGCCAGAAGAGGTCATGACAAGGGGAGTCAGCCGGAGGCACCCGAGCCAGATGAAGAGGTCATGACAAGGGGAGTTAGCCGGCGGCACTCGAGCCAGATGAAGAGGTCATGACAAGGGGAGTCAGCCGGCGGCACCCGAGCCAGATGAAGAGGTCATGATAAGGGAAGTCAGCCGGCGGCACCCGAGCCAGATGAAGAGGTCATGATAAGGGAAGTTAGCCGGCGGCACACGATCCAGAAGAGATCATGACAAGGGGAGTCAGCCGGCGGCACACGATCCAGAAGAAAAGTTCAATCTACCATGAGGCCCTCAACATATATTAATCAAATGCAATCAAAAGATAGGACTATAAGTGAAAACTGCACATTATATCAAACGATTACCCAGTTGGGTAATGGAGTTGAAAACGTCGTCTGCTAACTTTACGTCATTAATTTTTTAGAAACGTCCTGTAGACTCCGGAAGAAACATATGCCCATGTAAGCAAGCGTAAGAGATATTCTACAAATATTTAAAAGAAACCTGTTTATCATACCAACTTGATACGGATATCTCTGCACCTTAGTGATATATCTGCAGCATAGAGAGAGATATATATGGATATCTTAACACTTTAACACTTAGAGAGGTATATCTTCAAGCTACAGAGATATTGCCCTTCATTAGACATAATTATCTATTACCTTAGTAATTCGGATTATCATACATTTGAATGTACATTAAAAAAACTACTACATTACTATTGTGTCGTTAATAAATAATCCATCAACTGTTAAAATCATATTGCGCATGTGCTGCATTTTTGTTTTAAAAAATAAATTGAGCACTTACAGTCCGAACTCCTTTATGACACGGATTGAATCAGGTAATCAACATAAACGTTGACAACAATTTATATCGAACACATAGCTCTTGTCGGCGCATGCGTATAATGAGATTTGCCAGTTTCAAATTTCACGGTTTATCGCCAAAAGAAAGGTTTTAAAATGCATTATTGTTAGGTAGAATATAATCAATAAACGCCACACTGTCGGTGTGTTTTCCGAGCTGATCTCGTGATGTGCACGTCGCCGTTGGGGCGTACATACAGTGTACGGGGCACTCGCATACAATGTACGGGGCACTCGCATACAATGTACGGGGGGGCACTGCCATACAGTACACGGGACACTCGCATAGTGTACGGGGGTGGGGGTACTGACATGCAGTGTACGGGCACTCGCATACAGTGTACGGAGATGGGGGGGGGGGTACTGACATACAGTACACGGGACACTCGCATAGTGTACGGGGGTGGGGGTACTGACATACAGTGTACGGGCACTCGCATACAGTGTACGGGGGGGGGGGACTGGCATACAGTGTACGGGGCACTCGCATACAGTGTACGGGGGGGGGGGGCTGACATACAGTACACGGAACACTCGCATAGTGTACGGGGGTGGGGGTACTGACATACAGTGTACGGGCACTCGCATACAGTGTACGGGGGGGGGACTGGCATACAGTGTACGGGGCACTCGCATACAGTGTACGGGGGGGGCTGACATACAGTACACGGAACACTCGCATACAGTGTACGGGGCACTCGCATACAGTGTACGGGGGACTGGCATACAGTGTATGGGACACTCGCATACAGTGTACGGGGGACTGACATACAGTACACGGAACACTCGCATACAGTGTACGGGGGACTGACATACAGTACACGGAACACTCGCATACAGTGTACGGGGGGGGGACTGACATACAGTACACGGAACACTCGCATACAGTGTACGGGGGGGGGGGACTGACATACAGTACACGGAACACTCGCATACAGTGTACGGGGGGGGGGACTGACATACAGTACACGGAACACTCGCATACAGTGTACGGCGGTACTGGCATACAGTGTACGGGGGGACTGATATACAGTACACGGAACACTCGCATACAGTGTACGGAGGGACTGGCATACAGTGTACGGCGGTACTGGCATACAGTGTACGGGGGGACTGATATACAGTACACGGAACACTCGCATACAGTGTACGGGGGGGGGGACTGACATACAGTACACGGAACACTCGCATACAGTGTACGGGGGGACTGATATACAGTACACGGAACACTCGCATACAGTGTACGGCGGTACTGGCATACAGTGTACGGGGGGACTGATATACAGTACACGGAACACTCGCATACAGTGTACGGCGGTACTGGCATACAGTGTACGGGGGGACTGATATACAGTACACGGAACTCTCGCATACAGTGTACGGGGGGACTGGCATACAGTGTACGGCGGTACTGGCATACAGTGTACGGCGGTACTGGCATACAGTGTACGGGGGGGGACTGATATACAGTACACGGAACACTCGCATACAGTGTACGGGGGGGGGGACTGACATACAGTACACGGAACACTCGCATACAGTGTACGGGGGGACTGGCATACAGTACACGGAACACTCGCATACAGTGTACGGGGGGGGACTGATATACAGTACACGGAACACTCGCATACAGTGTACGGGGGGGGACTGACATACAGTACACGGAACACTCGCATACAGTGTACGGGGGGACTGGCATACAGTACACGGAACACTCGCATACAGTGTACGGGGGGGGGACTGACATACAGTGTACGGGGGGACTGACATACAGTACACGGAACACTCGCATACAGTGTACGGGGGACTGACATACAGTACACTGAACACTCGCATACAGTGTACGGGGGTGGGACTGATATACAGTACACGGAACACTCGCATACAGTGTACGGGGGAACTGGCATACAGTACACGGAACACTCGCATACAGTGTACGGGGGGGGGGACTGACATACAGTGTACGGGGGGGACTGACATACATTACACGGAACACTCGCATACAGTGTACGGGGGACTGACATACAGTACACTGAACACTCGCATACAGTGTACGGGGGACTGACATACAGTACACGGAACACTCGCATACAGTGTACGTGGGGGGCACTGACATACAGTGTACGGGGGGACTGACATACAGTGTACGGGGGGACTGACATACAGTGTACGGGGGGACTGACATACAGTACACGGAACACTCACATACAGTGTACGGGGGGGGGACTGACATACAGTACACGGAACACTCGCATACAGTGTACGGGGGGGGGGGGGACTAACATACAGTACACGGAACACTCGCATACAATTGCAACTTCTCCTTTCTGATCCGGACTATATCGTTCAGGATAATATTCATTCTTAGGACTCGTTTGTAGATCTATTTAATTAATTAAGAGAGGAGAAATCTGATATCCAATAAGCGTACGTATCAATCCGAATATAATCTGGGAAAACAACTTTACGATACATCATAGCTCCGGAAATAATCAAATAATAATTCCGAAATGAACGTCAAACGAAAATTAATCGTGATTCACGGGGTCGTCATATAAATGAACTGAAAGTTCTAGACCATCAATGCCAATATAAATCATGTCAGTTAAATTAGCAGTATATTGTTGTTTCCCAAATAGATGTACACTCATATAGCAAACGTGTAATTGACATATAGCTCATATAGCTATAACTCTAGCTCTCAATTATTACACGAACTACATGAGTTATATACATTGCTCGTAAACAATACAAATCAGAAATATCAGGGATATGTGTACGACAATATTGTAACCTATGTTGGTACGAGGGGCATTGGGAAAGTAGTGCCAGCAGGCACAATATCTCTGATAATGTGTATGATTAAAAGGAAAATGGCATTTAATTGCTATATATATATATCGTCGTCGTAGTCATATTGTATGTCGAGGCGTTGTGTCGTGATGTAGAAACGTTAGGTCGAGGTGTGCTATGTCGAGGCACTGTGTCGTGATGTAGAAACGTTAGGTCGAGGTGTGCTATGTCGAGGCACTGTGTCGTGATGTAGAAACGTTAGGTCGAGGTGTGCTATGTCGAGGCACTGTGTCGTGATGTAGAAATGCTATGTCGAGGCGCTGTGTCGTGATGTAGAAACGCTATGTCGAGGCGTCATGTCGTGATGTAGAAACGCTATGTCGAGGCGTCGTGTCGTGATGTAGAAACGCTATGTCGAGGCGTCGTGTCGTGATGTAGAAACGCTATGTCGAGGCGCTGTGTCGTGATGTAGAACCGCTATGTCGAGGGGCTGCATCGTGATGTAGAAACGCTATGTCGAGGCGCTGTGTCGTGATGTAGAAACCCTATGTCGAGGCGCTGTGTCGTGATGTAGAAACCCTATGTCGAGGCGCTGTGTCGTGATGTAGAAACGCTATGTGGAGGGGCTGCATCGTGATGTAGAAACGCTATGTCGAGGCGCTGTGTCGTGATGTAGAAACGCTATGTCGAGGCGTTATATCGTGATGTAGAAACGTTATGTCGAGGCGCTGTGTCGTTATGTAGAAACGTTATGTCGAGGCGCTGTGTCGTGATGTAGAAACCCTATGTCGAGGCGCTGTGTCGTGATGTAGAAACGCTATGTCGAGGGGCTGCATCGTGATGTAGAAACGCTATGTCGAGGCGCTGTGTCGTGATGTAGAAACGCTATGTCGAGGCGTTATATCGTGATGTAGAAACGTTATGTCGAGGCGCTGTGTCGTGATGTAGAAACGCTATGTCGAGGCGCTGTGTCGTGATGTAGAAACGCTATGTCAAGGCGCTGTGTCGATATGTAGAAACGCTATGTCGAGGCGCTGTATCGTGATGTAGAAACGCTATGTGGTGGCGCTGTGTCGTGATGTAGAAACGCTATGTGGAGGCGCTGTGTCGTGATGTAGAAACGCTATGTCGAGGCGCTGTGTCGTGATGTAGAAACGCTATGTCAAGGCGTTGTGTCGATATGTAGAAACGCTATGTCGAGGCGTTGTATCGTGATGTAGAAACGCTATGTGGAGGCATTGTGTCCTGATGTAGAAACGCTATGTCGAGGCGTTGTATCGTGATGTAGAAACGATATGTCGAGGCGTTGTATCGTGATGTAGAAACGCTATGTCGAGGCGCTGTATCGATATGTAGAAACGCTCTGTCGAGGCGTTATATCGTGATGTCGTTTATCTGTAAATCTTGTCCTTCGATTGCATATGCAAAGAATCCCATGGTGCAATGACCGGATAATTAGTTTACGATTTGATTCCATTTCAGATATGCAAATCATCAACTTACTTTTCCGGGGTTTTTTGTAATTTAATTACACGACAAGTTACTACATAACCATACTGGCAGCTATCATACAATCCACAGTGATCTCATCCCACCACAGGAGCTTGAAATATGATATATATATTTATATACATTCATTCTCAGGCTGATATCAAGTTACCGAGGGTTAATACCTAGGCTGATATGAAACTAGCCACGTGATAACTTTGATATGAATTTGAACATTTAATAATCGAAATCTTGCTTTCCGTTATCCATTATCAGGAATAAATCACAATTACTGAATTAGATACACGAAAACGATTGAAATATTACTACGAAACTACAAACATGTTATCTGTCAAATTTGAGACGCTACGACAAGTAAACAAACTGGCACCGAGTGCGCATGCGTTATTTCTCAGGAACTAGTTATAATACAGATTTGTTCTGGTTTGATATGGACGTGTAAAGCGCCGACAGGAGACCTCGGTTTAACGTGCCATCTGAAAGATTGTTAATTTTATTAGGGTCAGACGGGGGATCGAACCTGCGATCCCTGGATTACCAGTCCAGCGTTTTACCACTGGGCTACAGATCCGTCTGTGTTACTTTCCTTGTAATGGACTCTGATATATATACCGGCTCGTGGGAGTTATGCTCGTGTTATGTATTTTAATGACCCTAGTTGCATTGAGCTATTTACCCTTTGTTATATTGACAAGTCCCGTAGCTCCTTTGAGCTAGTTTTCTGAGCTATATTTGATCAGAAGTCGATGAAACTGTCATGTTTTGGAATGATGTATTTGATGAAACTGTCATGTTTTTGAATGATGTATTTGGCTTCTTGTCTATCGTAGTGCCATGATTATTTGTTGGTTGTTGATCTGTTTATTTTGAATATTTTGCTTGTTGTGCTCTTTCCTGCTTTTAATGGTACCAATTAACTTCAATTTGTTTCCTACTATGCTTTTAATGGTACCAATTAACTTCAATTTGTTTCCTACTATGCTTTTAATGGTACCAATTAACTTCAATTTGTTTCCTACTATGCTTTTAATGGTACCAATTAACTTCAATTTGTTTCCTACGATGCTTTTAATGGTACCAATTAACTTCAATTTGTTTCCTGCTATGCTTTTAATGGTACGAATTAACTTCAATTTGTTTCCTACGATGCTTTTAATGGTACCAATTAACTTCAACGTGTTTCCTACGATGCTTTTAATGGTACCAATTAACTTCAATTTGTTTCCTACTATGCTTTTAATGGTACCAATTAACTTCAATTTGTTTCCTACTATGCTTTTAATGGTACCAATTAACTTCAATTTGTTTCCTACGATGCTTTTAATGGTACCAATTAACTTCAATTTGTTTCCTGCTATGCTTTTAATGGTACGAATTAACTTCAATTTGTTTCCTACGATGCTTTTAATGGTACCAATTAACTTCAACGTGTTTCCTACGATGCTTTTAATGGTACCAATTAACTTCAATTTGTTTCCTACGTGTTTTTGGTTTTTTTTGTTTTGTTGTTTTTGGTGTTTTTTTGTTTTGTGTTTTTATGCTTTTAATGGTACCAATTAACTTCAATTTGTTTCCTGCTATGCTTTTAATGGTACAAATTAACTTCAATTTGTTTCCTACGATGCTTTTAATGGTACCAATTAACTTCAAAGTTTACGATGCTTTTAATGGTACAAATTAGCTTCACATTATAAACATACATTTAGCGTAAGTTTAGATGTTCGTCATTATGTCTACTGTACGTGTTGCAGTAAAGTAGTACGTGTAAATGTTTTGGCATTCCAAGTTTCAGTTGAGACTTCCAATGCATGTGGTTATTGCATAGGGATTCGGATGCCGGAGAACGGATACTGAACACGTCTGATTCAGCTATGGACAACGTAATTATCTAGTGACGCTGGACACTGCCTGTGGATAATGCATAGGGATTCGGATACCGGAGAACGGATGATGAACACGTCTGATTCAGCTATGGACAACGTAATTATCTAGTGACGCTGGACACTGCATGTGGTTAATGCATAGGGATTCGGATGCCGGAGAACGGATATTGAACACGTCTGATTCAGCTATGGACAACGTAATTATCTAGTGACGCTGGACACGGAACAAGTCAAGATAGTAATTACCCGACCTTTCCACCCCTTCCACCCCTTCCACCCCCTTCCACCCCCAACAACCGAGCTTAAAATGATTAGTGTAATTGACTAAATATAATTCCGAGCGAATACTATCGTTGTTACAGGCCATGTGATTTCTGGTAATAGCTACAACTTTCAGAATCAATTTTTACAATGAGCTCTGCGCTAATCCTTGCTAGTTTGAATGCATTTTTTAAAAAGTTTATTTATCGTCGCTACAGGTTGCCCATATGAGCGACGCCTCCTGAAGATATTAGTTATTTTAGATTTTGGAGGATAGTGCATGATACAGACAGAGACCAATTCCAGAGTCTCCTCTGGTTCTTTTACGTGCACGGTGTAAAGCACCGACACGAGACCTCGGTTTACCGTCCCATCTGAAAGACGGTTAATTTTATTATGGTCAGATCGAACCTGCGATCCCTGGATTACCAGTCCAGCGTGTTATCACTGGGCTATAGATCCGTCTGTAGTTTGAATGCACATTGCAGAAGTGTATATACATCATTAACACGTTTTAGAATCTTTGGACATGGCTGGAATAAACAAGCGCCCAGACTGCTTAAATGCCTGAAATAAATGTTTATTGTATCGTAAACTAGCCTTGATTGGTGCTATTAGTTCGTAGTGTCATATTATTAACATATTATCTACTAATGCGTCTGCAAGGGTTTCAGTAATATATCTGTTGACGGTACAAACACTGATGCAATCATACAGACGGATCTGTAGTCCAGTGGTAACACGCCGGACTGGTAATCCAGGGATCGCAGGTTCGATCCCACGTCTGACCCTAATAAAATTAACAGTCTTTCAGATGAGACTCTGGAATGGGTCTATGTCTGTATCATGCACTATCCTCCATAATCTAAAACGACTAATCTCTTCAGGAGGCGTCGCTCATATGGGTAACCGGTAGCGACGATAAATAAACGTAAAATACACACAATGATGCAATCTCATGGCAACAGACGGGTCAGTAGTCCAACAGGTTCGATCCTCCGTTTGACAATATATAGATCGAAATTTAAAGTGAGTTATCATGTGTGTGCTTTACACCGCGCACATAAAAGAACCAGAGGATACTCTGGAATTGGTCTCTATCTGTATCATTGCACAATCCTCCAATATTGGTAACGATAATACAGGCTGATACAATTAAGGCCCTCAACATAAATATACAATGACATGTTTATACATTGAACTTAAATCTGAACAAGAATAGAACATAGTTGTAGATTGTAGAGCTTCCATTGGGGGGGGGGGGGGGAGTAGCGCTACAAATGCAATAGTTGTCAGATACCTTTCTTTTAATCCATGACTGAAGAATTTTATAATTGTTTTAGTTTATACGAATTTATTTTAGCTCGAATGCGAAACAAGTGTTTACACTATTAGATTACCGACTCTCGGGGTAGAACCCCTGACCTTCTACACGGCAGTTGGACAGCTTCCTCACATGAAAGACATCGACACACAACGTGGGTTTCGAACTTACAGCGGTGATGGGGCCAGTGGTTTAAAGCAATGTTACCATTTGAGGCGGTACATTTCATACAGCTGACAAAAACAGAGGAAAAGTTACGCATAGCTTAATAAAAATAAAATTTAAAAAAATAAAATAATAATAATAATAAAGACGTTATTTAACGAGAGAACTCATTTAACAAAAGGTAATCTACCATGTGGTCCTTAGCATATATAGAAATCAAATGCAATCAAAAGATAGGACTGAATAATATAGTAATGTAATGTAAACGGCTAAACGCTGACAAGTAGAGAAACAAAATAATATAGTATGTAATGGAATATGATGATATATGGAATTGGCTAGTAGAGTAGACAAGGGGAACGATACAATTAATGACAATAGATCTATAATATTATAACAATGTGCAGATATGACTTATTGGAAATCAGCTTTTAAAAGACAGCAATTCACAGAATCTTGATTTAACCATATTTGATTGCATATGCATATTAAACAGTACAGTTGACATACATGCATGATACAGAATAGAAATTAACAATGTATAAGATGCATACATACATTTGTGTAACATTGCAAAAGGGTCGGGCCCCAAGTTATAACCAACATTAGAAAACGGCCCTTCCCAAAATTCACAGAATCTAATTAATATAGCAATGATATGTAATACACAAATGTGATAAAGACTGTGTACAATATCATCTGAAGTAATAATAGTAGAAATATGTGATTAGTTTGTATTGTTCTTGTTCCACCTTAAGTAGCGAAGTTTGAACTGTTGGATAGATGGAGCATTTTGAAGTGAGTGAGGCAATGAATTCAAAATACAAGTTGATGATCCTGAAGATGCAAATGTATTACGAAATAATTCACAGTTTTGTCTTGTGTGTATAAGTGTGTTTTACGTTTATTTATCGTCGCTACCGGTTGCCCATATGAGCGACGCCTCCTGAAGAGATTAGTCATTTTAGATTTTGTAGGACAGTGCATGATACAGACGGGGGATCGAACCTGCGATCCCTGGATTACCAGCCCAGTGTGTTACCACTGGACTACAGATCCGTCTGTGGTGTGTATAACTGATATTCCGAGGTTGGTAAGAGAATTCTAGGATGTGAAAGAAAACTCAATATTTTCTCTGCCACCGGTTACGTTTCGAATTCCTCCGCGGTTGAGGTTGAATGTATTTTTGTATGTTAGCTGTCTTCTGACATTCATGAACAGTGTTTCGTATTCCTCCGCGGTTGAATGTATTTTTGTATGTTAGCTGTCTTCTGACCTTCATGAACAGTGTTTCGTATTCCTCCGCGGTTGAATGTATTGTTGTATGTTAGCTGTCTTCTGACCTTCATGAACAGTGTTTCGTATTCCTCCGCGGTTGAATGTATTGTTGTATGTTAGCTGTCTTCTGACCTTCATGAACAGTTAATTATTAAGTAATACTTATAATCTAATGAACATGTTATGTATGTAGTTTTTAATTTTGACAGCAAACAGAAACTAACCAAGTTTGAAAATTATAACGCAAATATTTCTTATAACAAGTGGTTGTGCGGCTGTGTATTGAAGTGCAATGAGGCTCCCGAAAAGGCAGTAACTTGAATAAAATTGGAAAACAAATATTATATTAACCAACAGACGGATATGTAGTCCAGTGGTAACACGCTGGACTGGTAATCCAGGGATCGCAGGTTCGATCCCCCGACTGACCCTAATAAAATTAACAGATGGGACGGTAAACCGAGGTCTCGTGTCGGTGCTTTACACCGTGCACGTAAAAGAACCAGAGGAGACTCTGGAATGGGTCTCTATATGTATCATTACACTATCCTCCACACATCTAAAATGACTAATATCTTCAGGAGGCGTCGTTCATATGGGCAACCGGTAGCGACGATAAATAAACGTAAAACACACACAATGATGCAATCTCATGCAACAGACGGGTCAGTAGTCCAACAGGTTCGATCCTCCGTTTGACAATATATAGATCGAAATTTAAAGTGAGTTATCATGTTTGTGCTTTACACCGCGCACATAAAAAACCAGAGGATACTCTGGAATTGGTCTCTATATGTATCATTACACTATCCTCCACAAATCTAAAATGACTAATATCTTCAGGAGGCGTCGTTCATATGAGCAACCGGTAGCAACGATAAATAAACGTAACACACATATATATTAACCAGAATCATTGGGAATCATAAAGAAAAGATTTGTGTCCTATCTTACACTAATAAACACAAATATCCACTATGTGTTGGCGCTAAAAGTAGGTCAGTGTAAATCACAATCAGGGCTAACGATCGGCCACACAAATAGAGCAACTCACATCAGAAAGTGGATCACGATGACTTATGTATTGCCCCGTGTATCTATTAACTAGTGGTAACGAACTTTTGGGGAAAGAACATGCAAACTGGAGAATATGTGATGGACTATATGTGATGAACAAATGATAGTAAATTTACTTCTTTGTGGAGATAGACACATTAATTATGGCTTGGTTGCCCGCTGGATGGGAACAATGTAATACGCTCGTCAAAGTTTTCCCTTGATACATTTTATCATCCGATCGGATCATGAATTAATCATTTGGAATGTTCTTGGTCAAGCGTCAAACGCGACGAATGTACTCTAGATTAAATAAACATGTTTTGCCGGTGGAGTGACCAATTATTCCACACTGATGGTCTCGTTACCGTACATCGGCCTCCAGATAGTGACACGCACGCACGCACGCACGCACGCACGCACGCACGCACGCACGCACGCACGCACGCACGCACGCACGCACGCACGCACGCACGCACGCACGCACGCACGCACGCACGCACACAACGGACAATATCCGCATATTATTATATCCACCTAAGTTCCCGAGGAGATATGTCTATTCGTTCTGTTTGGAAAAGATAAAGACCCGTGGGGTGTCCTTTGTTGTTTGTGTCACTCTTGACAATTGGCAAAGAGAGAATGTTGCCCTATTCACCCACGGGAGAACACACGAGCCTGCCAAACTTCATGCGGATGTTTTAGGAAATTATAGTTGTCGTGTTGTTGTTTATAAGCGAATACACCGTGGATTGGAGTTCTGATGCGTAGGAATTAACCATTCAGGCCGTAGGGCAAATTTAGATATATATATTCTTTATTATCCTCCAGTATAGGAGAGCTATCACATACATGTATAAATACAAATACATAGCATTTATATAGCGCAAAAATTAAAAATTATTCTATTGCGCTTCACAATTACAGATGCAATTTTAAACATTTACACATGACAATAATATATGGAAATATAAATAAAAATGTATACATATATAGATATAACTAGGATTCTAGTAATTGGATAAGAACATATTTTATCATAATATCTACACCATTACAGTATATAAGTGAGTGATTGGATTAGCGATAAAAGTGGCAATATGAACCATAGACCCAAAACACCGCCGTAAGAATGACAACCGTGATGTGGCCAGTACAGTGATTGGGCCGGTACAGTGAACCGCCCATCACCACACGACAGAGCTCGAGTATGATACAGATACATTTATAATATTACAACTATTGTTACGAACACACATTGTGATATCAAGTAATTAAACTCTATACATGTAAGTACAAAAACAAACACGAAAAACCATATAACAGATATGCAACATTGTGACAAGATTTGACCAATATTAGAAATATGCCTGGCATAACAATCAATTACACGAATTCGCGGATTTTGACATCCGTGGTCCAGTGGTAGAGCGTCGGATTTGGAATCGAACGGTCCCGAGTTCGATACTCGGTCAGGCCACGTATGTAGTGTCATTGAGCAAGGTACCTCACACACATTGCTTAGTACTGGCTAACCACTTAGGTCGGCTAAGCCTGCCCAGGAAAACATGTCTAGGTCCCCGCAAGGGGTTTGACATTAATGGAACATACATACATACATCATTGAAAGAGGAACATATTGAAATCCGAAGAAGCTGCACAAAAGACAACGAAGGCGAAAAAATATAACCCCATAACTATACCCACTGGAACTGCCCCAGACACAAGTTCCCATAGTCACTAGCATAATGAGCTACTACTTATTCATGAAGGTAATACTACAAAATAATTTAAGCATATTTTTAATTTTTTAATTTATGTATAACAATATGTCAGCTTAGTGATATAACGTAACCCATGCGAGGTAAGGGGGGACTGTTGTATGTGTTTGTTAGAGGTTGTCTCCCATATGCCGTTAATTCATGGCATTATGCTCCTAACTGTAGCTTAGTTAGTTTGTTGTTTTTATTGGGTTTAGCGTATCACCGGCGGATAAGGTCAGGCGCGTAGCTAGGCTTACGCATGCGTAAGATATAGTTTGACAGTTCCTGAAAATGAAATTAAATAAATGCGAAACATGCAATACAAACTGGACTGTAAGGGGATAAAGGGGGACACTGGAATTTGTCATTCACAAGAAAGTAGACATGAACAAAATGCCACCAGATATTGATTGTAGCTGATGTTCATAGTAGGCAAACGTCACCTGAGACCATATAGTAGGGGGAAAATCTCCGGGTGGGGCATGCCCCCGAACTCCCTAAAATGGTGCGTAATCCATATTTAGGCCTAGCTACGCGCCTGGGGGTCATGGGGAGGGTAGTTTACTAACGTTGTTAGAATCTGTTGCCCACATCGTGTTGCTGTTATCTTTACTTTGTCATGATTATGTATGTATGTATGTATGTATGTATGTATGTATGTATGTATGTATGTATGTATGTATGTATGTATGTATGTATGTATGTATGTATGTATTGTATGTATGTATGTATGTATGTATGTATGTATGTATGTATGTATGTATGTATGTATGTATGTATGTATGTATGTATGTATGTATGTATGTATGTATGTA
Organism: Archivesica marissinica; assembly: GCA_014843695.1. Classification (NCBI taxonomy): domain Eukaryota; kingdom Metazoa; phylum Mollusca; class Bivalvia; order Venerida; family Vesicomyidae; genus Archivesica; species Archivesica marissinica. Next base: position 73,452,319 of record CM026397.1, read on the forward strand.
TGTATGTATGTATGTATGTATGTATGTATGTATGTATGTATGTATGTATGTATGTATGTATGTATGTATGTATGTATGTATGTATGTATGTATGTATGTATGTATGTATGTATGTATGTATGTATGTATGTATGTATGTATGTATGTATGTATGTATGTATGTATGTATGCATGCATGCATGCATGCATGCATGCATGCATGTATGTATGTATGTATGTATGTATGTATGTATGTATGTATGTATGTAATGTAAAATAGTAAATAAAATATGATTAAATCAAATTGTGTCATATGGCTACTCTCCAGCTGTTATTGGTGCCCATAATAATAATAATAACAATAATAATAATAATAATAATGATAAAGACTTTATTTAACGAGAGAACTCATTTGAACAATTAAGTCAATCTATCATGAGGCCCTCAACAAATTACAACATGAAATAGCAAAATGAAACATGTAAACAGTAACCAGTAAAACTTTCATAGGAAATAAGATATAAGCTGCAAGAACTAATACTTATATTCATGTATAATTGTAAATTATCAGTTTATTAGGTTATTGGTCTGTTCTTTGAACCACCTGATATATAAAGCTTTGAAATGTGGAATAGAATGTGCTGTTTTGATGTGATAAGGGAGGGAATTCCACAAGTGTTACCCTGAATATAAGAAAGATTTCAGTCTAAAAATTTCAGTGGCTTAGGAGGGTAAAGTTGGAGATTGGCGGATGATCGCAAGTTTTGAGTTCGAACATCGGAAGTAAATCTGAATGACTCTTGCAGATAGACAGGTGCTAGGCCAATGAGTGTTTTAAACATTACGACTGATTTTCAGAGTCGTATTCCAGGCATGGGCGAAAACTCAGATAGAACCGATGATCCGAAAGATAGGGGGATAGCTTCCTCACATGAAATATAAGTCGACACCGCAAGTGGGATTCGAACCTATAGCGGCGATGATCAAGTGATTTTAAGTATACGACAGTAACCACCCGGCAATGGACCCCGTAGCTTAGTTAGTACAAGTGCAATAGGAATTACACAGAGGAACATTCAAAGGAGTTTATTTTCTTAGGCGGTAGTGAACAGTTTTCGAGCCATATGTTCGCATTGGCCGTGGAGAAATTATGAAATAGTAGGTAAGATTAACGTTTGAGTATATGTATGATCTTTATAATAGTTATTTGTTGATGACATTGCTTCTGGATGCTGAAAATGGATGTTTAGAATTAGTGAACGTTATAATTTGTGACCTTGGTGGTAGTTCATCAAGCATGTGCTCGAAATGCCTTGGAGTGAAAATAACTATTCACTGCAACCTTATGAGAAAATAATTTCGTCCAAGGACTGGAGTTGCAAATTACGTATTTCAGAAAATATTCTATTGAAATGTTTATTAAACCAGACACTATATTAACAGGTAGGTAGTATATAGTATGGTGAAAGGGGCGTTGCTGGGTTAGGAAGTACGCGTGTCTGTCTGAACTATTCTTAAAGCAACACTATATTGTATGGAATACAAATATTATACAATTTGAAATGTAAGTACATGTAGTGTGTTTTAGCAATAAAACAATATGAAAGTGACAGTACGACTTTCCTGAATTGGACCGCCACGCCCTACGTCCATTCGGAACGCATCGCTCTCTATCGGCGCCACGCCCTACGTCCATTCGGAACGCACCGCTCTCTATCGGCGCCACGCCCTACGTCCATTCGGAACGCACCGCTCTCTATCGGCGCCACGCCCTACGTCCATTCGGAACGCACCGCTCTCTATCGGCGCTACGCCCTACGTCCATTCGGAACGCACCGCTCTCTATCGGCGCCACGCCCTACGTCCATTCGGAACGCACCGCTCTCTATCGGCGCTACGCCCTACGTCCATTCGGAACGCACCGCTCTCTATCGTCGCTACGCCCTACGTCCATTCGGAACGCACCGCTCTCTATCGGCGCCACGCCCTACGTCCATTCGGAACGCACCGCTCTCTATCGGCGCCACGCCCTACGTCCATTCGGAACGCACCGCTCTCTATCGGCGCTACGCCCTACGTCCATTCGGAACGCACCGCTCTCTATCGGCGCCACGCCCTACGTCCATTCGGAACGCACCGCTCTCTATCGGCGCCACGCCCTACGTCAATCGGAACGCACCGCTCTCTATCGGCGCCACGCCCTACGTCCATTCGGAACGCACCGCTCTCTATCGGCGCCACGCCCTACGTCCATTCGGAACGCACCGCTCTCTATCGGCGCCACGCCCTACGTCCATTCGGAACGCACCGCTCTCTATCGGCGCCACGCCCTACGTCCATTCGGAACGCACCGCTCTCTATCGGCGCTACGCCCTACGTCCATTCGGAACGCACCGCTCTCTATCGGCGCCACGCCCTACGTCCATTCGGAACGCACCGCTCTCTATCGGCGCTACGCCCTACGTCCATTCGGAACGCACCGCTCTCTATCGGCGCCACGCCCTACGTCCATTCGGAACGCACCGCTCTCTATCGGCGCCACGCCCTAGTCCATTCGGAACGCACCGCTCTCTATCGGCGCCACGCCCTACGTCCATTCGGAACGCACCGCTCTCTATCGGCGCCACGCCCTACGTCCATTCGGAACGCACCGCTCTCTATCGGCGCTACGCCCTACACGTCCATTCGGAACGCACCGCTCTCTATCGGCGCCACGCCCTACGTCCATGTGTCAACATAAAACATGGTGCGAAAGGTCCGGAGTTCGAACCCCGCTGGAGCCATTACGATTGTGCCCTTAGGCAAGGCATTTAATTTCCACGTTGCCTCTTCTCTCTACCTCGTGGCGATGGATTCCATCAGGAATGAGGTCTCGAGGGTGATTAATATAAGTTGTAAGAACTTGCTTCGCAATCGAGCTAAAATAAATTTGCATAAACTAATAAAATATTGCGACACGCGTGCGAATTAAGTACATATATTGCTTACAGCCGCCTATTGCTAAACAATTCGCGTTTACGACGATGCTGTGTTTATTTGAGTGTTTTCGTTTCTTGGCGAATATTTCGAGCTTTTATAAACACATAGTCATTGGAAATTATATTTAAATATCTGGTACTTTTTAATAAAACATCCTTTATTTCATTATACAGTCAAACCTGCGTTAGTGGTCACCCCTATTAATCAGCCACCCTGTGTTAAGCAGCCAGTTTCTAGAGTCCCAATATGTTGGTTTATTATACATAGTTGATGTGAGTCCCTTGGATAGCTGCTTTAAACTAATAACATACTAACATAATAATTCCGGAATGACTCGTACCATATGCTAAATGGTGTCGCGAGTGACAGCGCATGCGCGAGGTGACGTGATAATTCAACTAAGCTTCTATATTCCGCTTCATTGTGGCACATTGCGGTAAAATTACAGCGTGCATCATTTGCAAGACAAATCATTTACATTATCAATATCTCAACCAAAAACTTACTTATGTCTCCGTCTAGCTATTCTCCACGGACAAGGGGATTGAGAAAAAGGCAAATGCAAATGCGGGGACGATGTGATTAACAATATGCTGGTCAATTTATTTCCTTGTGGACCTAGACATATTAATGTTGGCTTATCTGCCCGAGTGCAAGGAACAATATGATACCTTATTCCGTGTTTCCCCCTGGTACTTCTATTCTTGTAATCAGATCAAGAATAAAATTATATCGTTCTGACATTTTTTGACACCCGTCAAACACGAATCAAATGTATTTGCATTCAATAATGTATGATACTCCCCGTTCCCCGGTACATTTAATTTTGACTACACGTTATACGCTAATGCATCAGTCCCACCGAGGCCGGCGGTACTACGTTTTATCCCGGAGCCTCCCGGGTCATCCCGGTTCATGAACCGGGGTGTACCGGGTGAAAATGACGTTTTTTTGCCGAAAAATCTCGAGGCCCTCAAGACCCGGGAGCACCCCGGTTCATCCAGGTAGAGCCCCGGCAGGGCAACGGTTCATCCCGGCGCTTACACGGTTCACCCCGGTTCTCCACGGTTCACCCAGGTCCATGCCGGCAGAACACCGGTGACGCTACGGTTCTTCCCGGTTCTCCACGGCGGAGCTACGGTCCTTCCCGGTTCACCACGGTTCATCCCGGCGAGGTGAAAATGCATTATAAATAGGACTGACTTGTAGCCAAATTTCATTCCAGCAGAAGTTTTTTGAAGGCAGCACATCGCTGAACACTGATTATTTTTTAAGAAATATTCTATATTATAGACAGGGGCTAACCGTGGGTGACCGGGAGGACCGGGGTGAACCGTTGTCCACCGGGCGTCGATAGCTCGTTTATTTCCATCCCGGTCCTCCCAGGTCCACGCCGGCAGCGCCACGATCCTTCACGGTCCTTCCCGGTGGACCTACGGTGTCAACACCCTTCCCGGTCCTCCAAGGTTCACCACGGTGGTTTTTGACATGTCAAAAACCACCGGGAAGATCCCCGGTTCATCCAGGTCCATCAGGCATCATCCCGGTGGCACTACGGTTCAACCCCCGGTACTCACGGGTGCACCGGGGAGTACCGAGCGCCCAGTGGGACTGATGCATAAAGCAACTGCACGCATACACGTAGACCAGTCCATTTACTGCCGCTCACCATAGTAGGTAAAAAAATAGATTACAAATTCATTAGGTTACCCCATCCAGTACTGTGTCATTAGGTTAGGTTACCCACTTCAGTACTGTGTCATTAGGTTAGGTTACCCCTTCAGTACTGTGTCATTGGGTTAGGTTACCCCCTTCAGTACTGTGTCATTGGGTTAGGTTACCCACTTCAGTACTGTGTCAGTGGGTTAGGTTACCCACTTCAGTACTGTGTCATTGGGTTCGGTTACCCCCTCCAGTACCGTGTCATTAGGTTAGGTTACCCACTTCAGTAAGTAAAAGAACCAGGGGATACTCTGGAATGGGTCTCTGTCTGTATCATTGCACTATCCTCCAAAAATTTAAAATGATTAATCTCTTCTGGAGGCGTCGCTCATATGGGCAACCGGTAGCGACGATAAATAAACGTAAAACACACACACAGTGCAAGTAGTGCAAGCTTGTGTCAGACTATACGAGGTCACGGTGAGCCGCGTATAGTAGATGTCTGCATATCAGTACAAGTAGTACAAGCTTGTGTCAGACGATACCAGGTCATCGCGAGCCGCGTAGAGTAGATGTCTGCATATCAGTGCACGTAGTACAAGCTTGTGTCAGATGATATCAGGTCATCGCGAGCCGCGTATAGTAGATGTCTGCATATCAGTACAAGTAGTGCAAGTTTGTGTCAGACGATACGAGGTCATCGCGAGCCGCGTATAGTAGATGTATGCATATCAGTACAAGTAGTACAAGCTTGTGTCAGACGATACGAGGTCATCACGAGGCGCGTATAGTAGATGTCTGCATATCAGTGCACGTAGTGCAAGCTTGTGTCAGACGATACCAGGGCATCGCGAGCCTCGTATAGTAGATGTCTGCATATCAGTACAAGTAGTACAAGCTTGTGTCAGACGATAGCAGGTCATCGCGAGCCGCGTAGAGTAGATGTCTGCATATCATTACAAGTAGTACAAGCTTGTGTCAGACGATACCAGGTCATCGCGAGCCGCGTAGAGTAGATGTCTGCATATCAGTGCACGTAGTGCAAGCTTGTGTCAGACGATACGAGGGCACGGTGAGCCGCGTATAGTAGATGTCTGCATATCAGTACAAGTAGTGCAAGTTTGTGTCAGACGATACGAGGTCATCGCGAGGCGCGTATAGTAGATGTCTGCATATCAGTACAAGTAGTGCAAGTTTGTGTCAGACGATACCAGGTCATCGCGAGGCGCGTATAGTAGATGTCTGCATATCAATGCACGTAGTGCAAGCTTGTGTCAGACGATACCAGGTCATTGCGAGGCGCGTATAGTAGATGTCTGCATATCAGTGCACGTAGTGCAAGCTTGTGTCAGACGATACCAGGTCATCGCGAGGCGCGTATAGTATATGTCTGCATATCAGTGCAAGTAGTGCAAGCTTGTGTCAGACGATACCAGGTCATCGCGAGCCGCGTATAGTAGATGTCTGCATATCAATGCAAGTAGTGCATGCTTGTCAGACGATACCAGGTCATCGTGAGGCGCGAATAGTAGATGTCTGCATATCAGTACACGTAGTGCAAGCTTGTGTCAGACGATACCAGGTCATCACGAGCCGCGTAGAGTAGATGTCTGCATATCAGTGCACGTAGTGCAAGCTTGTGTCAGACGATACCAGGTCATCGCGAGCCGCGAATAGTAGATGTCTGCATATCAATGCAAGTAGTGCAAGCTTGTGTCAGATAATACCAGGTCATCACGAGGCGCGTATAGTAGATGTCTGCATATCAGTACACGTAGTGCAAGCTTGTGTCAGACGATACCAGGTCATCGCGAGCCGCATATAGTAGATGTCTGCATATCAGTGCAAGTAGTACAAGCTTGTGACAGACGATACCAGGTCATCGCGAGCCGCGTAGAGTAGATGTCTGCATATATAGTAATACAAGTAGTGCATGCTTGTGACAGACGATAGGAGGTCATCGCGAGCCGTGTATAGTAGATGTCTGCATAGCAGTGCAAGTAGTGCAAGCTTATGTCAGACGATACGAGGTCATCGCGAGCCGCGTGGAGTAGATGTCTGCATAGTAGTACAAGTAGTGCAAGCTTGTGTCAGACGATACCAGATCATCGCGACCCGCGTAGAGTAGATGTCTGCATATCAGTGCACGTAGTACAACCTTGTGTCAGACGATACCAGGTCATCGCGAGCTGCTTCGAGATATGTTCCTTTGTGCTGGTAACTACTCCTACACTTAAATGACTGGAATTCTAAGATATACTCCGACGATTTGCATATCTAAACTAGGATCAGATAAGCCACCTATTCACAATTTAATGCAGGCGATGGCGGGACAATTGCTTTATGTTGAAATGGGACAAAATCGACCTCAGCGTCATTTTGGCGATTCCAGTGAATGAAATAAGTTTCTGTAATAATGTTCCTATAATTGTATGAAGTGTTACTACTGTGTTAGACTGTTCTTCGGTTTGTGAAGGTGTCAGGTGGTATCATGTTTGTATTGGGGGCGGTTCTCAGCAACCGGGTACTGTGCTAGTACAATTTCAACAGTCAATATGCTCATGGTGGTAGTCGTGGTAGCGTAGTGGTAGCGCATTCGTTTCAAGTGCAAACGCCCGGAGTTTGAGCCCCACTGGAGCTGTTACGATTGTGATATTAGGCAAGGCATTTAAATTCCATGTTGCCTCTTCTCTCTCCCTCATAGCGATGGATTCCATCAGGAATGAGGTATCGAGAGTGATTAATAAAAGTTGTAAGAACTTGTTTCACAATCGAACTGATCGAACTATAAATGAACGTAACACACATATACCTTCTGTACTGTATTATTAGCTTAGGCGACCCCCTTCAGTTTCTATAATTATATTGTCTAGTTATTTTAGTTCACATACAACATGCATTTTATGAAATGTTACTACTGTGCTAGATTGTTAAACAGGGTTGATGAATTGCATGAAATGTTACTACTGTGTTAGAATGTTAAACAGGGTTGATGAATTGTATAACGTGGCACTACTGTGTTAGACTGTTAAACAGGGTTGATGAATTGTATGAAGTGATACTACTGTGTTAGACTGTTAAACAGGGTTGATGAATTGCATGAAATGTTACTACTGTGTTAGACTGTTAAACAAGGTTGATGAATTGTATGACGTGTTGCTAATGTGTTAGACTGTTAAACATGGTTGATGAATTGTATGACGTGTTACTACTGTGTTAGACTGTTTAACAAGGGTGATGAATTGTATGACGTGGTACTACTGTGTTAGACAGTTAAACAAGGTTGATGAATTGTATGACGTGTTACTACTGTGTTAGACTGTTAAACAAGGTTGATGAATTGTATGAAGTGGTACTATTGTGTTAGACTGTTAAGCAAGGTTGATGAATTGTATGACGTGTTAGTACTGTGTTAGACTGTTAAACAGGGTTGTTGAATTGTATGAAGTGTTAGTATTGTGTTAGACTGTTAAACAAGGTTGATGAATTGTATGAAGCGTTACTACTGTGTTTGACTGTTAAACAAGGTTGATGAATTGTATGACGTGTTACTAATGTGTTAGACTGTTAAACAAGGTTGATGAATTGTATGACGTGTTACTACTGTATTAGACTGTTAAACAAGGTTGATGAATTGTATGACGTGTTACTACTGTGTTAGACTGTTAAACAAGGTTGATGAATTATATGAAGTGGCACTACTGTGTTTGACTGTTAAACAAGGTTGTTGACTTATATGAAGTGCTATTCTACTGTGTTAGACTGTTAAACAAGGTTGGTGAATTGTATGACGTGTTACTAATGTGTTATACTGTTAAACAAGGCTGATGAATTGTATGACGTGTTACTAATGAGTTAGACTGTTAAACATGGTTGATGAATTTTATGACGTGTCACTACTGTGTTAGACTGTTAAACAAGGTTGATGAATTGTATGAAGTGTTACTACTGTGTTAGACTGTTAAACAAGGTTGTTGAATTGTATGACGTGTTACTAATGTGCTAGACTGTTAAACAAGGTTGATGAATTGTATGAAGTGTTAATACTGTGCTAGACTGTTAAACAGGGTTGATGCATTGTATGACGTGTTACTACTGTGTTAGACTGTTAAACAAGGGTGATGAATTCTATGACGTGGTACTACTGTGTTAGACAGTTAAACAAGGTTGATGAATTGTATGACGTGTTACTACTGTGTTAGACTGTTAAACAAGGTTGATGAATTGTATGAAGTGTTACTACTGTGTTAGACTGTTAAACTAGGTTGGTGAATTGTATGAAGTGTTAGTACTGTGTTAGACTGTTAAACATGGTTGGTGAATTGTATGAAGTGTTACTACTGTGTGAGACTGTTAAACAAGGTTGATGAATTTTATGACGTGTTATTACTGTGTTAGACTGTTAAACAAGGTTGATGAATTGTATGACGTGTTACTACTGTGTTAGACTGCTAAACTAGGTTGGTGAATTGTATGACGTGTTAGTAGTGTGTTAGACTGTTAAACAAGGTTGGTGAATTGTATGAAGTGTTACTACTGTGATAGACTGTTAAACAAGGTTGGTGAATTGTATGAAGTGGTACTACTGTGTTAGACTGTTAAACAAGGTTGGTGAATGGTATGAAGTGGTACTACTGTGTTTGACTGTTAAACAAGGTTGTTGAATTGTATGAAGTGTTACTACTGTGTTAGACTGTTAAACAAGGTTGGTGAATTGTATGAAGTGTTACTACTGTGTTAGACTGTTAAGCTATGTTGATGAATTGTATGAAGTGTTACTACTGTGTTAGACTGTTAAACAAGGTTGATGCAGTATTACTACTGTGCTAGACTGTTAAACAAGGTTGATGCAGTATTACTACTGTGTTAGACTGTTAAACAAGGTTGATGAAGTATTACTACTGTGCTAGACTGTTAAACAAGGTTGATGCAGTATTACTACTGTGTTAGACTGTTAAACAAGGTTGGTGCAGTATTACTACTGTGCTAGACTGTTAAACAAGGTTGATGCAGTATTACTACTGTGTTAGACTGTTAAGCAAGGTGGATGCAGTATTACTACTGTGCTAGACTGTTAAACAAGGTTGATGCAGTATTACTACTGTGCTAGACTGTTAAACAAGGTTGATGAAGTATTACTACGGTGCTAGACTGTTACACAAGGTTGATGCAGTATTACTACTGTGTTAGACTGTTAAACAAGGTTGATGCAGTATTACTACTGTGTTAGACTGTTAAACAATGTTGATGCAGTATTACTACTGTGTTAGACTGCTAATCAAGGTTGATGAAGTATTACTACTGTGTTATTCTGTTAAACAAGGTTGATGCAGTATTACTACTGTGCTAGACTGTTAAACAAGGTTGATGCAGTATTACTACTGTGTTAGACTGTTAAACAAGGCTACTGTGCTAGACTGTTAAACAAGGTTGATGAAGTATTACTACTGTGTTAGACTGTTAAACAAGGTTGATGCAGTATTACTACTGTGTTAGACTGTTAAACAAGGTTGATGACGTGTTACTACTGTGTTTGACTGTTAAACAAGGTTGATGCAGTATTACTACTGTGTTAGACAGTTAAACAAGGTTGATGCAGTATTACTACTGTGTTTGACTGTTAAACAAGGTTGATGCAGTATTACTACTGTGTTAGACTGTTAAACAAGGTTGATGCAGTATTACTACTGTGTTAGACTGTTAAACAAGGTTGATGCAGTATTACTACTGTGTTAGACTGTTAAACAAGGTTGATGAAGTATTACTACTGTGTTAGACTGTTAAACAAGGTTGATGCAGTATTACTACTGTGTTAGACTGTTAAACAAGGTTGATGAATTATATGAAGTGTTAGTACTGTGTTAGAATGTTAAACAATGTTGATGAATTGTATGAAGTGTTACTACTGTGTTAGACTGTTAAACAGGGTTGATGAAGTATTACTACTGTCCTAGACTGTTAAACAAGGTTGATGAAGTATTACTACTGTGCTAGACTGCTAAGCAAGGTTGATGAAGTATTACTACTGTGCTAGACTGTTAAACAAGGTTGATGACATATTACTACTGTGCTAGACTGTTAAACAAGGTTGATGCAGTATTACTACTGTGTTAGACTGTTAAACAAGGTTGATGCAGTATTACTACTGTGTTAGACTGTTAAACAAGGTTGATGCAGTATTACTACTGTGTTAGACTGTTAAACAAGGTTGATGAAGTATTACTACTGTGTTAGACTGTTAAACAAGGTTGATGCAGTATTACTACTTTGTTAGACTGTTAAACAAGGTTGATGAATTGTATGAAGTGTTACTACTGTGTTAGACTGTTAAACAAGGTTGATGAAGTATTACTACTGTGCTAGACTGTTAAACAAGGTTGATGAAGTATTACTACTGTGCTAGACTGCTAAGCAAGGTTGATGAAGTATTACTACTGTGCTAGACTGTTAAACAAGGTTGATGAAATATTACTACTGTGCTAGACTGTTAAACAAGGTTGATGACATATGACTACTGTGCTAGACTGTTAAACAAGGTTGATGAAGTATTACTACTGTGCTAGACTATTAAACAAGGTTGATGCAGTATTACTACTGTGTTAGACAGTTAAACAATGTTGATGCAGTATTACTACTGTGCTAGACTGTTAAACAAGGGTGATGAAGTATTACTACTGTGCTAGACTGTTAAACAAGGTTGGTGAATTGTTTGAAGTGGTACAACTGTGTTAGACTGTTAAACAAGGTTGGTGAATTGTATGAAGTGTTACTACTGTGTTAGACTGTTAAGCAAGGTTGGTGAATTGTATGAAGTGTTACTACTGTGTTAGACTGTTAAACAATGTTGATGAATTGTATGAAGTGGTACTACTGTGTTAGACTGTTAAACAAGGTTGATGAATTGTATGAAGTGTTACTACTGTGTTAGACTGTTAAACAAGGTTGATGAAGTATTACTACTGTGCTAGACTGTTAAACAAGGTTGAGGAATTATATGAAGTGCTATACCACTGTGTTAGACTGTTAAACAATGTTGATGAATTGTATGAAGTGTTACTACTGTGTTAGACTGTTAAACAAGGTTGATGAAGTATTACTACTGTGCTAGACTGCTAAGCAAGGTTGATGAAGTATTACTACTGTGTTAGACTGTTAAACAAGGTTGATGAAGTGTTACTACTGTGCTAGACTGTTAAACAAGGTTGATGCAGTATTACTACTGTGTTAGACTGTTAAACAAGGTTGATGCAGTATTACTACTGTGCTAGACTGTTAAACAAGGTTGATGCAGTATTACTACTGTGTTAGACTGTTAAACAAGGTTGATGAAGTGTTACTACTGTGCTAGACTGTTAAACAAGGTTGATGCAGTATTACTACTGTGTTAGACTGTTAAACAAGGTTGATGCAGTATTACTACTGTGCTAGACTGTTAAACAAGGTTGATGCAGTATTACTACTGTGTTAGACTGTTAAACAAGGTTGATGAAGTGTTACTACTGTGCTAGACTGTTAAACAAGGTTGATGCAGTATTACTACTGTGTTAGACTGTTAAACAAGGTTGATGCAGTATTACTACTGTGCTAGACTGTTAAACAAGGTTGATGCAGTATTACTACTGTGTTAGACTGTTAAACAAGGTTGATGAAGTGTTACTACTGTGCTAGACTGTTAAACAAGGTTGATGCAGTATTACTACTGTGTTAGACTGTTAAACAAGGTTGATGCAGTATTACTACTGTGTTAGACTGTTAAACAATGTTGATGCAGTATTACTACTGTGTTAGACTGTTAAACAATGTTGATGCAGTATTACTACTGTGCTAGACTGTTAAACAAGGTTGATGCAGTATTACTACTGTGCTAGACTGTTAAACAAGGTTGATGCAGTATTACTACTGTGTTAGACTGTTAAACAAGGCTACTGTGCTAGACTGTTAAACAAGGTTGATGTAGTATTACTACTGTGTTAGACTGTTAAACAAGGTTGATGAAGTGTTACTACTGTGTTTGACTGTTAAACAAGGTTGATGCAGTATTACTACTGTGTTAGACTGTTAAACAAGGTTGATGCAGTATTACTACTTTGTTAGACTGTTAAACAAGGTTGATGCAATATTACTACTGTGTTAGACTGTTAAACAAGGTTGGTGAAGTGTTACTACTTTGCTAGACTGTTAAACAAGGTTGATGCAGTATTACTACTGTGTTAGACTGTTAAACAAGGTTGATGAAGTATTACTACTGTGCTAGACTGTTAAACAAGGTTAATGCAGTATTACTACTGTGTTAGACTGTTAAGCAAGTTTGATGCGGTATTACTACTGTGCTAGACTGTTAAACAAGGTTGATGTAGTATTACTACTGTGTTAGACTGTTAAACAAGGTTGGTGCAGTATTACTACTGTGCTACTGTTAAACAAGGTTGATGCAGTATTACTACTGTGTTAGACTGTTAAACAAGGTTGATGCAGTATTACTACTGTGCTAGACTGTTAAACAAGATTGATGCAGTATTACTACTGTGCTAGACTGTTAAACAAGGTTGATGCAGTATTACTACTGTGCTAGACTGTTAAACAAGGTTGATGCAGTATTACTACTGTGCTAGACTGTTAAACAAGGTTGATGCAGTATTACTACTGTGTTAGACTGTTAAACAAGGTTGATGCAGTATTACTACTGTGTTAGACTGTTAAACAAGGTTGATGCAGTATTACTACTGTGCTAGACTGTTAAACAAGATTGATGCAGTATTACTACTGTGCTAGACTGTTAAACAAGGTTGATGCAGTATTACTACTGTGCTAGACTGTTAAACAAGGTTGATGCAGTATTACTACTGTGCTAGACTGTTAAACAAGGTTGATGCAGTATTACTACTGTGCTAGACTGTTAAACAAGGTTGATGCAGTATTACTACTGTGCTAGACTGTTAAACAAGGTTGATGCAGTATTACTACTGTGCTAGACTGTTAAACAAGGTTGATGCAGTATTACTACTGTGCTAGACTGTTAAACAAGGTTGATGCAGTATTACTACTGTGCTAGACTGTTAAACAAGATTGATGCAGTATTACTACTGTGCTAGACTGTTAAACAAGGTTGATTCAGTATTACTACTGTGCTAGACTGTTAAACAAGGTTGATGCAGTATTACTACTGTGCTAGACTGTTAAACATGGTTGATGACTACTACACTGCTTACAGTTAATCTTTGCCTCAAACAATACTTAATCAAACGTAATATATTGCAATACACTCCCGGCGTATTGTTATAACTCTAGTTCGTTTAGGTTATCCCCCATTCATTATTGTTGTTAATACGCTTAGACACACACTGCATGTGTCCTAAGGGTCCTGTTTGCCTCCAGAACCGTTTTTAGCACAGTTATCATCTTTTCTGAAACTGTTGAATCCTATTACTGGACGGCTATTATCTCTTGCTGATGATTTACAACAGCATTATTCCCCTAAGTACTTGTCATCACACGGACACTATGGAGTTAGCTGATGGGGTGATGGAGGCTTGTTTTCTATGCCTACTTCTTGTCATAATTAATCATCAAAATGTGTTGACACTGTTTAACTCTCTTTCATTAGTTCCAGTTCTGTCCTCAAGTGATGAGTGCCATTCATTCGTGACAATAAGAGATAACAAGACCATAATTGATTCCTATTTTACAATAATGCTCACCGATTGTTTCATTATTTCTGAATATATCACGTGGATATAATACCAGGAATATAAACATACTTTACCGTAAATAAAATCGGATTATTTGGTTACTTTTTTATTCTTGATTTTGCATTGGGCTTGAGTGGGATGATTCAGACAAGATCACACGAGATGCGTGATTCAGACAAGATCACACGAGATGCGTGATTCAGACAAGATCACACGAGATGCGTTGATTCAGACAAGATCACACGAGAGCCGTGATTCAGACAAGATCACGTGATTCAGACAAGATCACGTGATTCAGACAAGATTACACGAGAGTCGTGATTCAGACAAGATCACGTGATTCAGACAAGATCACGTGATTCAGACAAGATTACACGAGAGTCGTGATTCAGACAAGATCACACGAGATGCGTGATTCAGACAAGATCACGTGATTCAGACAAAATCACACGAGAGTCGTGATTCAGACAAGATCACACGAGAGACGTGATTAAGACAAGATCACACGAGATGCGTGATTCAGACAAGATCACACGAGAGCCGTGATTCAGACAATATCACGTGATTCAGACAAGCTCACACGAGATGCGTGATTCAGACAAGATCACACGAGAGACGTCATTCAGACAAGATCTCACGAGATTCGTGATTCAGACAAGATCACACGAGAGCCGTGATTCAGACAAGATCACACGAGAGCCGTGATTCAGACAAGATCACGTGATTCAGACAAGATCACGTGATTCAGACAAGATTACACGAGAGTCGTGATTCAGACAAGATCACGTGATTCAGACAAGATCACGTGATTCAGACAAGATTACACGAGAGTCGTGATTCAGACAAGATCACACGAGATGCGTGATTCAGACAAGATCACGTGATTCAGACAAAATCACACGAGAGTCGTGATTCAGACAAGATCACACGAGAGACGTGATTAAGACAAGATCACACGAGATGCGTGATTCAGACAAGATCACACGAGAGCCGTGATTCAGACAATATCACGTGATTCAGACAAGCTCACACGAGATGCGTGATTCAGACAAGATCACACGAGAGACGTCATTCAGACAAGATCTCACGAGATTCGTGATTCAGACAAGATCACACGAGAGCCGTGATTCAGACAAGATCACACGAGAGGCGTGACTCAGACAAGATCACACGAGAGCCGTGATTCAGACAAGATCACACGAGAGCCGTGATTCAGACAAGATCACACGGAGAGTCGCGATTCAGATGAGATCACACGAGAGACGTGATTAAGACAAAATCACACGAGAGCCGTGATTCAGACAAGATCACACGAGAGCCGTGATTCAGACAAGATCACACAAGAGCCGTGATTCAGACAAGATCACACGAGAGCCGTGATTCAGACAAGATCACACGAGAGCCGTGATTCAGACAAGATCACGAGATTCAGACAAGATTACACGAGAGGCGTGACTCAGACAAGATCACGTGATTCAGACAAGATCACATGATTCAGACAAGATCACACGAGAGTCGTGATTCAGACAAGATCACACGAGAGCCGTGATTCAGATGAGATCACACGAGAGACGTGATTAAGACAAGATCACACGAGAGCCGTGATTCAGACAAGATCACACGAGAGCCGTGATTCAGACAAGATCACACGAGAGCCGTGATTCAGACAAGATCACGAGATTCAGACAAGATTACACGAGAGGCGTGACTCAGACAAGATCACACGAGAGCCGTGATTCAGACAAGATCACGTGATTCAGACAAGATTACACGAGATGCGTGATTTAGACAAGATCACACGAGAGCCGTGATTCAGACAATATCACGTGATTCAGACAAGCTCACACGAGATGCGTGATTCAGACAAGATCACACGAGAGACGTCATTCAGACAAGATCTCACGAGATTCGTGATTCAGACAAGATCACACGAGAGCCGTGATTCAGACAAGATCACACGAGAGGCGTGATTCAGACAAGATCACACGAGAGCCGTGATTCAGACAAGATCACACGAGATGCGTGATTCAGACAAGATCACACGAGAGCCGTGATTCAGACAAGATCACACGGAGAGCCGTGATTCAGACAAGATCACACGAGAGCCGTGATTCAGACAAGATCACACGGAGAGTCGCGATTCAGATGAGATCACACGAGAGACGTGATTAAGACAAAATCACACGAGAGCCGTGATTCAGACAAGATCACACGAGAGCCGTGATTCAGACAAGATCACACGAGAGCCGTGATTCAGACAAGATCACACGAGAGCCGTGATTCAGACAAGATCACACGAGAGCCGTGACTCAGACAAGATCACACGAGAGCCGTGATTCAGACAAGATCACGTGATTCAGACAAGATTACACGAGAGCCGTGATTCAGACAAGATCACGTGATTCAGACAAGATTACACGAGAGGCGTGACTCAGACAAGATCACACGAGAGGCGTGATTCAGACAAGATCACACGAGAGGCGTGACTCAGACAAGATCACACGAGAGGCGTGATTCAGACAATATCACGTGATTCAGACAAGATTACACGAGAGGCGTGACTCAGACAAGATCACACGAGAGGCGTGACTCAGACAAGATCACACGAGAGCCGTGATTCAGACAAGATCACACGAGAGCCGTGATTCAGACAAGATCACACGAGAGCCGTGATTCAGACAAGATCACACGAGAGCCGTGATTCAGACAATATCACACGGGAGACGAGATTCAGACAAGATCACACGAGAGGCGTGACTCAGACAAGATCACACGGGAGACGAGATTCAGACAAGATCACACGAGAGGGTAGTATGTCCGCCGTTTAAACATTACCAAAACAGTAACGTTAATTATTTAATTTCTTTTCTGACCTGAATATATTCCGCCGCAATCTTTGTTATGCCGTCACAGCTAGTAAATTCGCATTTAAAAATAAACGACACATTGATGGCAAAACAGTAAATGCATTCTTAGAAATATTTACTCGCCAGATTGCATTTATGGGGTGGCGAGTATCAACAAATCACAGGAACGGCTACAGCATGATAACATCATAACGGATACTGAATACACTCGGTGTGATACAAGGTCATCTATCCCAGTGAATAACACATGTATTTGTTGTGGATTCATAATATGTATGTGTTGTTTGGTCGATTCGGCCTTACCTCCCCTGGTTCTCCCCTCCT
The DNA here is from genome assembly GCA_014843695.1 of Archivesica marissinica. NCBI lineage: Eukaryota > Metazoa > Mollusca > Bivalvia > Venerida > Vesicomyidae > Archivesica > Archivesica marissinica. The sequence goes on from CM026397.1 coordinate 73,469,819, forward strand.
CATTTGTTGTCGAGCGAGGCGCAATTCAACCTGGGAATGTTTTAGTTATGCATGTATTTCCAATTACATTTCACACACGCACTAGTTATGGCCTCGAAGTGTAGCTTTATTTCTTGGTTTACTTTATATAACAATAACATATTTTATTTTATGCTAATTGATGAAATACAGTGTTCTATCAGTGAGATATAATCCATATCACCACTGCATATCTCTCACTGTATTTTGCCGGACCACCTTATTTTATTATCTCCCTTCCCAATACACTATTCTTGCACTATTACTCTCCCTTTAAATGCTTAGACAACGTGTTATTTAATTTTCACCGTTTACCTGGCTTCAATGACACTATTTACCTGTATTATTGTTTTTGCTATGAAACAAATCAAAAGCGAAATACAACTGACAATGTCTCGAAGTTTGTCACTTTAAATTGTAACAATAAAATGAATAAATCCAATAAATGTTTTCATGTATTTTTCCTCGATTCAACTTTAAATTCAAGATGGCGGCATATTTGTGTATCGACTCACAGACATATAGTCGTCAATGTATTCATCCGCGCAAATACACGGCGGTCAGCTATTTTAATTTCTTCATTTTGTGTTTGTTTTTCACTAATTAGCATAAAATAAAAATAAAATTTGTTTGTTTTGAGTGAATATGGATTATATCTCACCTCTCGAAGTGAGAAAATTTTCATATTTCATATTCCATATTCACTCATAACAAACAAATATCCTCTATGTATTAGCCTAATGTAAATTTAACCACTAATTTTCTTTAAACATTATTCGATTCGCAACCTGTCTACTTCGTACTCGGATATGTTGGACCAAACTGGTTCGTACATTTTAGTATTTGTTCATATTCATTTGATCAGAAATGTTATGGAACCACTTCTCTGTTATGTTATGTTATATTTCGGGTTTTACGCCTGCATCAGCACCATTTTGGGCTATATCGTCGGCGGGCAGTTTACCTAACAACACCTTTCCTGGGCATGCTCCAGCGGTTAACCAGTACTTGGGTGCACCAACCTCCGTAAGAAACTGCCAACTTTTTCATATAAATGAGACACGACCTGAGCGGGGCTCGAACCCGTGTGTTTTATGTTAGGCATATTGTTCATATATTTATTATATGCTTAGACATGGTTTTTGTGTATTTTTAATATTTCACCTTAAACATCGCTGTGAATAAAGAACTACAGCATTTCAATGATTTCGTTACACTTGCTGCACGGTCCGCCATAGGCAGTACAGTGTACAAAATAAAAGTATAGTCTACTGCTGTGACCTAATATGTTAGAGTGGCCTGCGTGGCCGAGTCGTTGTGCCCATTGGCATCACATATATGTGCCTAATCGCTATAGGTTCAAATCCCCACTTGGGGTATCGAATTATTTCATGTGAGGAAGCTATCCAGCTGGCTTGTGGAATGTGTGTGGATATACCCGGGTGTCCGTCCGTGCCTGAAATACTGTTCAGATGGACACCCTGGCGTCTCCCTCCACCAATACTATATGGACGATTACCATATCACCTAAGCTGTTGAAACGACAACCTTGACACATCACCGAGCGTTTTCCTTTACTAAAAGATGGAACGTCGTCATGTGACCTAAGCTGTCTGCGATATATTTACCGCCCGCGCCAGCCGCATAAAACAAACAAAACCCACGCAAACAAACAAACAAACAAAACAAACGTACGCTCATAGCAGACGTAAACATATCGACACACTTGCGTATCTAAGCACGATCTCCAATGGATTATTGTGTACACACTCATTCTGTGATTAGGAAGACATACTCTGTCATCTATGATAAATGAAACGTCCTTGGTTTCACCATTTATCCTCTAAAATTGTGTACATTAAGATTCCGTCGGGGATTGGTTTCGGCAAGGTCGAGCTTATTAATTATACACATCATGGGGTGAAGACTTATTCCGCTAAATACACACCACAGTTAATGTCACACGTCCTCCTACAAATGAACCGGATATCAATCTAATCGTGTAGATACAAAACATTGGGCTAATTACGGCATATACTTGTTTACGAAGAGATAGACTCTCCTACTTGTAGTTTTGAACTGTCCAAATGTCCACATACAAATATAAATAATAATAATAATAATAAAGACTTTATTTAACGAGAGAACTCATTTGATTAATTAAGTCAATAGACCATGAGGCACTCAACACATTAAAACATGAAATAACATAATGAAACATGTAAACAGTAACCAGTAAAATTTTCATAGGAAATAAGATATAAGCTGCAAGAACTAATACTTGTTTATATTTATGTATAATTATAAATCATCAGTTTATTAGGTTATTGGCCTGTTCTATGCACCACCTGATATATAAAGCTTTGAAGTATGGAACAGCATGTGCTGTTTTGATGTGATAAGGGAGGGAATTCTACAAATGTTACCCTGAATAGTAATATAAGTTGTAAGAGCAAACATAAATGTGTATAAACTATAATAGATTTGGTATTGGTCTTGTAATTCCACTAACAGGTGTACATGTATACACTATTCAAGCAATGCGCACGAATACAACTAAATGCAGGATGTAGTTCTGTTAATAATGGGTAAATTAATCGTGACCCAATATTTGACACATAACCTAATGCGAAAAATACCAAGTCTATAGTAAAACCAATATGTGTATAAATGTATGTGAACTTTAGGTTGTGTCTGCATTCAACGATTTATTATGTAGGGCCTACATGTATCTATACTGACACCAAATAGAAACTGTGCACTTGCCTTAGAGGTAAAATTGATATCCTTTTAGAACAATATGTAGGCAAATGTGTACGTCTACGCGTTTAAATATTGGGCACATTAGTGCAATGTGTGAAGAATTGTTTTTTTCCTCACTCATGATAGCCAATCCATAATTGTGGACAACGTGCACAGTTTTTTTTTATTGTGTCAGTATATATTTCCATACATTAATTAATATAGTTGTATTACTCAGCTGTATCAGTTAAACACATGCGTGTACCCTTGGACGAACACAGTGTGCCCTGAAGAGATTAGTCATTTTAGATTTTTGGAGGATAGTGCAATGATACAGACAGAGAACCATTTCAGAGTCTCCTATGGTTCTTTTACATGCACGGTGTAAAGCACCAACACGAGACCTCGGTTTAAAGTCCCATCTGAAAGACTGTTAATTTTATTAGGGTCAGACGGGGGATCGAACCTGCGATCCCTGGATTACCAGTCCAGCGTGTTACCACTGGACTACAGATCCGTCTGTACGAACACAGTAGTAGCTCTAAAGTTTTAAATACTATGTAGTCTTAATCGTTATTGATGCATTGCACGTATTTCGTTATACACATCACACTTGAGAACAAAATGGTATTCATCCTCTACGGCTATCACACAACTTGCAAAGACGCTGCTCGTGTCTCTGTAGCCTATCTCTGCTATAGTGTGCAGACTGTATACGTAACGTATGCGCATATATGCGGAACCTATTCAAACATCTAAGTGAACCTTTTTATGCATTAATAGATACAATGAGATTATTTTAAAAACAAAACCTGTTTAAACATGCAAATATAAAATGCCTAAAACATTATTAGCTTCGATATCAGCAAACTATGTCTGCCGAATTCAATCTACAATTCGTTGTTTGAATATGTCCAAATGTCTTAACTTCACAATAATCTTGTTATTTCCAAATAATTTTAATCGAACATGAAAACAGTATCAAAATACAAATACGCACAGTTGACTTATTTGAATACGCCTTTGTCTGCTTTTCAATTTGCTTGCTCACCATTGTGTACACATAATATCTGCGTAGACTTGATGCCCAGCCCAACATCATTAAGCTTGTTTGCTGGGATCAATCACGCCATTCATAGCATGTTATGTCACACAAAACATGAAAATTACACGCAATAAAAACGATTCAGTAATGAAAGTTCAGCATTCCTATGATTAAATAAATCGATCCCCGTCCTGGGAAGTACATGAGAGGGTACGATGGCCGCCAGACCGGACCGATCCCCGTCCTCGGAAGTACATGAGAGGGTACGATGGCCGCCAGACCGGACCGATCCCCGTCCTGGGAAGTACATGAGAGGGTACGATGTCCGCCAGACCGGACAGCTCCCCGTCCTGAGAAGTACATGAGATGGTACGATGGCTGCCAGATCTGACATGTGGGTAGGGTCCAGGTACGCCGATGTCCCTTCATCCAAGAGGACACCATATACGATTCCATCCGCGCCAACAATGACACTGAATCATCAGCTAGTCTTTATACAAACTGAATGGATTCTACTCAATCATGACCGGATGTTTGTTTTGTTTGTTGGTAGTATAGCGTCGCACTAACAGCTACGGTTACATAGCGACTCTCCGGCTATTATTGGTGGAGGAAGAAACTGGGTGTCACTGAGCCGTATTTCACACACAGCCAGGTAGAATCGCCCACCATCCATAAGTCAACTGGGAAATGCCCTGACTTGAGAAAAAATTCGACACCCCCTGATGAATTTGAACCTACAGCGGCCGCAAGGAAGATCAACTTTATTTAGTTTCTACTATTGTGTTTTATATAAATGTATGTACAGATTTTCATTATGGATTGTGCAATCAAACAGCGAGAGTTACATAGAAACGGTGCTAGAATATTTTCTCCATTCTCAAGCTCCAGCTCAAGCTTCTGATTGGTTAGGCTGAGTATAAATCTCAGTCACAACCAATCAAATCAATGCGCTGGTACTGCTAAGCCTGCGTATTCATCCTCGCCGCCGTAGCGTTTGGGCGAGCTGTTCTGAATTTATTAGTAATGCTAAGCTGAGCATGTTCCCGGCCGCGACGTGCAGACCGATATGTGAGCCGGGGATATATGTTACCCTGTCGCAACGGACACGACGAGAGGCCAGCCGAGGAGATCTATATCTCAGCCGCGATGTGCACCCAATGAGGTCAGCCGGAAAGATATTCACCTACACGTAATAGTTAACATTGCGTACCGGAAACCGTTTTGTCTTATGCGTATAGTAACAGTGACCGTGACCTTATAGGAGCTGGTCCCAACAGCAATCAAAACTAAAGGTATTGAGCAGAGATCACCATCCTCGCACAGGACAACTCAATCACCCATCATCCTCGCACAGTACCACTCAATCACCCATCAACATCGCACAGGACCACTCAATCACCCATCAACACCACACAGGACCACTCAATCACCCATTATGCTCTCTCGAATCTAATAGACCGGTTATGCTTATGACAGTGCTAATAAGCATCTGGGAGAGTGGTGAATCTATAATAACATTCGAATACCTAACTATATATTAATATGACATTTATTATGATACTGGAAATAGCGCAATCATTTAATGTACCCTCAATACCACAGCAGCTTCTCATTTCGATAAATGCCAGTCTAATTTTTGCTAAACATTTATAGTTGCTGCAACCCATCAATGTCGATTGGATAGTGATGAAGTCGGACTAATGTACAACGTAGATTCGATAATGATGAAGCCAACTTAATTCCCAAGATTCATGAAAGCCAGTAATGAAATCAGAGCTACACAATTAGTTCTAAATATCATTTGAATATCTGGAGTTAGACAACTTGTGTGAACTGCATATCGCGGTGGTAAACAAGAACGATGACCGCTAGATCATCGCGGTGGTAAACAAGAACGACGACCGCTAGATCATCGCGGTGGTAAACAAGAACGACGACCGCTAGATCATCGCGGTGGTAAACAAGAACGACGACCGCTAGATCATCGCGGTGGTACAAGAGAACGGTCATCGATAAATCATCGCGGTGGTAGAACGGTGACCGCTAGATCATCGCGGTGGTAAAAGAACGATGACCGCTAGATCATCGCGGTGGTACAAGAGAACGGTCATCGATAAATCATCGCGGTGGTAGAACGGTGACCGCTAGATCATCGCGGTGGTACAAGAGAATGGTGACCGCTAGATCATCGCGGTGGTACAAGAGAACGGTCATCGATAAATCATCGCGGTGGTAGAACGGTGACCGCTAGATCATCGCGGTGGTACAAGAGAATGGTGACCGCTAGATCATCGCGGTGGTACATGAGAACGGTCATCGATAAATCATCGCGGTGGTACAAGAGAATGGTGACCGCTAGATCATCGCGGTGGTAGAATGGTGACCGCTAAATGACCGCGGTGGTAGAACGCTGACCGCTAGATCATCGCGGTGTTAGAACGGTCATCGCTAGATCATCGCGGTGGTAGAACGGTCATCGCGGTGGTACAAGAGAATGGTGACCGCTAGATTATCGCGGTGGTAGAACGGTGACCGCTAGATCATCGCGATGGTAGAACGGTGACCGCTAGAGCAGTGTGGTAGTACAAGAGAATGGTGACCGCTAGATAATAATAATAATAATAATAATAATAAAGACTTTATTTAACGAGAGTACTCATTTAACAAA
>CM026397.1:73486776-73565101 GCA_014843695.1 Archivesica marissinica
GATCATCGCGGTGGTAGAACCGTGACCGCTAGATCATCGCGGTGGTAGAACGGTGACCGCTAGATCATCGCGGTGGTAGAACCGTGACCGCTAGATCATCGCGGTGGTAGAACGATGACCGCTAGAACATCGCGGTGGTAGAACCGTGACCGCGAGATCATCGCGGTTGTAGAACGGTGACCGCTAGATCATCGCGGTGGTACAATCGAACGGCAATCGCTAAGAGATCACAGCTGAGTAAAACCGTTGGAGCAAAGACGACACAAGATTAGCTACTGTAAGGAACTTTACAACAGTGATGAGGGTCTTTAAATAGAGCGGAGAGAGGACATTTTAATATCGAAGAATTCCCTTGCTAATACATGAATTTTGCTTGATTGTGAAACAAATTCTTACAACACTATCTTAAACGCTCCGAGACCTCATTCCTAATGGAAGCCATTGTCACGAGGGAGAGAGAAGAGGTAATGTGGAATTTACGCGCCTTGCCTAAGTGCATATTCGTAACAGCTAGGGCTGGCTGCATGGGCGCTAAATCCGGGCCTTTCTAACCTGAAGCGAACTCTATCATTGCACTAGCACGCCTTCCACGCCTTGATAATAACTTATCATGTCCTGTAGCGTTGTTGATTTCTATTGCACTCAGAGCATCATCTACGTCTCCTACAAATATAGCAATTCTGTCTAGTGTGTTTGTAGATTCTGGACAATTAATGTTGGGTATAGTTCGTTGTTCTCTGTCAGAATGATCACGAAGGCTGTCCGATTAGCGCAGTGGTTAGTGCGCTCGCTTCTCACCAATGCAATCCGGGTTCGATCCTCGGACCGGGAAGTATGTGAGATGGTACGGTGGTCGCCAGATCGGACAGGTGGGTTTTCTTGGGGTACTCCGGTTCCCCCCCACACGAATGACCACATATACGCTTTCATCTGCACAAACGAGAGTGATTAATATAAGTTGCTAAAACTTGCATCGCAATCATTGAAAAATAAATATAAAGTTTAAACCAATGAACACAAGTGCACAAGAAAGCATTAAAAAGATAAGAAGTTGGCTTGCCATCGAAAATAAGTTCACATGTTGTAGAATTCAGAAGTAGTGGGACCGATGGTTTTTCAGATGGAGATATGAAACCGTCAACGAATTTCCGCCTCTCTTTGGATGGGCAATATATTCGGATTTCAGTGATAATTCCACGGTCGAAGGTTATAAATTTGTTCTCAAATCTCAAGCGCAAGTGATACTATGAGAGACATCGGTCAGTTACTGCCCTTGAATACTCCCTAAAAGTAGATAGGTCCTATTAAATGTTTTCCTCTGTTTTTATCGTTGTTTCCTTTGCAGAACATGCTAGCAATTTTATTCCACTATCGCTTTATATGATTATTAAATTACTATATCTCGACATATTTCCTACAGTATATGCAATGGGTACTTACTTGTAAAACAATGCTATCAATTAATTAACACGATTTTGATAAAATCACAATTATCATACCGCAACATCTGGTTAGGGAACAACAGTAAAAACAAAGGATTCTAACTGAAAGAACCTACTCACATTTTTGGAATAAATCAGACTATATTTGCCAAGGGAGGTAATAAAAAATTACAAATGTCTCTCATTGGTTGAGGTTTAGATTTGTTCTGGCTCAACCAATCAGAAGCTTGCGATCTGAGAAAAGTTAAATAACTTCCACTCGAGTTTGCATATGTGTGTTATCGAGGGAGACGACATGGTTTCAGAATGATTAGGGCGTTATGCCAATGAATTGGGGGTCGAGGGAGCTTAGTGATTCGGTGACATTTCTTCCCCGTCATACTACTATTCCTCTTTGCATTTGGTAATGCAATCATATATATTGTTGGAATGCATTCCTTTGAGAGTGCGAGTCTGTTATTAGTAACAGACCATTTATATTTGTTGATGCCATTATCATCGAATATAGTTGTGTTTAAAGCGATATTACACCACAAAAAGCAAATCAAATGCATGTTTTCCACGAATAAATGCACGAATAAATGCACGAATAAATGCAATGTTACTACACATTCTTCGGAATACATCGAACACTATCAATGAATCAATTTAAGAGCGTTTAGTGGTATACAAACTTTCGTTTGTTGTCATTGAAGTCAATACTAAATATGCGATACTTTCGCTTAGAGATACTTTAATTAAGATTAGTCAACAAATACATATGCATAGGCACACATGTGAGATAGCACGGTAAATATGTAGCATACCTCGTGTTATTCAGGATAAACGCGTTGTATTATGCATGGATGTCGACCATATTTACTTTATTTTGTTATGTCAACAAACCGCGTATACGACGTTTAGTTTGTTTATTTGTTGAAAAGCTCAGTTTTTGAGGCAACTATTGGTGAAAAGAATAATACCATATAATCGCAATTACATTCTGCAGACATTTGCATTTTCACCGATGTAGTGTCGCTTTAAATAGGGCGTAGTTTTTGTGTTTCTTTCTTTGAAACACCTACCTATCGTCGCTACCTGCGTAACCATGGCGACGCTTCCAGAACCATACCCAGCTTTCACGCCAATTCAGCTGGCTTATTGATGCGGCTTATCTCCCTTGAAAATGACCCGAAAACCAATATTGATTGTCTTATCGGCAAATTTTTGAGCAATAGTTTATATAGGGAAATTATTTTCAATCGTTTATTTAGAAGAGACCTTTTAATTTTTATAAATTTTAACTCCTATGGCGATAACGTTTAATTTGTTCTCTTTAATGTGATATAAAAATGGTTGTTCTAGGAGTAAAACTTATTGCTTCCCTATTAGATTTAAATGTATCACTGATACTACTTATATTTGTATACAGTGAAATGTCAAATCGTTAATATTGTGATTTTTAGAGGCACACAATTCATCTTTCCCATAAAATGAGAACTTTTTAACTCCTATCATGGTAAAGTATATGTTACTGACAATATTGTGTAGTTTTCATATTTAACATTAAATAATATCGTTTTGCTTCCCTGTGATGCTTAAGTTATGCAAGTTAAAGAAATCACATATTTTGTTCATCCTTAGTTAAATTACATTACATCAGGAACCTGGATAGATACGTCAATCAAAAAGATCCTGATTGCATTTACTTTTTACGGGGATCTAATGTCTTTGATAATTAAATGTACTTATACTAATTTGATGTCAGGTTTTTAAACAAGACATGATTATAACAATTAAAGGTTAATATAGCATGTTGTTAATTATAATATTGTCTCGCGTTCTTTCATCTTTCTTTTAAGGTTTGTTTTCATTAATAGTCTGTTTTAATTTTAAGTAGTGAAAGACGATACAGTCCTAATAAATCTATTTAAAGTGTTTTATTTTTTATTTTAAGAGTAATTCCTAAATTAAATAATAACAGTAAGAACGTGTGTCTTTATAACCATTTAGATACTCTCCCTTCATGGCGATGGATTCTACCGGGAATGAGGTCTCGAGAGTGTTTGTTTCGCAATCGAGCAAAAACAAGTCGTATTAACTAACACTGAATGATATAATATTTAAACATGTACATTGTATATTTCATTGCATTGGTAATTTCAATTGATTATAAATCAATGGCAATAAACAGATTGTGACTGAATTCGGCTGAATAAATTAATACCAGTGTTATAATTGCATTGGTAAATCCAACTGATTATAAATCATGGTAATAAACAGATTGTGCATAGAACATGAAGCATGTTGTGCAACTCGTTTTGGTAGAGATCATTATTATGTACTATTTATGTTATATTCATATGTAGTAGTATAGTATATCTTTATTTTCGTCTCATCAATGTATAATACAATATTACAGACATGTGGAAAATAAATTATCACTATAAAATATACATTGCCATTCTGGAAGAATTATAAGAGACGTTATAATAATGCTTCTAGATACACATAAATTATATCACAATTAGTATTTTAAGATAGACTATCATTTATAACTATAACTATGTACACATCTAAAACTGATAAATCTATTTGAACGTTGCTAATCTCCTAATTAAAAAAAACTGCAATAAAACTAGGAGGGGGTAAGACTTAAGAACCTACTGAATTATCAATATAGGCACTAGCGTGCACTTGTTAAAAAATAGTTTAGAAGACCAGGTATCACCCTTGATCAGATCAATGATGACTTGATTAGCAGCATCCATATAGCGGTGATAAAAATCATTTCAAAATTAAAAAGAGCATGACATTATTTACACATAAAGAATTGTCTAGTTTTTAAGATATTAAAACAGGTTTTGGCACTTTGGTGCTTTGTTGATATTAATAAAATGCAAACATAGTTATTCTAGTGTTTGTAAAAGTTTGCCCTATTTAACTACATCTGCGAATATCTATATTTCAGATAATTTGTTTTTACAAATCCACAAAAACAATTAACGCTATGCGTTAGATATGCTTAATCTATTTGCCAGAGGGCAGCAATTGTCCCTCATTACAATGTTTATACGTCAAGCCTCAACATACTGCAGGTTATAATCTTGTATGACCATTCCCGCCTTCGGTAACAGTTGACTGATTTCAATGTCAGCAATTATCGTGGAAAGGCAGCCCAATCTAAGAGAGATAATCGAGATAATCAAATCAAGCGCAAGTTGGACTGATAAATAAGGGAGATAAAACCCGATATTTATCCATAAAAGCTGGACATGGATAGTATTCATTTATTATTTAGGAGAATAGTGCAAGATACAGAAAGAGAAGACGCTCGAATTCCTGAATCATCCCTGATCTGTTTATATGCACCTTGAATCATAGTTCCAACTGAGAGACTGTGTTTGGGTAGGACGGGTGATCGAACCTGTGATCCTTGGATTCGCAATCCAACGTGTTAACCACTGGACTACTGACACGAGCTATAAATGGTATATTCTACCCGATCACATAACCATATAAACTGTATGTACGTCTCAACAAAGAACGATTATATAATTATATAGGACGGTGAACTTATTATAGTTTATACAAATTTAGTTCAGTTCGATTGCGAAACAAGTTCTTACAACTTTTATTAATCACTCTCGAGACCTCATTCCTGATGGAATCCATTGCCACGATGGAGAGAGAAGAGGCAGCATGGAATTGAAATGCCTTGCCTAAGTGCACAATCGTAACGGCTCCAGTGGGGCTCGAACTCCGGACCTTTCGCACCTGAAGCGAATGCTCTACAAATACGCTATCACGACTTCCACCGTGAGCATATTGACTGTTGAAATTGTATTAGCACAGTACCCGGTTGCTGAGACCCCCCCCCCCAATACAAGCATGATACCACCTGACACCTTCACAAACCGAAATTAGAAACATTATTACAGACACTCATTTCATTCGCTGGAATCGCAAAAATGACTCTGAGGTCGAATTTTGTCCCATTTCTACATAAAGCAATTTTCCCGCCATCGCCTGCATTGAATTGTGAATAGGTGGCTTATCTGATCCTAGTTTAGATATGCAAATCGTCGGAGTATATCTTAGAATTCCAGTAATTTAAGTATAGGAGTAGTTAGCCGCACAAAGGAACATATATCTCTACGCGGCTCGCGATGACCTGGTATCGTCTGACACAAGGTTGTACTACGTGTACTGATATGCAGACATCTACTATACGCGGCTCGCGATGACCTGGTATCGTCTGACACAAGGTTGTACTACTTGTACTGATATGCAGACATCTACTCTACGCGGCTCGCGATGACCTCGTATCGTCTGCCACAAGCTTGCACTACGTGCACTGATATGCAGACATCTACTCTACGCGGCTCGCGATGACCTGGTATCGTCTGACACAAGCTTGCACTACTTGCACTGTGTGTGTGTTTTACGTATATTTATCGTCGCTACCGGTTGCCCATATGAGCGAAGCCTCCTGAAGAGAATAGTCATTTTAGTTTTTTGGAGGATAGTGCAATGCTATAGAAAGAGACCCATCCCAGAGTATCCTCTGGTTCTTTTACGTGCACGATGTAAAGCACCGACACCAGACCTCGGTTTAACGTCCCATCTTAAAGACTGTTAATTTTAGTAGGGTCAGACGGGGGATCGAACCTGCACTGATATGCATACATCTATTATACTAGCTATAGCCAAACTCTAGCATGCTCGTTACAGAGCAGCGGTTTGGGTAAGGATTTTTTACTAGGGTGCTCCCCGAGGTGGAACAAAGCGGACTTGGTATATTCTAATAGGTTATGGTAGCTTACACTTTTTTTTCTTTTTTTAAATTTATTTTTCCTTTTATAGCATACACAACATAATTGTCACATGTTAACACTATACATAGTACTTAATGAACATATACTTATAATTCTTATCTGTTTAATATGACTTTGTGCTGACAGTTACACATATTTCTTATTTCAAAATTCTTGAATCTGATTCATGGATGCCATAAAAGGTTTCCGTCATAAATGTGACACTCCCATGCTTGACGGATAAATTTTTAAAGTATAAAAACATTATCTTACACTTAGCCTATTCAAATCCGTGATCCAAGGACGTTATAGCGCTGCTAATAAGACACTGTAGAATTTCAAAACTGCCTAAAATTAAAGGGGGTAGGGGTAGTATTTTGAAAATAAAACGATTATCAATTTGATTGTTTGATTTTGGAGTTTAAAAGGGCACCAATAGCTTAGGTCACGTTGAGACTGTCCAGACATTATTGATGGAGGAAGGCCCCAGACGCATCTCCGAGCAGTATTACAGGCACGGACGTGCCATCTCCGAGCAGTATTACAGGCACGGATGTGCCATCTCCGAGCAGTATTGCAGGCACGGACGTGCCATCTCCGAGCAGTATTACAGGCACGGACGTGCCATCTCCGAGCAGTATTGCAGGCACGGACGTGCCATCTCCGAGCAGTATTTCAGGCACGGACGTGCCATATCCGAGCAGTATTGCAGGCACGGACGGGCCATCTCCGAGCAGTATTGCAGGACGGGCCATCTCCGAGCAGTATTGCAGGCACGGACGGGCCATATCCGAGCAGTATTGCAGGACGGGCCATCTCCGAGCAGTATTGCAGGCACGGACGGGCCATTTCCGAGCAGTATTGCAGGACGGGCCATCTCCGAGCAGTATTGAAGGACGGGCCATCTTAGAGCAGTATTGCAGGCACGGGCCATCTCCGAGCAGTATTGCAGGACGGGCCATCACCGAGCAGTATTGCAGGACGGGCCATCTCCGAGCAGTATTGCAGGACGGACCATCACCTAGCAGTATTGCAGGACGGGCCATCTCCGAGCAGTATTGCAGGACGGGCCATCACCGAGCACTATCCATCTCCGAGCAGTATTGCAGGCACGGACGGGCCATCTCCGAGCAGTATTGCAGGCACGTACGGGCCATCTCCGAGCAGTATTGCAGGCTCGGACGTGCCATCTCCGAGCAGTATTGCAGGACGGGCCATCTCCGAGCAGTATTGCAGGACGGGCCATCTCCGAGCAGTATTGCAGGCACGGACCATCTCCGAGCAGTATTGCAGGACGGGCCATCTCCGAGCAGTATTGCAGGACGGGCCATATCCGAGCAGTATTGCATGACGGGCCATCTCCGAGCAGTATTGCAGGACGGGCCATCTCCGAGCAGTATTGCAGGACGGGCCATCTCCGAGCAGTATTGCAGGACGGACCATCACCGAGCAGTATTGCAGGACGGGCCATCTCCGAGCAGTATTGCAGGACAGGCCATCTCCGAGCAGTATTGCAGGACGGACCATCACCGAGCAGTATTGCAGGACGGGCCATCTCCAAGCAGTATTGCAGGACGGGCCATCACCGAGCAGTATTGCAGGACGGGCCATCTCCGAGCAGTATTGCAGGCACGGACGGGCCATCTCCGAGCAGTATTGCAGGCACGGACGGGCCATCTCCGAGCAGTATTGCAGGCACGTACGGGCCATCACCGAGCAGTATTGCAGGCACGGACGTGCCATCTCCGAGCAGTATTGCAGGACGGGCCATCTCCGAGCAGTATTGCAGGACGGGCCATCTCCGAGCAGTATTGCAGGCACGGACCATCTCCGAGCAGTATTGCAGGACGGGCCATCTCCGAGCAGTATTGCAGGACGGGCCATATCCGAGCAGTATTGCATGACGGGCCATCTCCGAGCAGTATTGCATGACGGGCCATCTCCGAGCAATATTGCAGGACGGGCCATCTCCGAGCAGTATTGCAGGACGGACCATCACCGAGCAGTATTGCAGGACGGGCCATCTCCGAGCAGTATTGCAGGACGGGCCATCTCCGAGCAGTATTGCAGGACGGACCATCACCGAGCAGTATTGCAGGACGGGCCATCACCGAGCAGTATTGCAGGACGGGCCATCTCCGAGCAGTATTGCAGGACATCTCCGAGCAGTATTGCAGGCACGGACGGGCCATCTCCGAGCAGTATTGCAGGCACGTACGGGCCATCTCCGAGCAGTATTGCAGGCACGGACGGGCCATCACCGAGCAGTATTGCAGGACGGGCCATCTCCGAGCAGTATTGCAGGACGGGCCATATCCGAGCAGTATTGCATGACGGGCCATATCCGAGCAGTATTGCAGGACGGGCCATTTCCGAGCTGTATTGCAGGACGGGCCATCTCCGAGCAGTATTGCAGGACGGGTCATCGACCTTTTTGGATAGCTTTCGAGGTCACTCCAAAGAATTCAAATGGACACCTCACAGTGATATTCGAATCTACAGAGGGTGATGGGTAAGTGACTTGAAGTCAACGACTCCCCTCTCCCTGATTGCGTTGGATTACATTGGGAATGAGGTCTAGAGAGCGATTAAGCTAATGTTATAAAACCTTGCTTCCAAATCGAGCTAATATAAATTCATATAAACTAATAATGTGTTTGTATCGTTAAATAGACTGCATTCCATTAGGATGTGGCATTCATCGCCTAATTTGTCACAATTTGGACATTGTTGATCAGTATACGGTATTGATTTGGGTTTGTTTCTATCTTTCAGCTTCTTCAGCATTATACTCAGGATTAGGTGCGACGGAACTTCAAGTAGTAAGTGCAATTCAGTATTTAGTGTTTGAAGTCGAAATCCATACATTAGTCATTAAATTTAGTACTAGTGGATTCCGTAATGTTCATAGGAAAGTATCGTTCTCTTGTTATTTAAAAACGATTACATATAAATATTTGAAGTCGTGATAGCGCGTTCGCTTCAGGTGCGAATGGTCCGGAGTTCGATCCCCGCTGGAGCCGTTACGATTGTACCCTTAGGCAAGGTATTTAAATTCCACATTGCCTCTTCTCTCTCCTTCATGGCAATGGATTCCATCAGGAATGAGGTCTCGAGAGTGATTAATATAAGTTGAAAGAACTTGTTTCGCAATCGAGCTCATCCTGCTGCATAATTTAAAAACAGTGCTTTCTACGAACCCACCGAACCACCACTAAAATATCCCTACAGGTTCCCGTCTTGCATTGGTTGGAATGATTGACTATTAAGTTTATTTAAAGTCTCCACCGCATAAATGCATTTGGGCGACTGAGTTTTCTAAGAAGATTAAAATACCCACCATCTAAATGTGATGGTTTTGTCTATCGTAATTATTATAACTAGATGTTTAGAGAGCTATAAAGGCTTTTGTTATCTCAGTGTGTGTTCGGTTTTCATATCTCCGACTGTCGCTCACACGAGAATTTGTGCCAGCGATAGTCGGGAGTAGACCGGGTGAATACAATATACTGTATATATGTTTACCATTTCTAATACGGTTATGTGACGAGAATACCTTGTTACATGTGCAATGTCGCGTTATACTATAATACTGTGATCGGCATACCACAGGACAATACAGTCTTGCACCAACATCCACATCCATCTAGCAATCGACATTTTACATTAAAATTACAAACGTTTTGTACTAAATTACCTTTAGATAAGACTACGATGTTTCAAATACGTGTACTATGGTTATACCATGAAGATAAGAATAAGAGGACTGTCTTAATGTGTATCTGCACTAAGATAGTTCATAACTGATCCAAGTTATACAGATATATAATAACAGATATCCAATATACATGGGCAATTATAATTTTGTTCTCATATCACATTCATAACTTCAGCCAATTATGTCATTTGGACATCTTTTTTAACATATTCAAAGCGACATTACTGTGATTACATCGCAAACAGGAAATAAAATGCATGTTTCCACGAATAGCGCGTGCATTGCTACTACACATTCTTCCGAATACACGCGATACTTTGATACATGTGAGATACCACGATAAAGTTGTACCATATCTCGTTGTATTACGCATGAATGTCGACCCTATTTACATTATTTTATTATGTCAACAAACCGCGTATACGACGTTGGTTTACTTGTTGAAATACTCAAGTTTTTGAGGCAATTTGCAACAAAATATTACCTTATAATAGCAAATTACATTCTGCTGACATTTGCGTTTTCACCGATGTAGTGTCGCTTTAAGAATGACAACACTAATATGGGTTACCCTAAGCACATACATGGTTGGAATATTAACTAAGTATCCTTTTATGTGTTTTTGTCACATCTGGGCATCTATAGATCGGGCATTTAACATGTTGTTAATAATGACCTTAATCAAGCCACTTTATTATTCCAGGAAGACCACGTCAAGGACCATGATAACAGTTTATCACTTATATAATTGACACTTGGCGATCGATTGACACAAATTACTTGCAGAATAAAACAACATCTGTTATACTGTTATTACTCTAAATATAAAATCCGCGTACAGAAATACTGTATACTCCGAGTACAGAAATACTGTATACTCCGCGTACAGAAATACTATATACTCCGCGTACAGAAATACTGTATACTCCGCGTACAGAAATACTATATACTCCGCGTACAGAAATACTGTATACTCCGTGTGCAGAAATACTGTATACTCCGCGTACAGAAATAATGTATACTCCGCGTACAGAAATACTGTATATTCCGCGTACAGAAATACTGTATACTCCGCATACAGAAATACTGTATACTCCACGTACAGAAATACTGTATACTCCGCGTACAGAAATACTGTATACTTTGCGTACAGAAATACTGTATACTCTGCATACAGAAATACTGTATACTCCGCGTGCAGAAATACTGTATACTCCGCGTACAGAAATACTGTATACTCCGCGTACAGAAATACTGTATACTCCGCATACAGAAATACTGTATACTCCATATACAGAAATACTGTATACTTCGTGTACAGAAATACTGTATACTCCGCGTACAGAAATACTGTATACTCCGCGTACAGAAATACTGTATACTCCGTGTACAGAAATACTGTATACTCCGTGTACAGAAATACTGTATACTCCATATACAGAAATACTGTATACTCCGCATACAGAAATACTGTATACTCCGCGTACAGAAATACTGTATACTCCATATACAGAAATACTGTATACTCCGCGTACAGAAATACTGTATACTCCGCGTACAGAAATACTGTATACTCTTCCGCGTACAGAAATACTGTATACTCTTCTGCATACAGAAATACTGTATACTCTTCCGCGTACAGAAATACTGTATACTCTTCCGCGTACAGAAATACTGTATACTCCGCGTACAGAAATACTGTATACTCCGTGTACAGAAATACTGTATACTCTGCGTACAGAAATACTGTATACTCCGCGTACAGAAATACTGTATACTCTGCGTACAGAAATACTGTATACTCAGCGTACAGAAATACTGTATACTCCACGTACAGAAATACTGAATACTCCGCGTACAGAAATACTGTATACTCTGCGTACAGAAATACTGTATACGCGTACAGAAATACTGTATACTCCGCGTACAGAAATACTGTATACTCCGCGTACAGAAATACTGTATACTCTGCGTACAGAAATATTGTATACTCAGCGTACAGAAATACTGTATACTCCGCGTACAGAAATACTGTATAAACTCTGAGTACACAAATACTGTATACTCCGCGTACAGAAATACTGTATACTCCGCGTACAGAAATACTGTATAAACTCCGTGTACAGAAATACTGTATACTCCGCTATTGTAACTTCCATCGACAACCATTATAACACACATTGCCATTATATGTTCCCCAAAAATAGTTCATGTATCAATAACCCATAAGGGCTTCCCTACACCTTTTCAACCAAATCCGAGACCCCTTATATTAACAACAGCGTCTGACCCAACAACATAAAACTTTGAACTCATTTCTTAAGGAGGCGTCACGACGCGGTGATAAATACACTCAAATTAAGACAAAACAGAAGTATTCAAACAAATGATGATCCAACGCACATAGGTAATACGAGTGCGTGCACATACCAACATGGGTAATCTATTACGTAGTTACCTAGCAACGTAGTAATTATACGTAGTTACCTATCAACGTAGTAATTATACGTAGTTACCTAGCAACGTAGTAATTATACGTAGTTACCTAGCAACGTAGTAATTATACGTAGTTACCTAGCAACGTAGTAATTATACGTAGTTACATAGCAACGTAGTAATTATACGTAGTTACCTAGCAACGTAGTAATTATACGTAGTTACCTAGCAACGTAGTAATTATACGTAGTTACCTATCAACGTAGTAATTATACGTAGTTACCTAGCAACGTAGTAATTATACGTAGTTACCTATCAACGTAGTAATTATACGTAGTTACCTATCAACGTAGTAATTATACGTAGTTACCTAGCAACGTAGTAATTATACGTAGTTACCTATCAACGTAGTAACTAGCAGGATCCGACTTCCACACCTATCAAATATGTAAATTAGTTTGTATAATACTGTTTCACGACGGATGACGTGGTTTGAAGCCCCAAACATGAACCGCGATAATGTTTGCAGTATCTCACTAACCTACAAATAGTGATGAAAAAATCTCTTCAGTAATATTTATTTTAGTATTTCGCAAACTATCTAGAATCTAGATTTAGAATATCTATATAGATGAACCTAAGTTGACTGGAAATGTGTGTGTTTTACGTTTATTTATCGCCGCTACCGATTTCCCATATGAGCGACGCTTCCTGAAGAGATTAGTCATTTTAGATAGTTGGAGGATAATGCAATGATACAGACAGAGAACCATTCCAGAGTCTCCTCTGGTTCTTTTACGTGCACAGTGTAAAGCACCGACACGAGACCTCGGTTTAACGTCCCATCCGAAATACTGTTAATTTTATTAGGGTCAGACGGGGGATCGAACCTGCGATCCCTGAATTACCAGTCCAGCGTGTTACCACTGGACTACAGATCCGTCTGTAACGGAAAACTATGTGTTCAGTCTTATGAGAAACAGTCAGTTACTGTTCCTGAATTCTCCTAAAAGTAGATAGTTCTTCTTAAATGGTTTCCTTTGTTTTTATCGTTGATTTCGTCCGTTTTCTCATCTTATAATTATTAAATTATGAATTCCTAGATACTAGTATAAGGATCCTACAGCATAGCCAATAGATTACTGGTTATCAAGTAACTAACCTTATTTAAAGAACATTAGTTTATACAAATTTATTTTAGCTCGATTGCGAAACAAGTTACATTGTATTTCAACTTATATTAATCACTCTCGAGACCTCATTCCTGATGGAATCCATAGCCACGAGGGAGAGAGAAGAGGCAACGTGGAATTTAAATGCCTTGCCTAAGGGCAAAATCGTAACGGCTCCAGCGGGGCTCGAACTCCGGACCTTTCGCATCCACTGCGCTATCACGACTTACATTTATCGTATCGCAACATATCGTTAGAAAACAACAGTTAAAACAAAAAGAACAAATTTACATTTCGGGTCAAGGGAGGTAATAGAAAAACGAATGTTGTTCCTGAATGTATCGTTTTTTATGTCAAGGGAGGTAATAGAAAAACGAATATTGTTCCTGAATTTATCTGTCAAGGGAGGTAATAGATAAACGAATGTTGTTCCGGAATTTATCTGTCAAGGGAGGTAATAGAATAACGAATGTTGTTATTCATTAGACTGTCGGCTTGCCATACCATCTAATGTTCTAATTGTCTGACAACATATCTGTACAATTTGTTTGACAGTGATCAATGGGCTGTCATGCTGCTAATCTGTTGCACTGTAACACCATGTACACACATCTCTGCTGGAAACAACCCAATCATCCGTGAGTTATCGCCTGTTTCCTCTGCAAAATATGACAGCACATTAACCAACAGACAATCTGATAAGCCGCTTACCGGCCCGAACCAAAAATTGCTCAATGAACTTGCTGCGTGGGATCAGTCTCAGAACTATACAGTTTAATTTAACTTATATATTTACTGCTCTACAGACGGATCTGTAGTCCAGTGGTAACACGCTGGACTGGTAATCCAGGGATCGCATGTTCGATCCCCCGTCTGACCCTAATAAAATTAACAGTCTTTCAGATGGGACGTTAAACCGAGGTCTCGTGTCGGTGCTTTACACCGTGCACGTAAAAGAACCAGAGGAGATTCTGGAATGGGTCTCTGTCTGTATCATGCACTATCCTCCAAAATCTAAAATTAGATTCAGGGCCTTATGGCAAATGTATACCATGTATATTGAATAATCTCCCTAGTTCAATAAAGACCTAATTACATTATATTAATTATCATATTTCTGTTATTAGTTTATGCATAATGCATACATATTAACTTTGCTCCATTGGCAAAGAAATTCACACAACATTGGTTTCATCACTCTCGAGACGTCACTCCTGATGGAATCCATCGATATGATGGAGAGAGAAGTCCATGTGGATTTACATATCTTGTCTAAGAATACCACAACAGAGGCCACACACAACATCTGACTGTAGGTGTGTGTGTGTATTACGTTTATTTACCGGTTGCCCATATGAGCGACGCCTCCTGAAGAAATTAGTCATTTTAGATTTTTGGAGGATAGTGCAATGATACAGACAGATACCCATTCCAGAGTCTCCTCTGGTTCTTTAAACGTGTACGGTGTACAACACCGACACGAGGCCTCGGTTTAAAGTCCCATCTGAAAGACTTTTAGTTTATTAGGATCAGACGGGGGGTCGAACCTGCGATCCCTGGATTACCAGTCCAGCGTGTTACCACTGGACTACAGATCCGTCCGATTGTAGGCTACCACAGTCAACGTGAGCCAATCTGAGAACTATGCATGCATTGAAGCTTTCGCCTATAAAACAAAATTATGACATACATACGTTGCATGTTTTATAGTTTTAGGGGATTAAGCTCGCACCGACAGTCATATGGTGACTCTCTAGCTATGTTATTGATGGCGGACGACCCGGGTGCCCTTCCGAGCAGTATTTCAGGCACAGACGAGCTAGCTGGATGCCTTCCTCACATGAATGAATTCGATAACCCAGAAGGATAAGACGCAACTGCGGTGAGGGGCAATTGGCATGTGGCCTAGTGACAAGTGAACGACCTTAACCGATCGGCCAAGGAGGCCCCCATGCGGCTAACTGTTCTAGTGTATCTTTCACACGTTCTTTATTGCAGCAATAATTGTTTGGCTGTTATAAATAAATACACAATATATGTACTATAAATCAGCTAATGTATTGTTATGCTAATACAGAAATATAGTTCATTTTCAGTAATTCATTTTGTTGTTTCTCTGCGTTTACCGTTTTCTTCTGTAATTAGTTTACTCACCTGGGCTACTAATGGGTGTGAGCAAGGCAGGGTTATTATAAACTAAGTCGACATTTATAGCAGTACACACTTATAATATCATATCCATAATTAAATGAAATCGCTGGTTAATTGCAATGTAGTTGGGCCTTCCTACACCAGTACTAGCTGGAGATTCGCCATATGGCCCACGCTGTTGGCGGTATCTTAAACTCCAAAATCAACAGAAAAAACAACAGCCGAAAGTAAATTCCACATTGCCACATTCTTTCTCCCTCGTGGCGATGGATTCCACTAAATTGTAAGAATTTGTTTCGCAATCGAGCTAAATTAAATGTGTGGGAGGGTCAACCACTAATGTTGTCAGAACTTGTGGCCCAGCCCATTTGTTAATTATGTATCGGTTTTACGATTGTTATTGTTATATACATGTATATAGAGAAATACAATATTATCAAACTTATCATAAACATGAATTAAGAAACAAGTGTTAGTCTGATTGAATCTTGCATTTCGTTTCGGTAAGATCCACTCAGGTTTATAGTGTGCACTTATCACGGATATTAATACCGGTGCACCGGTATTATAAATGAATATGTGTGGTTTATGTACATGTACATATACATGTATGAGTATATTTATATCATATACAAATATGTGTATGTTATGCTAGAACTACTGTGTACGTACCAGTGTAATATCATTGTGAAGGCATGCACTTTATTTGCATCGTAAATTGTATGCCTTTCTCTGTAAATATCATATGTATAGATATGTACTTGACGTGCATTGTACCTATGCGTTGTATAATTGTCAAGTATAATTGTAATTTGTATTAGATTGTGTTCTTTGTAAATTAGATGTTTATGTTGATATTGTACGTGGCTCTCCCTGCAGTGGAGGAAATAAAGTTATATATCTATCTAACTTCGTATTGAGATATTAGGGAAATATACCTGATCAAACTTCAGAAATAATAATTAATAACAGATGCGGGGGGCGGGGACTAATGAGACACGTAAAACACACGTTGCACGTGTGTAACTGCGTAATTCGTAATTCGTCAACATTCACCTGTAGAATAGTGCTATATCATAACTGTGATTGATTTCACATACAAGTAATATAATCATGTTTATCCACGTACAATTATATTTACTATTAGTGGGCACAGGTGCATTTCAAAACCTTGCATTCTTTCCTCAGATAATCAACACGTTTCATGTAGATTAAGGAAACTCCCAGATTCCGAGCATCTCATTCAGTCAGATACCTCATCTATTTAGAAATAAACATTTGAACAGGAAGCTAGATTAACAAGATCCGGATTTGAATAATCATGCATAGCTATTAACTGTATACTGTAACTGAATACTTATTTATGAATGTCAAAATGTGAAATCGTAAAGCATCATAAAACAGACCATGCTCAATCTAGCCAACAGTTCAAAATTCGCTACTTAAGGTGGAACAATAACGTTACAAACTAATCACATATTTCTACTATTATTACTTCAGATTATATTGTACACAGTCTTTAGCACGTGTGAGCAGCATTACCATTGCTATAGTTACTAAAGTATGTGAATGGCTGTCTTTAAGCTGATTTCATACATATTTTCAAGATACCCCTATATAAATATCTGCATATTGTTATATAGATTTATTGTCATTAATTGTCTCATTCCCCTTTTCTACTATACTACATCATAGACATATACGTATATCGTCCCTGGTCATACTATCAGAAATAGACATATACGTATCTCTTCCCTGGCCATACTATCAGAAATAGACATATACGTATCTCTTCCCTGGCCATACTATCAGAAATAGACATATACGTATCTCTTCCCTGGCCATACTATCAGAAATAGACATATACGTATCTCTTCCCTGGCCATACTATCAGAAATAGACATATACGTATCTCTTCCCTGGCCATAATATCAGAAATAGACATATACGTATCTCTTCCCTGGCCATAATATCAGAAATAGACATATACGTATCTCTTCCCTGGCCATACTATCAGAAATAGACATATACGTATCTCTTCCCTGGCCATAATATCAGAAATAGACATATACGTATCTCTTCCCTGGCCATACTATCAGAAATAGACATATACGTATCTCTTCCCTGGCCATACTATCAGAAATAGACATATACGTATCTCTTCCCTGGCCATACTATCAGAAATAGACATATACGTATCTCTTCCCTGGCCATACTATCAGAAATAGACATATACGTATCTCTTCCCTGGCCATACTATCAGAAATAGACATATACGTATCTCTTCCCTGGCCATACTATCAGAAATAGACATATACGTATCTCTTCCCTGGCCATACTATCAGAAATAGACATATACGTATCTCTTCCCTGGCCATACTATCAGAAATAGACATATACGTATCTCTTCCCTGGCCATAATATCAGAAATAGACATATACGTATCTCTTCCCTGGCCATACTATCAGAAATAGACATATACGTATCTCTTCCCTGGCCATAATATCAGAAATAGACATATATTGATATCTTCCTGGCCATAATATCTGAAATAGACATATATCTATCTCTTCCCTGGCCATACTATCAGAAATAGACATATATTGATATCTTCCTGGTCATAATATATGAAATAAACATATATATATATATCTTACATGGTCATAATATGAGAAATAGACATATATATATCTCTTCCCTGGACATACGATCTGAAATAGACATATATATATCTTCCCTGGTCATAATATCTGAAATAGACATAATATTTATCTGGTTACTTTCATGCAATCGGTCATACTACTCTGTCAACTTTCTAATAGGGCAGCAAACAGTTTTTCATCCAGAAAAGTACATTTCGATGAGTGTGGTTAGCTACAAGGTGTCCCTCTATGCAAGATATCTCAGTTACACAACCGATTCACAAAAGTACAAATGCAGGTCGTGTGATGTCGTTAAACATGATTCTGTAGTTAGTGAGATTTCCTGATTAAACGTGGATAAAAGAAATATTTCGAGAAAGAAAGCCTGTAGTCTGTCGTTAGCATGAACAGTGGTTGTCCAGACTCCGGCGCAGATGTAGAACATGATATTGTGTTTAACAAATATCTATAGGTTTGGCAAACGTGATCAGCATGACAAAGGAGGCAAGTTAATACAGTGTCCGGTAGTATCCGTGCTTAATGTTTTCAGGCTATCCGATTAGCGTAGTGGTTATCGCGCTCGCTTCTCACCAATGCAACCCGGGTTCGATCCTCGGACTAGGAAGTATGTGAGATTGTACGGTGGTCACCAGATCGGACAGGTGGGTTGTCTCCGGGTACTCCGGTTTCCTCCCACACGAATGACCACACATACGCTGTCATCCGCGCCAACGAGAGTGATTAATATAAGTTGTTACAACTTGTTTCGCAATCGTTGTAAAATAAATAAAGTTAATACTTTTTTTAAAGTTTTCAGTGTTCGGATTTACACGTGATCACAGATTCTTATGTATGTACATTAGCTTCACTATAATAATAATAAAAATATAATAATAATTAATAATGATAATAAAGACGTGTATCTGTGGATATGTCTCTGTCGCATACAGTATTTGTTTACACGCTGTGTATATGTGGGTATGTCTCTGTCGCATACAGTATTTGTTTACACGCTGTGTATATGTGGGTATGTCTCTGTCGCATACAGTATTTGTTTACACGCTGTGTATATGTGGGTATGTCTCTGTCGCATACAGTATTTGTTTACACGCTGTGTATATGTGGGTATGTCTCTGTCGCATACAGTATTTGTTTACACGCTGTGTATCTGTGGGTATGTCTCTGTCGCATACAGTATTTGTTTACACGCTGTGTATCTGTGGGTATGTCTCTGTCGCATACAGTATTTGTTTACACGCTGTGTATATGTGGGTATGTCTCTGTCGCATACAGTATTTGTTTACACGCTGTGTATCTGTGGGTATGTCTCTGTCGCATACAGTATTTGTTTACACGCTGTG
This sequence comes from Archivesica marissinica, assembly GCA_014843695.1. NCBI lineage: Eukaryota > Metazoa > Mollusca > Bivalvia > Venerida > Vesicomyidae > Archivesica > Archivesica marissinica. The sequence goes on from CM026397.1 coordinate 73,506,495, forward strand.
TAACTGTTGTGCAAAAGATAGAAAAAACAAACATATATTTGCACGAATAAATTATTGTCATATATAAATAGAAATGTATTTATTTATATATATGACACATTGTTAACCATGTAAGATTATGATTTTTATGTAATATGTATAATCGTCTGCTATTATTTTCGCGCCTAAATTATCAGTTCTCTGTTTGCGCGGGAATAAAATATAGTTTGTCACTACCGAGTGCAGGTGGTCAGTTATGTAAGATAATCGCCGCTTTCTTGATGACAGAGAAACATGTAATACTATTGTATAACATCACAGATGTTTGGCGCCGTTATGTCTGTTATAGATGTTAATTCTGCTATTTAAGAAATGAGAAATGATGAAGAAATTAGTGCATTTTTATCCAGCTTTGGAGGAATTAAGGAAATGATGTAACTCACTTTTAAGATATAAACTGTTTCTATGATAGTTAGAAAAATTAATATTTAAAGAAGTATTAACTCTTAAATATTAACGTATTACATACGTGAACGGAAGATAATTAGGCCTTGTAAGAAACGATTGTTTTGGCTAATATATCTATTGGAATAGTTTGATAAAGGAAGGAAATTAGTATAGTCATAGTACTATTATGAATACATTGAAATAGTGAGGCGAATAATAAGATACGAGATATTACGAATATATGATACATGTATAGATATAATATAAAGGAGATTGTTGTAAATTATATTATAGAAAGGAAAATGATAGACTGTGTTGAGTTATAATATACGAAGGACCGTAGAGAAACCCCCTAGACAACTCCAGCGAGTCTACGATAGGATATACCCTGGTTAGAGCATTATTGAAGGACCGTAGAAAAACCCTCTAGACAACTCCAGCGAGTCTACGATAGCATAGACCCTGGTTAGAGCAATAATATCGGAACATAGACATAGGAAGGAAGAGAGGTTTGCGACACTGTGTGTATGTCTCTGTCGCATACAGTATTTGCTTACACGCTGTTTATCTGTGGATATGTCTCTGTCGCATACAGTATTTGTTTACACGCTGTGTATCTGTGGATATGTCTCTGTCGCATACAGTATTTGTTTACACGCTGTGTATCTGTGGGTATGTCTCTGTCGCATACAGTATTTGTTTACACGCTGTGTATCTGTGGGTATGTCTCTGTCGCATACAGTATTTGTTTACACGCTGTGTATATGTGGGTATGTCTCTGTCGCATACAGTATTTGTTTACACGCTGTGTATATGTGGGTATGTCTCTGTCGCATACAGTATTTGTTTACACGCTGTGTATATGTGGGTATGTCTCTGTCGCATACAGTATTTGTTTACACGCTGTGTATATGTGGGTATGTCTCTGTCGCATACAGTATTTGTTTACACGCTGTGTATCTGTGGGTATGTCTCTGTCGCATACAGTATTTGTTTACACGCTGTGTAACTGTTGTGCAAAAGATAGAAAAAACAAACATATATTTGCACGAATAAATTATTGTCATATATAAATAGAAATGTATTTATTTATATATATGACACATTGTTAACCATGTAAGATTATGATTTTTATGTAATATGTATAATCGTCTGCTATTATTTTCGCGCCTAAATTATCAGTTCTCTGTTTGCGCGGGAACAAAATATAGTTTGTCACTACCGAGTGCAGGTGGTCAGTTATGTAAGATAATCGCCGCTTTCTTGATGACAGAGAAACATGTAATAATATTGTATAACATCACAGATGTTTGGCGCCGTTATGTCTGTCATAGATGTTAATTCTGCTATTTAAGAAATGAGAAATGATGAAGAAATTAGTGCATTTTTATCCAGCTTTGGAGGAATTAAGGAAATGATGTAACTCACTTTTAAGATATAAACTGTTTCTATGATAGTTAGAAAAATTAATATTTAAAGAAGTATTAACTCTTAAATATTAACGTATTACATACGTGAACGGAAGATAATTAGGCCTTGTAAGAAACGATTGTTTTGGCTAATATATCTATTGGAATAGTTTGATAAAGGAAGGAAATTAGTATAGTCATAGTACTATTATGAATACATTGAAATAGTGAGGCGAATAATAAGATACGAGATATTACGAATATATGATACATGTATAGATATAATATAAAGGAGATTGTTGTAAATTATATTATACAAAGGAAAATGATAGACTGTGTTGAGTTATAATATACGAAGGACCGTAGAGAAACCCCCTAGACAACTCCAGCGAGTCTACGATAGGATAGACCCTGGTTAGAGCATTATTGAAGGACCGTAGAGAAACCCTCTAGACAACTCCAGCGAGTCTACGATAGCATAGACCCTGGTTAGAGCAATAATATCGGAACATAGACATAAGAAGGAAGAGAGGTTTGCGACACTGTGTGTATGTCTCTGTCGCATACAGTATTTGTTTACACGTTGTGTAACTGTGGATATGTCTCTGTCGCATACAGTATTTGTTTACACGCTGTGTATCTGTGGGTATGTCTCTGTCGCATACAGTATTTGTTTACACGTTGTGTAACTGTGGATATATCTCTGTCGCATACAGTATTTGTTTACACGCTGTGTATCTGTGGGTATATCTCTGTCGCATGCAGTATTTGTTTACACGCTGTGTATCTATGGGTATGTCTCTGTCGCATACAGTATTTGTTTACTCACCTGGGCTACTAATGGGTGTGAGCAAGGCAGGGTTATTATAAACTAAGTCGACATTTATAGCAGTACACACTTATAATATCATATCCATAATTAAATGAAATCGCTGGTTAATTGCAATGTAGTTGGGCCTTCCTACACCAGTACTAGCTGGAGATTCGCCATATGGCCCACGCTGTTGGCGGTATCTTAAACTCCAAAATCAACAGAAAAAACAACAGCCGAAAGTAAATTCCACATTGCCACATTCTTTCTCCCTCGTGGCGATGGATTCCACTAAATTGTAAGAATTTGTTTCGCAATCGAGCTAAATTAAATGTGTGGGAGGGTCAACCACTAATGTTGTCAGAACTTGTGGCCCAGCCCATTTGTTAATTATGTATCGGTTTTACGATTGTTATTGTTATATACATGTATATAGAGAAATACAATATTATCAAACTTATCATAAACATGAATTAAGAAACAAGTGTTAGTCTGATTGAATCTTGCATTTCGTTTCGGTAAGATCCACTCAGGTTTATAGTGTGCACTTATCACGGATATTAATACCGGTGCACCGGTATTATAAATGAATATCCGTGGTTTATGTACATATACATGTATGAGTATATTTATATTCATATACAAATATGTGTATGTTATGCTAGAACTACTGTGTACGTACCAGTGTAATATCATTGTGAAGGCATGTACTTTATTTGCATCGTAAATTGTATGCCTTTCTCTGTAAATATCATATGTATAGATATGTACTTGACGTGCATTGTACCTATGCGTTGTATAATTGTCAAGTATAATTGTAATTTGTATTAGATTGTGTTCTTTGTAAATTAGATGTTTATGTTGATATTGTACGTGGCTCTCCCTGCAGTGGAGGAAATAAAGTTATATATCTATCTAACTTCGTATTGAGATATTAGGGAAATATACCTGATCAAACTTCAGAAATAATAATTAATAACAGATGCGGGGGGGGGGCGGGGACTAATGAGACACGTAAAACACACGTTGCACGTGTGTAACTGCGTAATTCGTAATTCGTCAACATTCACCTGTAGAATAGTGCTATATCATAACTGTGATTGATTTCACATACAAGTAATATAATCATGTTTATCCACGTACAATTATATTTACTATTAGTGGGCACAGGTGCATTTCAAAACCTTGCATTCTTTCCTCAGATAATCAACACGTTTCATGTAGATTAAGGAAACTCCCAGATTCCGAGCATCTCATTCAGTCAGATACCTCATCTATTTAGAAATAAACATTTGAACAGGAAGCTAGATTAACAAGATCCGGATTTGAATAATCATGCATAGCTATTAACTGTATACTGTAACTGGATACTTATTTACGAATGTCAAAATGTGAAATCGTAAAGCATCATAAAACAGACCATGCTCAATCTAGCCAACAGTTCAAAATTCGCTACTTAAGGTAGAACAATAACGTTACAAACTAATCACATATTTCTACTATTATTACTTCAGATTATATTGTACACAGTCTTTAGCACGTGTGAGCAGCATTACCATTGCTATAGTTACTAAAGTATGTGAATGGCTGTCTTTAAGCTGATTTCATACATATTTTCAAGATACCCCTATATAAATATCTGCATATTGTTATATAGATTTATTGTCATTAATTGTCTCATTCCCCTTTTCTACTATACTACATCATAGACATATACGTATATCGTCCCTGGTCATATTATCAGAAATAGACATATACGTATCTCTTCCCTGGTCATACTATCAGAAATAGACATATACGTATCTCTTCCCTGGCCATAATATCAGAAATAGACATATACGTATCTCTTCCCTGGCCATACTATCAGAAATAGACATATACGTATCTCTTCCCTGGTCATACTATCAGAAATAGACATATACGTATCTCTTCCCTGGCCATAATATCTGAAATAGACATATACGTATCTCTTCCCTGGCCATAATATCTGAAATAGACATATACGTATCTCTTCCCTGGCCATAATATCTGAAATAGACATATACGTATCTCTTCCCTGGCCATAATATCTGAAATAGACATATACGTATCTCTTCCCTGGCCATAATATCTGAAATAGACATATACGTATCTCTTCCCTGGCCATACTATCAGAAATAGACATATACGTATCTCTTCCCTGGCCATACTATCAGAAATAGACATATACGTATCTCTTCCCTGGCCATACTATCAGAAATAGACATATACGTATCTCTTCCCTGGCCATAATATCAGAAATAGACATATACGTATCTCTTCCCTGGCCATACTATCAGAAATAGACATATACGTATCTCTTCCCTGGCCATACTATCAGAAATAGACATATACGTATCTCTTCCCTGGCCATAATATCAGAAATAGACATATACGTATCTCTTCCATGGCCATACTATCAGAAATAGACATATACGTATCTCTTCCCTGGCCATAATATCAGAAATAGACATATACGTATCTCTTCCCTGGCCATACTATCAGAAATAGACATATACGTATCTCTTCCCTGGCCATAATATCAGAAATAGACATATACGTATCTCTTCCCTGGCCATAATATCAGAAATAGACATATACGTATCTCTTCCCTGGCCATACTATCAGAAATAGACATATACGTATCTCTTCCCTGGCCATAATATCTGAAATAGACATATACGTATCTCTTCCCTGGCCATAATATCTGAAATAGACATATAATTATCTCTTCCCTGGCCATAATATCTGAAATAGACATATACGTATCTCTTCCCTGGCCATAATATCTGAAATAGACATATACGTATCTCTTCCCTGGTCATACTATCTGAAATAGACATATGCGTATCTCTTCCCTGACCATACTATCAGAAATAGACATATACGTATCTCTTCCCTGGCCATAATATCAGAAATAGACATATACGTATCTCTTCCCTGGCCATAATATCAGAAATATACATATACGTATCTCTTCCCTGGCCATAATATCAGAAATAGACATATACGTATCTCTTCTCTGTCCATACTATCAGAAATAGACATATACGTATCTCTTCCCTGGCCATACTATCAGAAATAGACATATACGTATCTCTTCCCTGGCCATACTATCAGAAATAGACATATACGTATCTCTTCCCTGGCCATACTATCAGAAATAGACATATACGTATCTCTTCCCTGGTCATACTATCAGAAATAGACATATACGTATCTCTTCCCTGGCCATACTATCAGAAATAGACATATACGTATCTCTTCCCTGGCCATACTATCAGAAATAGACATATACGTATCTCTTCCCTGGCCATACTATCAGAAATATACATATACGTATCTCTTCCCTGGCCATACTATCAGAAATAGACATATACGTATCTCTTCCCTGGCCATACTATCAGAAATAGACATATACGTATCTCTTCCCTGGCCATAATATCTGAAATAGACATATATCTATCTCTTCCCTGGTCATACTATCAGAAATAGACATATATTGATATCTTCCTGGTCATAATATCAGAAATAGACATATATTGATATCTTCCTGGTCATAATATATGAAATAAACATATATATATATATCTTACATGGTCATAATATGAGAAATAGACATATATATATCTCTTCCCTGGACATACGATCTGAAATAGACATATATATATCTTCCCTGGTCATAATATCTGAAATAGACATAATATTTATCTGGTTACTTTCATGCAATCGGTCATACTACTCTGTCAACTTTCTAATAGGGCAGCAAACAGTTTTTCATCCAGAAAAGTACATTTCGATGAGTGTGGTTAGCTACAAGGTGTCCCTCTATGCAAGATATCTCAGTTACACAACCGATTCACAAAAGTACAAATACAGGTCGTGTGATGTCGTTAAACATGATTCTGTAGTTAGTGAGATTTCCTGATTAAACGTGGATAAAAGAAATATTTCGAGAAAGAAAGCCTGTAGTCTGTCGTTAGCATGAACAGTGGTTGTCCAGACTCCGGCGCAGATGTAGAACATGATATTGTGTTTAACAAATATCTATAGGTTTGGCAAACGTGATCAGCATGACAAAGGAGGCAAGTTAATACAGTGTCCGGTAGTATCCGTGCTTAATGTTTTCAGGCTGTCCGATTAGCGTAGTGGTTATCGCGCTCGCTTCTCACCAATGCAACCCTGGTTCGATCCTCGGACTAGGAAGTATGTGAGATTGTACGGTGGTCACCAGATCGGACAGGTGGGTTGTCTCCGGGTACTCCGGTTTCCTCCCACACGAATGACCACACATACGCTGTCATCCGCGCCAACGAGAGTGATTAATATAAGTTGTTACAACTTGTTTCGCAATCGTTGTAAAATAAATAAAGTTAACACTTTTTTTAAAGTTTTCAGTGTTCGGATTTACACGTGATCACAGATTCTTATGTATGTACATTAGCTTCACTATAATAATAATAAAAATATAATAATAATTAATAATGATAATAAAGACGTGTATCTGTGGATATGTCTCTGTCGCATACAGTATTTGTTTACACGCTGTGTATATGTGGATATGTCTCTGTCGCATACAGTATTTGTTTACACGCTGTGTATATGTGGGTATGTCTCTGTCGCATACAGTATTTGTTTACACGCTGTGTATATGTGGGTATGTCTCTGTCGCATACAGTATTTGTTTACACGCTGTGTATATGTGGGTATGTCTCTGTCGCATACAGTATTTGTTTACACGCTGTGTATCTGTGGATATGTCTCTGTCGCATACAGTATTTGTTTACACGCTGTGTATATGTGGGTATGTCTCTGTCGCATACAGTATTTGTTTACACGCTGTGTATATGTGGGTATGTCTCTGTCGCATACAGTATTTGTTTACACGCTGTGTATATGTGGGTATGTCTCTGTCGCATACAGTATTTGTTTACACGCTGTGTATATGTGGGTATGTCTCTGTCGCATACAGTATTTGTTTACACGCTGTTTATCTGTGGGTATGTCTCTGTCGCATACAGTATTTGTTTACACGCTGTGTATATGTGGGTATGTCTCTGTCGCATACAGTATTTGTTTACACGCTGTTTATCTGTGGGTATGTCTCTGTCGCATACAGTATTTGTTTACACGCTGTGTATATGTGGGTATGTCTCTGTCGCATACAGTATTTGTTTACACGCTGTGTATATGTGGATATGTCTCTGTCGCATACAGTATTTGTTTACACGCTGTGTATATGTGGGTATGTCTCTGTCGCATACAGTATTTGTTTACACGCTGTGTATATGTGGGTATGTCTCTGTCGCATACAGTATTTGTTTACACGCTGTGTATATGTGGGTATGTCTCTGTCGCATACAGTATTTGTTTACACGCTGTGTATATGTGGGTATGTCTCTGTCGCATACAGTATTTGTTTACACGCTGTGTATATGTGGGTATGTCTCTGTCGCATACAGTATTTGTTTACACGCTGTGTATATGTGGGTATGTCTCTGTCGCATACAGTATTTGTTTACACGCTGTGTATATGTGGGTATGTCTCTGTCGCATACAGTATTTGTTTACACGCTGTGTATATGTGGGTATGTCTCTGTCGCATACAGTATTTGTTTACACGCTGTGTATATGTGGGTATGTCTCTGTCGCATACAGTATTTGTTTACACGCTGTGTATATGTGGGTATGTCTCTGTCGCATACAGTATTTGTTTACACGCTGTGTATATGTGGGTATGTCTCTGTCGCATACAGTATTTGTTTACACGCTGTGTAACTGTTGTGCAAAAGATAGAAAAAACAAACATATATTTGCACGAATAAATTATTGTCATATATAAATAGAAATGTATTTATTTATATATATGACACATTGTTAACCATGTAAGATTATGATTTTTATGTAATATGTATAATCGTCTGCTATTATTTTCGCGCCTAAATTATCAGTTCTCTGTTTGCGCGGGAACAAAATATAGTTTGTCACTACCGAGTGCAGGTGGTCAGTTATGTAAGATAATCGCCGCTTTCTTGATGACAGAGAAACATGTAATACTATTGTATAACATCACAGATGTTTGGCGCCGTTATGTCTGTCATAGATGTTAATTCTGCTATTTAAGAAATGAGAAATGATGAAGAAATTAGTGCATTTTTATCCAGCTTTGGAGGAATTAAGGAAATGATGTAACTCACTTTTAAGATATAAACTGTTTCTATGATAGTTAGAAAAATTAATATTTAAAGAAGTATTAACTCTTAAATATTAACGTATTACATACGTGAACGGAAGATAATTAGGCCTTGTAAGAAACGATTGTTTTGGCTAATATATCTATTGGAATAGTTTGATAAAGGAAGGAAATTAGTATAGTCATAGTACTATTATGAATACATTGAAATAGTGAGGCGAATAATAAGATACGAGATATTACGAATATATGATACATGTATAGATATAATATAAAGGAGATTGTTGTAAATTATATTATACAAAGGAAAATGATAGACTGTGTTGAGTTATAATATACGAAGGACCGTAGAGAAACCCCCTAGACAACTCCAGCGAGTCTACGATAGGATAGACCCTGGTTAGAGCATTATTGAAGGACCGTAGAGAAACCCTCTAGACAACTCCAGCGAGTCTACGATAGCATAGACCCTGGTTAGAGCAATAATATCGGAACATAGACATAGGAAGGAAGAGAGGTTTGCGACACTGTGTGTATGTCTCTGTCGCATACAGTATTTGTTTACACGTTGTGTAACTGTGGATATGTCTCTGTCGCATACAGTATTTGTTTACACGCTGTGTATCTGTGGGTATGTCTCTGTCGCATACAGTATTTGTTTACACGTTGTGTAACTGTGGATATGTCTCTGTCGCATACAGTATTTGTTTACACGCTGTGTATCTGTGGGTATGTCTCTGTCGCATACAGTATTTGTTTACACGTTGTGTAACTGTGGATATGTCTCTGTCGCATACAGTATTTGTTTACACGCTGTGTATCTGTGGGTATGTCTCTGTCGCATACAGTATTTGTTTACACGTTGTGTAACTGTGGATATGTCTCTGTCGCATACAGTATTTGTTTACACGCTGTGTATCTGTGGGTATGTCTCTGTCGCATACAGTATTTGTTTACACGTTGTGTAACTGTGGATATGTCTCTGTCGCATACAGTATTTGTTTACACGCTGTGTATCTGTGGGTATGTCTCTGTCGCATACAGTATTTGTTTACACGTTGTGTAACTGTGGATATGTCTCTGTCGCATACAGTATTTGTTTACACGCTGTGTATCTGTGGGTATGTCTCTGTCGCATGCAGTATTTGTTTACACGCTGTGTATCTATGGGTATGTCTCTGTCGCATACAGTATTTGTTTACACGCTGTGTATCTGTGAGTATGTCACTATCGCATACAGTATTTGTTTACACGCTGTTTATCTGTGGATATGTCTCTGTCGCATACAGTATTTGTTTACACGCTGTGTATCTGTGGATATGTCTCTGTCGCATACAGTATTTGTTTACACGCTGTGTATCTGTGAGTATGTCACTATCGCATACAGTATTTGTTTACACGCTGTGTATCTGTGGGTATGTCTCTGTCGCATACAGTATTTGTTTGCACGCTGTGTATCTGTGGGTATGTCTCTGTCGCACATAGTATTTGTTTACACGCTGTGTAACTGTGGATATGTCTCTGTCGCATACAGTATTTGTTTACACGCTGTTAACTGTGGATATGTCCCTGTCGCATACAGTATTTGTTTACACGCTGTGTAATGTGGATATGTCTCTGTCGCATACAGTATTTCTTTGCGCGCTGTGTATCTGTGGATATGTCTCTGTCGCATACAGTATTTGTTTACACGCTGTGTATCTGTGGGTATGTCTCTGTCACATACCGTATTTGTTTACACGCTGTGTAACTGTGAGTATGTCTCTGTCGCATACAGTATTTCTTTACACGCTGTGTATCTGTGGGTATGTCTCTGTCACATACACTATTTGCTTACATGCTGTGTATCCGAGGACATGGCTGTGTCACACCGTTATATCTATCTCGCATACACTATTTGCTTACATGCTGTGCATCTGAGGACATGGCTCTGTCACGCGGTTATTTCTATCTCGCATACACTATTTGATTACATGCTGTGTATCTGCGGACATGGCTCTGTCACACGGTTATTTCTATATCGCATACACTATTTGCTTACATGCTGTGTATCCGAGGACATGGCTGTGTCACACCGTTATATCTATCTCGCATACACTATTTGCTTACATGCTGTGTATCCGAGGACATGGCTCTGTCACATGGTTATATCTATCTCGCATACACTATTTGCTTACATGCTGTGTATCCGAGGACATGGCTCTGTCACGCGGTTATTTCTATCTCGCATACACTATTTGGGTCACGGCTACGTGCCGTACACATGTGGCTCAGAAAAATCAAGCATCTTGGAGTATTTTATTATGCCATTATTTGCTTTGAACGAGTGTTAAGCATATGTTTACTCGTTTCTTATAATAATGGAAATGTACTTTATACAAATTGAAGTCATGTCGAGCGACATAAGACACATGCTTGTGTCGGTAATTGGTTTACAAGTAAACATGAAGCAATCTATAAGCTAGTGACCACCCTGTTAATGGCGGTGGTAACCGTTTGATTGACATGTTACTTTACTGAATCAATGGCTTCCATTATGGTATTAAGTGGATTAGCGTAACACATGTGTAAACGGTTGGTGGCAGCGGACAACAGTCAAAGATTACTGCCCTACAGCAAAATAAGGTTATTGGTATAACCATTATAAATCCAAATCCATATTGTTCCGCCTTCGTGGTCGAGTGGCTAAGGTCGCTGACTTGTATACCCCTGTAACCTATCATCACTGATGGTCACTGGTTCGAGCCCCGCTCATACCGTGTCTCTTTATATGAAAACGTTGGCAGTTTCTTACGGAGGTTGGTGTACCAAGTACTGGTTAACCACTGGAACCTGCCCAGGAAAAGTGTTGTTAGGTAAACTCGCATACACCCGTCGCTCAAATGGGAAACCGGAAGTGACGATAAATAAACTTAGATTACAATAATCCATCTTGCTTATCTCCTTGGTGACAATGGATTCCAGAGATGATGTTTCCGGCGAGAGCGATTAAATTTGACTAATGTTGTACGAACTTGAGCAAACATAAATGTGCATAGACTATCATAAATTACATAACATGTTGGTTTGGTGAATATCATATTGTACATTGGACACTCATATTTTGCTGATACTATCACTTCGATAATTTGTCATTTACTTGATATATACAGTTTACACACATTTATTTTAGCTCGATTGCGAAACAAGTTCGTACAACTTATATTAATCACTTTCGAGACCTCATTCCTAACGGAATCTATCGCCACGGGGACGAGAGAAGAGGCAAGGTGGAATTTAAATATCTTTCCTAATGGCACAGTGGTAACTGCTCCAGCGGGGTTCGAACTCCGGGCGTTCGCATCTGAAGCGAACGCGCATCCACTGCGCAATCACGACTTCAATTTATCTATGCTTACAACATTATGGGCTGAATAAAATATGTCCGCGCAAAAATGAAACTAATTTGTCATATATACAGCCATGTACATGTTGCCATTCAGTATTATGGCTTTAAAGCAGAACAGCTGGCACGTGCTTGTTTCCACGAAGCTGCGATTGTTGCTATCTGATATACGTTTCTATCACACACACTCGATCACCTGGAAGCAATCTCTCCTCATTAGCCAAACACACAGAGTCGGTGAAAGTGTATGTGTATAGTTGGCTAGGTCAAATAATTGTATGTGTATAGTTGGCTAGGTCAAATAATTGTATGTGTATAGTTGGCTAGGTCAAATAATTGTATGTGTATAGTTGGCTAGGTCAAATAATTGTATGTGTATAGTTGGCTAGGTCAAATAATTGTATGTGTATAGTTGGCTAGGTCAAATAATTGTATGTGTATAGTTGGCTAGGTCAAATAATTGTATGTGTATAGTTGGCTAGGTCAAATAATTGTATGTGTATAGTTGGCTAGGTCAAATAATTGTATGTGTATAGTTGGCTAGGTCAAATAATTGTATGTGTATAGTTGGCTAGGTCAAATAATTGTATGTGTATAGTTGGCTAGGTCAAATAATTGTATGTGTATAGTTGGCTAGGTCAAATAATGAATAAAGATTCTACGGTTATTCTCGTATCTGCTGCCGGGGCTAGGTCAAATAATGAATACAGATACTACGGTTATTCTCGTATCTGCTGTCGGGGCTAGGTCAAATAATGAATAAAGATTCTACGGTTATTCTCGTATCTGCTGCCGGGGCTATGTCACATACATTCGTATATATTGTCGGGGGTAGGTCACATACATTCGTATCTGCTGTCGGGGCTATGTCACATACATTCGTATATATTGTCGGGGCTATGTCACATACATTCGTATCTGCTGCCGGGGCTAGGTCACATACATTCGTATCTGCTGTCGGGGCTATGTCACATACATTCGTATATATTGTCGGGGCTATGTCACATACATTCGTATCTGATGTCGGGGGTAGGTCACATACATTCGTATCTGCTGTCGGAGCTAGGTCACATACATTCGTATCTGCTGTCGGGGCTAGGTCACATACATTCGTATCTGCTGCCGGGGCTAGGTCACATACATTCGTATCTGATGTCGGGGGTAGGTCACATACATTCGTATCTGCTGCCGGGGCTAGGTCACATATATTCGTATCTGATGTCGGGGGTAGGTCACATACATTCGTATCTGCTGCCGGGGCTAGGTCACATACATTCGTATCTGCTGCCGGGGCTAGGTCACATACATTCGTATCTGCTGTCGGGGCTAGGTCACATACATTCGTATCTGATGTCGGGGGTAGGTCACATACATTCGTATCTGCTGTCGGGGCTAGGTCACATACATTCGTATCTGCTGCCGGGGCTAGGTCACATACATTCGTATCTGATGTCGGGGGTAGGTCACATACATTCGTATCTGCTGTCGGGGCTAGGTCACATACATTCGTATCTGCTGTCGGGGCTAGGTCACATATATTCGTATATATTGTCGGGGGTAGGTCACATACATTCGTATCTGCGGTCGGGGCTAGGTCACATACATTCGTATCTGCTGCCGGGGCTAGGTCACATACATTAGTAAATGCTGTCGGGGCTAGGTCACATACATTCGTATCTGTTGTCTGGGCTAGGTTACATACATTCGTATCTGCTGTCGGGGCTAGGTCACATACATTCGTATATGCTGTCGGGGTTAGGTCACATACATATATGCCCTTCACCACTGTGGATTGCCAATCACATGCCCGTCACCACTATGGATTGCCAATCACATGCCCTTCACCACTATGAATTGCCAATCACATGCCCTTCACCACTATGAATTGCCAATCACATGCCCTTCACCACTATGGATTGCCAATCACATGCCCGTCATCACTGTGTATTGCCACTCACACGCCCTTCATCACTGTGTATTGCCAATCACATGCCCTTCACCACTATGGATTGCCAATCACATGCCCTTCATCACTGTGTATTGCCAATCACATGCCCTTCACCACTATAGATTGCCAATCACATGTCCTTCATCACTTTGTATTGCCAATCACATGCCCTTCATCACTGTGTATTGCTACTCACATGCCCTTCACCACTGTGTATTGCCAATCACATGCCCTTCATCACTGTGTATTGCCAATCACATGCCCTTCATCACTGTGTATTGCCAATCACATGCCCTTCACCACTATGGATTGCCACTCACATGCCCTTCATCACTGTGTATTGCCAATCACATGCCCTTCACCACTATGGATTGCCAATCACATGCCCCTCACCACTATGGATTGCCACTCACATGCCCTTTATCACTGTGTATTGCCACTCACATGCCCTTCACCACTATGGATTGCCACTCACATGCCCTTCATCACTGTGTATTGCCAATCACATGCCCCTCACCACTATGGATTGCCACTCACATGCCCTTCATCACTGTGTATTGCCAATCACATGCCCGTCACCACTATGGATTGCCACTTACATGCCCTTCATCACTATGGATTGCCAATCACATGTCCTTCACCACTATGGATTGCCAATAACATGCCCCTCACCACTATGGATTGCCACTCACATGCCCTTTATCACTGTGTATTGCCACTCACATGCCCTTCACCACTATGGATTGCCACTCACATGCCCTTCATCACTATGGATTGCCAATCACATGCCCTTCACCACTATGGATTGCCACTCACATGCTCTTCATCACTGTGTATTGCCACTCACATGCCCTTCATCACTATGGATTGCCAATCACATGCCCTTCATCACTATGGATTGCCAATCACACGCCCCTCACCACTATGGATTGCCAATCATACGCCCCTCACCACTATGGATTGCCACTCACATGCCCTTAATCACTGTGTATTGCCACTCACATGCCCTTCATCACTATGGATTGTCACTCACATGCCCTTCATCACTATGGCTTGCCAATCACACGCCCCTCACCACTATAGATTGCCAATCACATGCCCTTCATCACTATGGATTGCCACTCACATGCCCCTCACCACTATGGATTGCCACTCACATGCCTTTCATCACTATGGATTGCCAATCACACGCCCTTCATCACTATGGATTGCCACTCACATGCCCTTCATCACTGTGTATTGCCAATCACATGCCCTTCATCACTGTGTATTGCCAATCACATGCCCTTCATCACTGTGGATTGCCAATCACACGCCCCTCACCACTATGGATTGCCAATCACACGCCACTCACCACTGTGGATTGCCAATCACACGCCCCTCACCACTATGGATTGCCAATCACACGCCCCTCACCACTATGGATTGCCAATCACACGCCCCTCACCACTATGGATTGCCAATCACACGCCCCTCACCACTGTGGATTGCCAATCACACGCCCCTCACCACTATGGATTGCCAATCACACGCCCCTCACCACTATGGATTGCCAATCACACGCCCTCACCACTATGGATTGCCACTCACATGACCCTCACCACTATGGATTGCCACTCACATGCCCTTCATCACTATGGATTGCCACTCACATGACCCTCACCACTATGGATTGCCACTCACATGCCCTTCATCACTATGGATTGCCAATCACACGCTCCTCACCACTGTGGATTGCCACTCACACGCCCCTCACCACTATGAATTGTCAATCACACGCCCCTCACCACTATGGATTGTCAATCACACGCCCCTCACCACTATGGATTGCCAATCACCTGCCCCTCACCACTGTGGACTCACAGTCGAATTATTCCACAGATTGCTATCCAACCTAGTTACAAAATGATATTTCTATTTATAGAGGGTGACCTAATTAGTTCTCTATTTATAGAGGGTGACCTAATTAGTTCTCTATTAATAGATGGTGAACTAATTAGTTCTGAACTTATCCTCCTTAAGGCCCTAAAGCCGGTAGTTCATAGCGGAACCAAACAAACATAGCAATTATATATATCACAGATCATGTTTCAATGGGTCTCTGGTGTTCAATGGTGACTAAGTGGGATTCGTAACACAATGCTATGAATTCAAGCCAGACCAGAATCACGGTTGTAGGTACCTTCGTAAATTCACAGCCTCTTAGTTTAATCATATTTTATTGCAAATCATTATTATATATGTCATGCATAAACAGATATAATACATAATATGAACATGCAAATCATTATTATATATGTCATGCATAAACAGATATAATACATAATATGAACATGCAAATCATTATTATATATGTCATGCATAAACAGATATAATACATAATATGAACATGCAAATCATTATTATATATGTCATGCATAAACAGATATAATACATAATATGAACATGCAAATCATTATTATATATGTCATGCATAAACAGATATAATACATAATATGAACATGCAAATCATTATTATATATGTCATGCATAAACAGATATAATACATAATATGAACATGCAAATCATTATTATATATGTCATGCATAAACAGATATAATACATAATATGAACATGCAAATCATTATTATATATGTCATGCATAAACAGATATAATACATAATATGAACATGCAAATCATTATTATATGTGTCATGCATAAACAGATATAATACATAATATGAACATGCAAATCATTATTATATGTGTCATGCATAAACAGATATAATACATAATATGAACATGCAAATCATTATTATATGTGTCATGCATAAACAGATATAATACATAATATGAACATGCAAATCATTATTATATGTGTCATGCATAAACAGATATAATACATAATATGAACATGCAAATCATTATTATATGTGTCATGCATAAACAGATATAATACATAATATGAACATGCAAATCATTATTATATGTGTCATGCATAAACAGATATAATACATAATATGAACATGCAAATCATTATTATATGTGTCATGCATAAACAGATATAATACATAATATGAACATGCAAATGGTTTGGGCCACAAGTTTTAACAACATTAGACAACGACCCGCACCATCACAGCCTCTCCTCTCCGAGAGGTGACATCGTGTAATTTATAGCAACTTTGAGAAGTGATTGGTAGATAAAAACATATTCGTAGTAATGTAGATTTAGATAATTCAATTGCAAGTTTTATATGTCATTTTTCACGTGCATTTTATGAACACATGTCTCGTACATGTTATCTACAGGTGGTACAGACCCGCTCAGGCGTTCCTCATATTAACGGTCTTTCAATTGGGACTGTAACAAGGTATCATGTATTTGTACTTACATACCTAGCATGCAAAATAACAAGGGATGATTCTGGAAGTGAAGCATCTTATGTATCGTGCTTGCACTATCCTCCAAAAATAAATAAAAAAATAAATAAAGAAATAAAGACATTATATTGCGAGAGAATCCATTAAACAAACGTTAATCACCATGATGCCCTGAATATATATATACAAATCAAATGCAATCAAACGATAGGATTATAAGTGGAAACTGCACATTGCAATTATATCAAATGACTAATATTGAGTTGGATGCGTTGCCCCGATAAACAAGGAGGGTGGGGCGATAAAAAAAAGAATTAAAAAAAAAGAATTGCTAACTGTAAGTTAATTACAATGTATTGCATTTAGTACACGTGCACGCTCTCGGAGGAAACATATTTCCAGAAGCAATGCTGCCTGTGCCAAGAACATCTAACACTAAATGACACGGGCCATGATTAATGTAAAGAACGTTAGCAGTAGAAATGCTGTTTGATTAAGGAAATTTGAACGGGGAACCATTAGCTAATCTGTAGTTTAAACTTAATTTATTTTACAACGATTGCGAAGCAAGTTCTAACAACTTATATTAATCACTCTCATTGGTGCGGATGAAAGCGTATATGTGGTCATTCGTGTGGGAGGAAACCGGATTACCCGGGGGAAACCACCTGTCCGATCTGGTGACTACCGTACCATCTCACATACTTCCCGATCCGAGGATCGAACCCGGGTTGCATTTGTGAGAAGCGAGCGCGCTAACCACTGTGCTAATCGGATAGTCTCTTATTCTTGTCTTCTATAATGTATCCACTCTTATTGCGAGCATATTAACTAGGTACGTTAATATATAAAACTATGTTGTTACGGTATATGCAATTTCGAACAATAATTACTAGGCTGTATATGTGTATTTGTCAACGTTAATTGGAAAATAAACAGGCTACATCTTGTCAGCTCAAAATAAAAACACTGATAAACGTGTCGAAGTCTCTTCCCGGTCAAACGGTAAATGCGATTGTGGAGGACAGCACTGCGTACAGGTTGCTGCTACTGCGAGAGTTCCCCCTCCCCTTACCGCGGAAGGAGAAAACACATTACTGACGTCATACAGGAAACAGCGTCTATTAACGTTCTTGGTTTCCGGTCTACGGGACAAGCTGACAACATAATGGTGAAGTAGTCAATACAATTAATCAATGACACAGCCATATTATTATGCGTTTACTGGTCTAGATTAGAACTAACTTTATATAACCATACAGCACGTGACGGTAATGTATCGTGACAACTGGCATACTTATTGCCGTCGCTGGGGCTAAAATCATCAATTTTACGAGCCAGGTGTTCCAGACCACTTTAAGGGAATATAAAAATGTATTCATCCTTCGATTTAACAGTCAAGTGGTTTATGTGCCCTCTAGCACTACTTATGTTTATGTATTGCTTAATATAATTTATTTAGAGTAGCTTTTTGTAGTAAAAAATAATTGAAATTGGTCGTTGCGTAACAGAGGCGTAAAGTGGCATGTTTTCTATTTTCGTTTACGGCTATCGTTTTGCTACGCGAAATTTAACGAATTAAAACGAAAGCAGTACCTATAATTAACTAGACAGATAGACAGACTGTTTATTTCAAATCCATTACGCGAAATAATCCCAGGATGTAAAACCTGTACATAATACAAGCTTAAAGATAGCTTAGTAATACTTTATTTATTTTACAACGATTGCGAAACAAGTTTTAACAACTTCTGTTAATCACTCTCGTTGGCGCGGATGGCAGCGTATATGTGATCATTCGTGTGGGAGGAAAACGGAGTACACTGAGAAAATCCACCTGTCTTGATCTGGCAACTACCGTACCATCTCGCATACTTCCAGGTACGAGGATCGAACCCGGGTTGTATTGGTGAGAAGCTGACCACTACACTGCTGATCTAACAACCTTAACTATGGCTTATAGAGTAACGCCAATATTAGGCAGCTGCAAATAGAGTTTGACCCCAAAAGAATTGCTACAACAGGTTTTGGTAGACTTTTAGAATTTATTAAGCACACCTGATACTATAGAAAACCGTTGAGAAACCTTTTGTAGCAATTTGTTTAGGGTAGAGTGGCTTTTTTCATAAATGCAGCCGCCTATATCCATACACCAATCTTAAGACATTCTGAAATTGTATATGCATAACACAGGCACAAAAAGGTTCATCTTGAAAATACGTTTTAAAAAATAGCAAGCTATGGATGATACGATTGATGTAAGAGAGGAATAGATATACATATGCGGAAGTCGTGGTAGCGCAGTGGTAGTGCGTTCGCTTCAGGTGCGCACGGTCTGGAGTTCGAGTCCCGCTGGAGCCGTTACGATTGTGCGCTTAGGCAAGGCATTTAAATTCCACATTGCACCTGCTCTCTCCCTCGTGGCGATGGATTCCATCAGGAATGAGGTCTCTCTATCTCTCTCTAGTGATTAATATAAGTTGTAAGAACTTGTTTCGCAATCGAGCTAAAATAAATGTGTATACACTAATGGATATACAGTTTGTTGTTTTATTCACAATAATAGTCATATTTAAAACACTGTCGTGACGTACCAGTAGACAAATAGCCACGCTGTTTGGGATGCCAAACGAACTAAAGTTTGGTGTCATTATAAAACCAATCACCTACGTCTTTGGGTTCCAAATGCAAAGATCCGTACTTCAGTTTTGTTGTGATTGTTTAGACCAATCGGTAATACGGTTTAGATCATTGTTTAAGTGGTTGCCATGGAATAGATATTACTAGGACATACAGCAAGAGAAACATCCACAGCAGATTTTCTGCGATATCAGACATGAATTAAAAACAGCCGAGACCTAGTAGTTGGATTATATTAATCAGTCTCATTGACAATAATAGCGCATACCCATAGTCACACTGAGGCACAATGAGCCACAATGAGGCACACTGAGGCAGTTGCCTGACCGTAGTCACACCGAGCAATACCGAGACAGATGCATGACCGTAGTCACACCGAGCAACACCGAGACAGATGCATGACCGTAGCCACACTGAGGCACACCGAGACAGATGCATGACCGTAGTCACACTGAGGCACACCGAGACAGATGCATGACCGTAGCCACACTGAGGCACACCGAGACAGATGCATGACCGTAGTCACACCGAGCAACACCGAGGATGATGCATGACCGTAGTCACACCGAGCAACACCGAGGCAGATGCATGACCGTAGTCACACCGAGCATCACTGGGGCAGATGCATGACCGTAGCCACACCGAGCAACACCGAGGCAGATGCATGACCGTAGCCACACCGAGCAACACCGAGGCAGATGCATGACCGTAGTCACACCGAGCAACACTGGGGCAGATGCATGACCGTAGTCACACCGAGCAACACCGAGGCAGATGCATGACCGTAGTCACACGAGCAACACCGAGGCAGATGCATGACCGTAGTCACACCGAGGCACACCGAGGAAGATGCATGACCGTAGTCACACCGAGGCACACCGAGGCAGATGCATGACCGTAGTCACACCGAGCAACACCGAGGCAGATGCATGACCGTAGTCACACCGAGCAACACCGAGGCAGATGCATGACCGTAGTCACACCGAGCAACACCGAGGCAGATGCATGACCGTAGTCATACCGAGGCACACCGAGGCAGATGCATGACCGTAGTCACACCGAGGCACACCGAGGAAGATGCATGACCGTAGTCACACCGAGGCACACCGAGGCAGATGCATGACCGTAGCCACACTGAGGCACACCGAGGCAGTTGCCTCGTAGCGACACTGAGGTACACCGAGGAAGTTACCTCGTAGCGACACTGAGGTACACCGAGGCAGTTGCATCGGTTAAAATTTCCAAAGCAACCAAAATATAAATGAAAAAAATATCCCTTTGCTGTATACTCCTGGGGCTGGGACAGAGTTGTATGCATTTTTATGTATAGGGAAAAATTAATTTTTATATGGTAGTATAGATCCTAGGCTTTAAATAAAATTTGGGTTCTCGCTCGAAAACCCTATAGATTTTTCCCAGCATGCCCCAAAAGTTGCCCACCGGGCGAGAAACCATACCGGTTATATCTCGGCCATTTCTTGAGCGATTTTGACAATCTTTATTTTTAATAGAGGTTTTTTTGGGTGTGAAACACGTTTAAAACAATATAAAATCGATATGGAGTCTCTATCAAGTGATTCCAATGTCAATCAAAAAATACAGACCATGTTCCAGCACATGTTCTACATTCACCATTCTGGCAGAAAAAGAACACCAATGGCTGTATTGAATGCCGAGTATGCACACAGTCTAGGACGTGGTGGAAAATTCTCTGTCACCTCTTTGAATCGACAGGCGCTAGCTATGAGCTACACGGAACTTCTCCGGTACCAGCATGACATGGCCATGTTCACTGTCAAAATGAAGCGGACATGAAGTTTCCAGCCCATTTTGACCCAGGGAACTTCACATCAGCAGCAATGCATAACTGGGACCACGAAGATGCAAATTCATCTGAACACGATACGGTGTGTGTCCTCTACCAGCATACGCCTAAGGTCGTCTTATCCAAACCCAAGCGCTCTGACACATCAGTTGTTCATGGTCCGAAAGCCCTAAAGGAGGTATTGCCATGCCAGCAGCTACAATAATTTGGAGAAAATACGAACAAGTATGACCTACCTACATCCTACAAAGGCCATGGTCAACCAGCAGTCTACGATGACATTAGGGCGGGGCAAGAGACTATCCGATATGGCTTGGGCTATATGCAGACTTAACTTGGAACCCCGTGATAGCCACATGGCGGACTTGTATATCCGACAAGTCAAACTATGCAATCGTGGAGTGCAAGTAATGCGGTTTGGACGGATGACAATGTCCCACTCAAGTAAGTAGCATTTACGCCCGTAGTGCCACATGACATCAACAACGGGGAAGTTGTATACACAGAGTTGAATAACATCAAGTCCCTGTGTTCTCAACTAGTACAATCATATATTATACTCTATGCCGATGAGAAGGTGTACAGTGTAGCAAAAATAATACAGCTTCGGAGACTAGATGAGTTCAAATGCATCATATTGTGTTTAGGGACGTTCCACGCTGCGAAAAACTTGCTTAAGTGCTGTGGCAGGAGCATCGAAGGAAGTGGTGCAGAGCATGTATGGCTTGAGACACGTATCTACGAGCCATCTGTAATCCAGACCTCGATTCTTAATGCGGGCCATTACTCTCGGTCGCTTGATGCTCAAAAGATCCTGGCCGAAGCGATGCAGCGCCTACTGTTGAAGGAATTCTTTAAGAGTACTGGAGTTGACAAATATGTCACGGAATTTAAGCTTTTGGCCAGTCTCCGCTGTATAATGAAATATGGAGCCCGAGAGCACAACAAGAAGTTGCTCGACCAGTTCAAAGCTTCTTCTACTCAGCTGATGAGTGACCTTGATGAGTTCATAGAGTCAAGAGTCAAGGAGTGCGAGAATTTCAAATTCTGTTACCAGTACTTGTCTCGGTTCCAGGTGGTCTTAGATCTTCTTCGTGCCGACAGGGTTCTTGGGACCCCCACCTCGGTGCCATGCAGCGGACACTGTATGAATTTGCCACGTGGGACTGCACACACTACCTTCGCTGGGGGACAGTCTACCTTGAAGACTGCAGAAACTTGCCTCAGGAGGTGTATGAGAACATTGCAGAATGTAACTCCTTCTCTGTGAAGGACAAGCTTGGTGTCTGTCTTTACATCTGTGGGGGTGACCAAAAGCTCGAGCAAACAATAAATCTTTCTTCAAAATGCAGTGACAGCATCATTGGGCATTGCAAGCGGAAACAATTTATCGCCAAATGGGATCTGATCTTTCACGAGATGATAGGTGTGAACAACTTGCTTCGTGAAATTACAGGGGTTAATGAACACACGTCAGAAGCCTATGTACATCATGAATCATCCCAATCCTACACGAACAAGAGCGAAGAAAATATCCAGAACTGTGTTCGCTTTATTGAGGAAAGGAGGGTCTCCTTTCTCAACTGATTGCCCAAAGAAGCTTCACAACTTTGTAGCCAAACAAGGCATGCCTGAAAACATAAGAAGTGAGTTGCTGAATGCGACAGACATTGGGAAAGAAGCGTATGAGCATTTTCACCATGAGCGCTTCATCACGAGGAATGTACGACTAGACAGTCCGATCAGCCGTCGCAAGATCCATACAATGATCAGCATAAAGAACAACAAGCCGAAGTCAACTGTAAAGCAAACTGTGAGACAAGTCAACATCACAGACAAGTCTATTGACATTGCTCGACACAGACACATTACAACGAATGAGCTCCTCAAGTATGATGTTGTACCTTGTCCCATGATGTTTGACGCCGACGGCTACATGACCCACCCAGAGAAAAGTCTGCTCATACGTGAGCTTGAGCTTGTCCTGACTGATGCTGATATGCAGTATATGCATTGTGATAATTCTGCATTTATTATCGACGTCATGGCCCTAGTCCGCCACCTACCACTCCAAGGGCTGAAGGCATTCGGTGTCCTGCTCACACTTATGCAAAAGTATTTAGCGATCTACCACAAACATGGCCGCTGTGACTGTCTTTGACATCTACACTAGAGAGCCTTCCATAAAAGACCAAGAACACGAGAGAAGGAGTACTGCACCTTCGATTGTTTTAACTGAAATCACCCATGAGTCTCCACTTTCACAGATGGCTAACTTCTGGCCATCACAACAGAACAAGATGATGCTGGAACAGCTTATTTACAAACATGTCTCTGGTCTCGCCATGGACTTACCACACCCTACTGTCGTGAGTCAGCTATCAATGCAGGGCGACGACTGGCCATGTACTTCCTTGTATAATGGCAACAGAACAGTACTTCCTGAATTGTACTCACAGCTAGACGAGGCAGACTTGCGGCTGGTTCTCCATGCCTTCAACTGTGCTAAGGCAGGCTACAAAACCTGTGTAGTTTTGTCCAACGACACTGACGTTGCTGTGGCCATACTCTACCACTTACCTATCCTGATAGAAGCAGGACTAAGCGAGCTCTGGGTGCGAGGTGGATGCGGGAAAACTGTGCGATTTATCCCACTGCACATTTTGCACGAACGTCAAGGTCAATACGTTTGCAATGTCCTTCCCGCCTTGCACTGCTTGACTGGATGTGATGCAACGAGCAAAGTAGGCACCAAGAAAGCTGCCCTCAAAGCCCACCCACCCAATTGCTTAGAAATTCCGGTAGAGAAATGACAATTACACCCGAGACCAAGGCTTATGCTGAAAAATTCCTTGTGTTTGGTTTTAAGAGAGAGGAACCAATATTCGTCTTTCACACAGCTTCGTGCCCAAATATATCATCAGACCAAGGGCTCATCACATCAAAATGTACCTCCAATGTGCTTCCACATATAATGCGGGCCTTATTCGGTACATACTCGATTATCCACATCTTCCAACCCAGCATCATAGATCCACTACATTTTGGGTATCAGCTAGAGAACAAGTGCCTTGTTCCAGTCACAGGGTGCAAGACTCTGAATAAGCGATGGACAGTGACCTGTAATTGTGGCAAGTGTGCTCGAGCCACATGTACATGCCGCATGGAGGAGGTAGGCTGTACCCCTTTCTGCAAGTGCATGAAGTTGCAAGATGATGCCTGCACCAATCCATATAATTAGATCTGTTTCATTGTGATGTGGGTGTTAATCTTAATACATTTGTGTCATTAAAAATTTCAGACCTGATCAATTTTTAGTTTCTCCGGAAGAACTTCAGAGCCCCTACCATGTAAACAAGTTCTCAAATCAACTAAATTTTGCTTTTATCATGTTCAACAGCCAAACAAAACTCTATTTAAAAAAAAGATTGTCAAAATCGCTCAAGAAATGGCCGAGATTTGACAGGTATGGTCGCCCGGCAGAGATCGTAGAACATGTGTTGGAACATGGTCTGTATTTTCGATTGACATTGGAATCACTTGATAGAGACTCCATATCAATGTTATATTGTTTTAAACGTGTTTCACACCCCAAAAAAACTATTTTAAAAAAAAGATTGTCAAAATCGCTCAAGAAATAGCCGAGGTATGACCGGTATGGTTTCTCGCCCGGTGGGCAACTATTGGGGCATGCTGGGAAAAATCTATAGGGTTTTCGAGCGAGAACCCACATTTTATTTAAAGCCTATGACCTCTACTACCATAAAAAAGTGGGTTTTCCCCTATACATAAAAATACATACAACTCAGGCCCAGCCCCTAGAGTAGTATGGAATGTTGACTGCTAGAGAGCTGAAAGGTCAGTACATAGTTATACGTCTAAACTCATTAAATCAGAAAACGCAGGAAATCGCTTCTATGCCCCAACAACTTTAAAGGGAACATTCCCCGGACCCCCTAGATTGCTTCGGTTGAAATTTGCCTCTGGCTACGGTACTGTAGCTTGTACAGTTGCATCCGTTTTGGATACTAATAGTTATATAATTGTTTGAGAATTGTCGACGTTTGAAATCGATATAAAGTAATTATTTTAGAAATTGGCAATTTAAGCACAAGATATCTGTAAATGCATAATTCATATCGTTGGTAAACGCTTGATTTTAAATGCGGTATGGGTTTGCACTGAAATATTTTGGTGCTTTGCTAGCATTTTAACAAGTTTCAGATGCTCACGAGGGCTATTTGTAGCTAAATCGGAAATACAATACTCAAAGAAGCTAAAACACAATTCTTTAGCGTGTTTCTTATGATTATTAACTTAAGTCCCTTTTTCGCAGCATTGGAGGGTCCCTGTATCGTACCCAGACTTATTGCAGATAGAGAAATGTCGTGGGTATAATCACTCCGCCAGATAGATAGAGAAGTACCGCGGGTATATATCACTCCGCCAGATAGAGAAGTGTCGCGGGTATATATCACTCCGCCAGATAGAGACATGTCGTGGATATATATCACTCCGCCAGATAGAGAAGTGTCGCGGGTATATATCACTCCGCCAGATAGAGAAGTGTCGCGGGTATATATCACTCCGCCAGATAGAGAAGTGTCGCGGGTATATATCACTCCGCCAGATAGATAGAGAAGTGTCGTGGGTATATATCACTCCGCCAGGTAGATAGAGAAGTGTCGTGGGTATATATCACTCCGCCAGATAGAGAAGTGTCGCGGGTATATATCACTCCGCCAGATAGAGAGAGAAGTGTCGCGGGTATATATCACTCCGCCAGGTAGATAGAGAAGTGTCGGGGTATATATCACTCCGCCAGATAGATAGAGAAGTGTCGCGGGTATATATCACTCCGCCAGATAGATAGAGAAGTGTCGCGGGTATATATCACTCCGCCAGATAGATAGAGAAGTGTCGTGGGTATATATCACTCCGCCAGATAGAGAAGTGTCGCGGGTATATATCACTCCGCCAGATAGATAGAGAAGTGTCGCGGGTATATATCACTCCGCCAGATAGATAGAGAAGTGTCGTGGGTATATATCACTCCGCCAGATAGATAGAGAAGTGTCGCGGGTATATATCACTCCGCCAGATAGAGAAGTGTCGCGGGTATATATCACTCCGCCAGATAGATAGAGAAGTGTCGTGGGTATATATCACTCCGCCAGATAGATAGAGAAGTGTCGCGGGTATATATCACTCCGCCAGATAGAGAAGTGTCGCGGGTATATATCACTCCGTCAGATAGATAGAGAAGTGTCGTGGGTATATATCACTCCGCCAGATAGATAGAGAAGTGTCGCGGGTATATATCACTCCGTCAGATAGATAGAGAAGTGTCGTGGGTATATATCACTCCGCCAGATAGAGAAGTGTCGCGGGTATATATCACTCCGCCAGATAGAGACGTGTCGCGGGTATATATCACTCCGCCAGA
The DNA here is from genome assembly GCA_014843695.1 of Archivesica marissinica. NCBI lineage: Eukaryota > Metazoa > Mollusca > Bivalvia > Venerida > Vesicomyidae > Archivesica > Archivesica marissinica. The sequence continues at coordinate 73,533,959 of CM026397.1, forward strand.
TAGATAGAGAAGTGTCGCGGGTATATATCACTCCGCCAGATAGATAGAGAAGTGTCGCGGGTATATATCACTCCGCCAGATAGATAGAGAAGTGTCGCGTGTATATATCATTCCGCCAGATAGAGACATGTCGTGGGTATATATCACTCCGCCAGGTAGAGAAGTGTCGTGTTTATATATCACTCCGCCAGATAGAGAAGTGTCGCGGGTATATATCACTCCGCCAGATACAGAAGTGTCGCGGGTATATATCACTCCGCCAGATAGATGCAGTACCCGGAAGTAGTTTTAATTTAATTTTTCTATGATTCAATTCTTGACGTTTATTGGGAAATATAATATGTCCACACTGATCGTTAATGTCTCTGCTTATATGATATACTCCAGATCGTTAATGTCTCTACTTATATGATATACTCCAGATCGTTAATGTCTCTGCTTATATGATATACTCTAGATCGTTAATGTCTCTACTTATATGATATACTCCAGATCGTTAATGTCTCTACTTATATGATATACTCCAGATCGTTAATGTCTCTGCTTATATGATATACTCCAGATCGTTAATGTCTCTGCTTATATACTGCAGATCGTTAATGTCTCTACTTATATGATATACTCCAGATCGTTAATGTCTCTACTTATATGATATACTCCAGATCGTTAATGTCTCTACTTATATGATATACTCAAGATCGTTAATGTCTCTGCTTATATGATATACTCCAGATCGTTAATGTCTCTGCTTATATAATATACTCCAGATCGTTAATGTCTCTGCTTATATACTCCAGATCGTTAATGTCTCTGCTTATATACTCCAGATCGTTAATGTCTCTACTTATATGATATACTCCAGATCGTTAATGTCTCTGCTTATATAATATACTCCAGATCGTTAATGTCTCTGCTTATATACTGCAGATCGTTAATGTCTCTGCTTATATGATATACTCCAGATCGTTATTGTCTCTGCTTATATGATATACTCCAGATCGTTAATGTCTCTGCTTATATAATATACTCCAGGTCGTTAATGTCTCTGCTTATATACTGCAGATCGTTAATGTCTCTGCTTATATGATATACTCCAGATCGTTAATGTCTCTACTTATATGATATACTCCAGATCGTTAATGTCTCTGCTTATATGATATACTCCAGATCGTTAATGTCTCTGCTTATATGATATACTCCAGATCGTTAATGTCTCTGCTTATATGATATACTCCAGATCGTTAATGTCTCTGCTTATATGATATACTCCAGATCGTTAATGTCTCTGCTTATATAATATACTCCAGATCGTTAATGTCTCTGCTTATATGATATACTCCAGATCGTTAATGTCTCTACTTATATGATATACTCCAGATCGTTAATGTCTCTACTTATATGATATACTCCAGATCGTTAATGTCTCTGCTTATATGATATACTCCAGATCGTTAATGTCTCTGCTTATATGATATACTCCAGATCGTTAATGTCTCTACTTATATGATATACTCCAGATCGTTAATGTCTCTGCTTATATGATATACTCCAGATCGTTAATGTCTCTACTTATATGATATACTCCAGATCGTTAATGTCTCTGCTTATATGATATACTCCAGATCGTTAATGTCTCTGCTTATATACTCCAGAATTATAGTGAAGGATTTCATTATATATAGCTGTGGTATCAACTAAAGTAGAGGTGATATACGTGTTGTGGTGGTTCCTTAATTGCGTATGTGGTGGTTCCTTAATTACGTTGTAATGTAGTTGTAGTGGAAGTCGTTACAGGGTAGTGGTAGCGCGTTCGCTTCAGGTGCGAAAGGTCCGGAGTTCGAGCCCTGTTGGAGCCGTTACGATTGTGTCCTTAGGCAAAGCATTTAAATTCCACGTTGCCTCTTCTCTCTCCCTCGTGGCGATGGATTCCATCAGGAATGAGGTCTCGAGAGTGATTAATATAAGTTGTAAGAACTTGTTTCGCAATCGAGCTAAAATAAATTTGTATAAAAAATTACGCTGTACATGTTATTTATTGTTAGACTATCCTGAAACTCACCTACAGCTACTCGGATTTAGTTGGTCTACATTTATATGGCCAAGAGAAATTACATTAATAGGAATATGAAGAGATTTCTAAGCAGAGGTCAAGTCTGTTCCATAAATCAACGGTATTATGTATTTATGTTTTTTATCATTTGTCTAAATCAATGACGATTCTGGAACAGAATATTACTATTAGTGTTGGTGAAACACAAGCAATATAGCTACAATGATATGACGTATTGTATTGTGCATACATGTGTGCACATATAATATTAATAAGCTTCAATGCAGTGTTCAGTATTTTGATTGGATAACATTGCAGTAAATATAATGTGATAGTTCCGGGCTAGCAAGGGTATATATGGCATAAAAAATATACACATCTTTCGCGTGCCTCATGATTCTAAAAACAAAACCGGAAGCTGCGCGTACGGTTGTGTGATGAGCAATGAATATGTACAAGTCGCCGAAATACTATGAAGGTATATTTCTATATGTTGTACCATTTAAATATGTTGCATTTATTAATGCACGGTAAGATAAACAGTAACATACGATAGGAAAATCTATTTTACATTTACGGGATCCCATATTTCGGTGTAAGTAAAAATCTAGCCTGGGTTCCAATCTGTCGATTTTTCAATTTTTAACTTCTGGCCAAATAACATATGACCAGAAACTCAATACGACCTAATTAATAGTCTCGGTGTTAAAAAATATTTATTTGACTGACCAGGAAAAATATATCGACGCCTGTTACCAGGCTAGTAAAAATCGTCAATTCGTGAAATTACTCAATTGAGGCAGTGGAGGGGGTAACAGTGATAAAATAACATCGATGACACAAAACTACAAACCATTTATTGCAAATTTAAACACGGTAAATTACTTCTTTGCGTATGTACACAGACAAAATGCCGAGCTATGTTAATATTTTGGTTGATTACCGGCGTACACAATTTTAAAACAACACTGTATGTGTTCGATATTGGCCCCAACACATGTAAATGATAGACATAAACTGTTAATTATGATAGATATGAGTTGCATAACATAATCTATTGTTCTATAGCTCCATTACTTAAGCGTACCATCAAGTTTCTATTTCGAAGTATTTTGTATGTATGTACCATTAATGTCAAACCCCTTGCGGGGACCTAGATATATTTTCCTGGGCATGCTTAGCCGACCATAGCGGTTAACCAGTACTAAACAATGTGTGTGAGGTGCCTTGCTCAATGACACTCCATACGTGGCCTGACTGAGTATCGAACCCGGACCGTTCGATTCCAAATCCGACGCTCTACCATTGGACCACGGACGCCGCACATTTTACTTGGACCAATAGTTAATTTAATAACATTGAAGGCGATCGATATTGCTTCAGTAGTTTATTGACGTGTAGCAAGAGTATCTAACTGATTAAGTTTTAAAATTATTTAATGTCTTATGTGTGAACTGTATCAAAGTAAAATTGAAACTTAAAATTATGTGCCAGTTGTTTGATGCATGTGTGTGTTCAGCAGTATCACATGGTTCAGAGATCTGGGGATTTCCCTAATCTTCTGAAATGCTGAATTCCGAGTGCATTTAAAATTCTTCAACCGTGTATTAAGGTTGTATATACGTAAATAGGCAGAAGTGCATCCGCGGTCGAATGTAGTCCCAATAACTAATATAGTTAATTTTTCTTTTTGGTAAAAATGCATTTTCATGACAGGCAGTGTATAGTCGTTGTGTTTTTTGAGAAATTATGTGACTTGAGAAGACTTCAGACTAGTTGATGTATAGAAAAGATGTGGTATAAGAAGTCAGGCCATTGCAAACTGAAGGTCGGTATACTGTATTATTTGGCGGAGGAATACAGTGTGTAAACACAGTGACGTTATTCACAGGCGAGCACTGGTTATTTGAACCTTAAAATTTTAAATATTCTTGGTGTGTTTCAGGCTGATTTGAATACCTCTTCACAGTGGATATGGTATCAGAAGAAATGAAAGATTGGAAATATAAATGAACAGACTGTATGTTTTTCCTTTTTACTATGTATTTAATAGGCAATTTATTTGTTGTTTTACAACCTATTAAACGTAAGACACATTACTAGCACGTCCGGTGTTTTTGGCGAACTGGGGCGTTACCCTATATATGTTTCAGTGTTCGTTAAAATTAATAATATTGGTAACTTCAAAGTGTTTATCACCAAGCCCTAGATGATTGTAGAAAGGGATGTAAATACACATTGGATGTCAAACAGCAATCAGTGTTATGTGAATGCCTCCCATATCATTAATATATATACACGTTCATGTGTGTAAATAAGTAATATATATATATATATATAGGTACAATTCGTTAATCTAATAATTATCAAATTTATATTCGTTCTTTTTAACCATGAAGGCAATACAATAGTATTCTTAATTTGCGCATATTGTTTTGGACGAACAGGAAATTCATGGATCAATGATCCGTCCTTTTTCTGTTTGTTATGTACCATTTCGTCCATGTATCATTTCGTCCATGTACCATTTCGTCCATCTATCATTTCGTCCATGTATCATTTCGTCCATGTACCATTTCATCCATGTACCATTTCGTCCATGTATCATTTCGTCCATGTACCATTTCGTCCATGTACCATTTCGTCCATGTACCGTACCATTTCGTCCATGTACCATTTCGTCCATGTACCATTTCGTCCATGTACCGTATCATTTCGTCCATCTATCATTTCGTCCATGTACCATTTCATCCATGTATCATTTCGTCCATGTACCATTTCGTCCATGTACCGTACCATTTCGTCCATGTACCATTTCGTCCATGTATCATTTCGTCCATGTACCATTTCGTCCATGTACCGTACCATTTCGTCCATGTATCATTTCGTCCATGTACAATTTCGTCCATGTATCATTTCGTCCATGTACCATTTCGTCCATGTATCATTTCGTCCATCTATCATTTCGTCCATGTACCATTTCATCCATGTATCATTTCGTCCATGTACCATTTCGTCCATGTACCGTACCATTTCGTCCATGTATCATTTCGTCCATGTACCATTTCGTCCATGTATCATTTCGTCCATGTACCATTTCGTCCGCTTAGAAGATAAACTTAAAACGTTCCCTGAGATGAACTTTTGCACGACTCAATAACATTTAGTTCTCAGTTGTACGCCACGAATACATTTTAATCGAATCAATGATGCTTTTGCAATCAGCATTCAGATCGTCTCTTGTATTTATTACCTTCAAATAAATAAAATAATGAACAGACTTTGGAGGCATTGTCCTGAAAAACTGGAAGGCGACGAACAACAATTAAGCGCTGTAAATATCAAAATAGAAATCATTGTATTTCGTAGAAACGCAACTAAATCAAACAAATATAATTACTGTGCTTAAAGCAGCATTCCATCGTATGAAATAAAAGATATTTGAAAAATCAAATTTTACGTATGGGTAGCAATGCTGCTACACATTCTAATATTACACTTTGTATACTTCTGTGCAATTTGTAAACAATGTTTTTTGCGATAAAACAAACTCGAAACCGAAAGTAGGACTTTCCGAGTCGATCGGTCACGCATTTGTTTACAACCAGAACGCACCGTCCGCACTTGTTTACATTCGGAATGCATCGTCCACATGTGTCCCACGTTGTATTTTTTAATTAAATTACTTGAGATGTTGATTCATACCTCTGTTATCTAAGTCTTTTAGGGACATGTCTTCCATTCCCCGCGAGGGGTTCGACATTAGAGGAAGATGGATAGTCTTTCATGTTCAAAATATATACGTTGTTTTCTACATCCTCTGTTGTTTCACGCATGCGCGCTGTGCGTGTTTACATTTCGTGTGTTGATAAAACAAATTCGTATATACGACTCATTCACTGCATGCACCATCCTGTACAGTAATAGATTATATAATTTATATTATATGTTGTGGAAATAGTTGCATCCAGGGTTCTCGTGATTCGTTGCAAATGGCGCAAATTGATACCAAAAAAACACAACAAATACTGGCTCTGAATTTTGTGAATTGGCGAAAATATTTGGTACAACTGTGCATCCCATAATACCCAAACGTAACGTTGCTTTCTCGAGGCCGCACTAAATCCAACGTAATCGCTTCGTGTGCGAAAGACCGGGAGTTCGTGCCACGCTGGAGCAGTTACGCATTTAAAATCTACATTGCATCTTCTCTATCCTTCATGGCGATGGATTCCATCAGCAATGATGTCTCGAGAGTGATTAATATAAGTTGTACGAACTTGTTTCGCAATCGAGTTAAAATAAATTTGAATAAACTAAACTAACGAGTGAGAGAGAAGATACAGTGTGGATTTAGACAACACTTCCATCACCGTGGGGGGGGGCGGGAAACTAACACTTCAGAGGATTCCATCACCGTGGGGGGGGGGGGAACTAACACTTCAGAGGATTCCATCACCGTGGGGGGGGGGCGGGAACTAACACTTCAGAGGATTCCATCACCGTGGTGGGGGGGGGGGGGGAGGGAACGAACACTTCATAGGATTTCATCACCGTGGTGGGGGGGGGAGGGAACGAACACTTCAGAAGATTCCATCACCGTGGTGGGGGGGGGGGAGGGAACGAACACTTCAGAGGATTCCATCACCGTGGTGGGGGGGGGGGACCAAACACTTCAGAGGATTCCATCACCGGGGGGGGGGGCGGGAGGGAACGAACACTTCAGAGGATTCCACCACCGTGGGGGGGGGCGGGAGGGAACGAACACTTCAGAGGATTCCACCACCGTGGGGGGGGGACGAACACTTCAGAGGATTCCACCACCGTGGGGGGGGCGGGAGGGAACGATCACTTCAGAGGATTACACCACCGTGGGGGGGGGACGAACACTTCAGAGGATTCCACCACCGTGGGGGGGGCGGGAGGGAACGAACACTTCAGAGGATTCCACCACCGTGGGGGGGGGGGACGAACACTTCAGAGGATTCCACCACCGTGGGGGGGGGGGCGGGAGGGAACGATCACTTCAGAGGATTACACCACCGTGGGGGGGGGACGAACACTTCAGAGGATTCCACCACCGTGGGGGGGGGCGGGAGGGAACGAACACTTCAGAGGATTCCACCACCGTGGGGGGGGGGGACGAACACTTCAGAGGATTCCACCACCGTGGGGGGGGGAACGAACACTTCAGAGGATTCCATCACCGTGGGAGGGGGGGGGAACGAACACTTCAGAGGATTCCACCACCGTGGGGTGGGGGGGGGGGACGAACACTTCCTTGGTTACGAGTAGAACGCAGTATACATTGGCACACGGTGGTTCCTGGCTTAACTACGAGGATAATTAAAGCATGCATATATGATAACGGTGCAAGACAGTGTTTCTTAAAATTAAGACGTATGGCTTTGTTTCGGAGCCTAGAGCTATGTAAGTAGTTTAAAAGGTATTAGTTTAATTAGATTAACGGACCTACCTACATCAGTATTAATATTTAATGTGCAGTGTTGATTAAGTTTGGGCCAGACACACTATAATGACATGTGAGTTTGCACTATCCACGTATATATTCAGAGACATAAACATGGAATATAGCCAAATATTTTGGAAATTATTTCAAGTTTCTATAGAATCTAATTTCGAATTACACTGTATTTTACCCCCCCCCCCCACACACAGACACCCTTGAAATAATCACCGCCGAAATAAATAAACATGTATGTTAACATAACGCATATATTTAAAAAATGCGCACACTCCACTAGGGACATAGGTACATCCTGCCTGTACCGCATGCACGTCTTTGCATAAATCACTGCATCATTTTTTTTAAAGTACTCTAAATATAATACGGTGTTATTATATTACATGATGCGGTCGCCTGCACGTTACATTTTTCTTCCGAGTATCCCGGAATACACTACGCATCCCATAATACACTACGCATCCCATAATACACTACGCATCCCATAATACACTACGCATTCCATAATACATTGTGCATCCCATAATACACTGCGCATCCCATAATACATTGTGCATCCCATAATACACTACGCATCCCATAATACACTACGCATCCCATAACACACTGCGCATCCCATAATACACTACGCATTCCATAATACATTGTGCATCCCATAATACACTGCGCATCCCATAATACATTGTGCATCCCATAATACACTGCGCATCCCATAATACATTGTGCATCCCATAATACACTACGCATCCCATAATACACTACGCATTCCATAACATACTGCGCATCCCATAATACACTACGCATTCCATAATACATTGTGCATCCCATAATACACTGCGCATCCCATAATACATTGTGCATCCCATAATACACTGTGCATCCCATAATACATTGCGCATCCCATAATACACTGTGCATCCCATAATACACTACGCATGATCACAGGGATTCGGCACGTTTGGGGGTACTAGTATATATATTTAAGTACAGGGATTCTACTCTGTGGGCTGTCAGATTTCGCATCGATCAGTAAAATGGCCCTATCTGAGACAATTTTGTACAAAGCTGTCCAAATATAACGCCTATCCCGAGTCTTTATATTGTTCTTCAAATAAAACACAACTTTAAGCTGCATGCATGTATACTTTGCAAACAATTGCCACAAACATTGGCCATAGCAGGTCACATTTCCGTACTAGGACACGGGTTCTGTCAGCAACAAAAAAAATCTTCGTCGGGAGAGTTTTAACTGTGAATAACAGTATCAATAAAATGTGTTTCCACTAACGTGTAGGTTTATTCGGCAAAAATGTACGTCAAAAAGAGATTTCGTAGCATTTTCAATTTGTTTTGAAAAATTCTAAAGCGGCGCAATTCGCGTTGAAACGAGCGTTGAAACGAGCGTTCTGATTGGATTATTAGAATGTAACCAAGATGTTTTTTTATATATGAAGAATAATCATAGGATTCCACCGCCGTGGGGGGGGGGGGGCGGAACGAACACTTCAGAGGATTCCATCACCGTGGGGGGGGGGGGAACGAACACTTCAAAGGATTCCCCCACCGTGGAGCGAGGGGCGGGAACGAACACTTCAGAGGATTCCATCACCGTGGGGGGGGGGGGGGAACGAACACTTCAGAGGATTCCATCACCGTGGGGGGGGGGGGGAACGAACACTTCAGAGGATTCCACCGCCGTGGGGGGGGGGGGAACGAACACTTCAGAGGATTCCACTACCGTGTGTGGGGGGGGGGGAACGAACACTTCAGAGGATTCCACCACCGTGGAGCGGGGGGCGGGAACGAACACTTCAGAGGATTCCATCACCGTGGGGGGGGGGAACGAACACTTCAGAGGATTCCATCACTGTGGGGGGGGGAACGAACACTTCAGAGGATTCCATCACCGTGTGGGGGGGGGGGGGGAAACGAACACTTCAAAGGATTCCCCCACCGTGGAGCGGGGGGCGGGAACGAACACTTCAGAGGATTCCATCACCGTGGGGGGAACGAACACTTCAAAGGATTCCCCCACCGTGGAGCGGGGGGCGGGAACGAACACTTCAGAGGATTCCATCACCGTGGGGGGGGGGGGGAACGAACACTTCAGAGGATTCCATCACCGTGGGGGGGGGACGAACACTTCAGAGGATTCCACCACCATGGGGGGGGGGAACTAACACTTCAGAGAATTCCACCACCGTGTGGGGGGGGGGTACGAAACTTCAGAGGATTCCATCACCGTGGGGGGGGGGGGGTGGGGAACGAACACTTCAGAGGATTCCACCGCCGTGGGGGGGGGGGGGGGGCGGAACGAACACTTCAGAGGATTCCATCACCGTGGGGGGGGGGGAACGAACACTTCAAAGGATTCCCCCACCGTGGTGCGGGGGGCGGGAACGAACACTACAGAGGATTCCATTACCGTGTGGGGGGGGGGGGAACGAACACTTCAAAGGATTCCCCCACCGTGAAGCGGGGGGCGGGAACGAACACTTCAGATGATTCCATCACCGTGGGGGGGGGGGAACGAACACTTCAGAGGATTCCATCACCGTGGGGTGGAATGAACACTTCAGAGGATTCCACCCCGTGTGGGGGGGGGGGGGGGAACGAACACTTCAGAGGATTCCATCACCGTGGGGGGGGGGAACGAACACTTCAGAGGATTCCACCGCCGTGGGGGGAGGGGGGACGAACACTACAGAGGATTCCATCACCGTGTGGGGGGGGGGAAATGAACACTTCAAAGGATTCCCCCACCGTGGGGGGAGGGGGGGAACGAACACTGCAGAGGATTCCATCACCGTGTGGGGGGGGAACGAACACTTCACAGGATTCCTCCGCCGTGGGGGGAGGGGGGAACGAACACTTCAGAGGATTCCATCACCGTGGGGGGGGGGGAACGAACACTTCAGAGGATTCCATCACCGTGGGGGGGGGGGAACGAACACTGCAGAGGATTCCATCACCGTGGGGGGGGGAACGAACACTTCAGAGGATTCCATCACCGTGTGGGGGGGGGGGTGGTACGAACACTTCAGAGGATTCCACCACCGTGTGTGTGGGGGGGGGGGAAACGAACACTTCAGAGGATTCCATCACCGTGGGGGGGGGGAACGAACACTTCAGAGGTTTCCATCACCGTGGGAGGGGGGAACGAACACTTCAGAGGATTCCACCACCGTGGGGGGGGGGGGAACGAACACTTCAGAGGATTCCACCACCGTGGGGGGGGGGACGAACACTTCAGAGGTTTCCACCGCCGTGGGGGGGGGGGGGGAACGAACACTTCAGAGGATTCCATCACCGTGGGGGGAACGAACACTTCAGAGGATTCCATCACCGTGGGGGGAACGAACACTTCAAAGGATTCCCCCACCGTGGAGCGGGGGGCGGGAACGAACACTTCAGAGGATTCCATCACCGTGGGGGGGGGGGGGGGAACGAACACTTCAGAGGATTCCATCACCGTGGGGGGGGGGAACGAACACTTCAGAGGATTCCACCACCGTGGGGGGGAACGAACGCTGCAGAGGATTCCACCACCGTGGGGGGGGGGGGGACGAACACTTCCTTGGTTACGAGTAGGACGCACTGTATATTACCCCCCCACACACTGACACCCTCGAAATAATCACCGCCGAAATAAATAAACATTTATGTTAACATAACGCATATATTTAAAAAATGCGCACACCCCACTAGGGACATAGGTACATCCTGCCTGTACCGCATGCACGTCTTTGCATAAATCACTGCATCATTTAAAAAAGTACTCTAAAATAATACGGTGTTATTATATTACATGATGCAACCACCTGCACGTTACAAGTTTCTTCCGAGTATCCCGGAATACACTACGCATCCCATAATACACTACGCATCCCATAATACACTACGCATCCCATAATACACTACGCATTCCATAATACATTGTGCATCCCATAATACACTGCGCATCCCATAATACATTGCGCATCCCATAATACACTACGCATCCCATAATACACTACGCATCCCATAACACACTGCGCATCCCATAATACACTACGCATCCCATAATACATTGTGCATCCCATAATACACTGCGCATCCCATAATACACTGTGCATCCCATAATACACTGCGCATCCCATAATACACTGTGCATCCCATAATACACTACGCATCCCATAATACACTACGCATTCCATAACATACTGCGCATCCCATAATACACTACGCATTCCATAATACATTGTGCATCCCATAATACACTGCGCATCCCATAATACATTGTGCATCCCATAACACTGTGCATCCCATAATACATTGCGCATCCCATAATACACTGTGCATCCCATAATACACTACGCATGATCACAGGGATTCGGCACGTTTGGGGGTACTAGTATATATATTTAAGTACAGGGATTCTACTCTGTGGGCTGTCAGATTTCGCATCGATCAGTAAAATGGCCCTATCTGAGACAATTTTGTACAAAGCTGTCCAAATATAACGCCTATCCCGAGTCTTTATATTGTTCTTCAAATAAAACACAACTTTAAGCTGCATGCATGTATACTTTGCAAACAATTGCCACAAACATTGGCCATAGCAGGTCACATTTCCGTACTAGGACACGGGTTCTGTCAGCAACAAAAAAAATCTTCGTCGGGAGAGTTTTAACTGTGAATAACAGTATCAATAAAATGTGTTTCCACTAACGTGTAGGTTTATTCGGCAAAAATGTACGTCAAAAAGAGATTTCGTAGCATTTTCAATTTGTTTTGAAAAATTCTAAAGCGGCGCAATTCGCGTTGAAACGAGCGTTGAAACGAGCGTTCTGATTGGATTATTAGAATGTAACCAAGATGTTTTTTATATATGAAGAATAATCATAGGATTCCACCGCCGTGGGGGGGGGGGGGCGGAACGAACACTTCAGAGGATTCCATCACCGTGGGGGGGGGGGGAACGAACACTTCAAAGGATTCCCCCACCGTGGAGCGAGGGGCGGGAACGAACACTTCAGAGGATTCCATCACCGTGGGGGGGGGGGGGGAACGAACACTTCAGAGGATTCCATCACCGTGGGGGGGGGGGGGAACGAACACTTCAGAGGATTCCACCGCCGTGGGGGGGGGGGGAACGAACACTTCAGAGGATTCCACTACCGTGTGTGGGGGGGGGGGAACGAACACTTCAGAGGATTCCACCACCGTGGAGCGGGGGGCGGGAACGAACACTTCAGAGGATTCCATCACCGTGGGGGGGGGGAACGAACACTTCAGAGGATTCCATCACTGTGGGGGGGGGAACGAACACTTCAGAGGATTCCATCACCGTGTGGGGGGGGGGGGGGAAACGAACACTTCAAAGGATTCCCCCACCGTGGAGCGGGGGGCGGGAACGAACACTTCAGAGGATTCCATCACCGTGGGGGGAACGAACACTTCAAAGGATTCCCCCACCGTGGAGCGGGGGGCGGGAACGAACACTTCAGAGGATTCCATCACCGTGGGGGGGGGGGGGAACGAACACTTCAGAGGATTCCATCACCGTGGGGGGGGGACGAACACTTCAGAGGATTCCACCACCATGGGGGGGGGGAACTAACACTTCAGAGAATTCCACCACCGTGTGGGGGGGGGGTACGAAACTTCAGAGGATTCCATCACCGTGGGGGGGGGGGGGTGGGGAACGAACACTTCAGAGGATTCCACCGCCGTGGGGGGGGGGGGGGGGCGGAACGAACACTTCAGAGGATTCCATCACCGTGGGGGGGGGGGAACGAACACTTCAAAGGATTCCCCCACCGTGGTGCGGGGGGCGGGAACGAACACTACAGAGGATTCCATTACCGTGTGGGGGGGGGGGGAACGAACACTTCAAAGGATTCCCCCACCGTGAAGCGGGGGGCGGGAACGAACACTTCAGATGATTCCATCACCGTGGGGGGGGGGGAACGAACACTTCAGAGGATTCCATCACCGTGGGGTGGAATGAACACTTCAGAGGATTCCACCCCGTGTGGGGGGGGGGGGGGGAACGAACACTTCAGAGGATTCCATCACCGTGGGGGGGGGGAACGAACACTTCAGAGGATTCCACCGCCGTGGGGGGAGGGGGGACGAACACTACAGAGGATTCCATCACCGTGTGGGGGGGGGGAAATGAACACTTCAAAGGATTCCCCCACCGTGGGGGGAGGGGGGGAACGAACACTGCAGAGGATTCCATCACCGTGTGGGGGGGGAACGAACACTTCACAGGATTCCTCCGCCGTGGGGGGAGGGGGGAACGAACACTTCAGAGGATTCCATCACCGTGGGGGGGGGGGAACGAACACTTCAGAGGATTCCATCACCGTGGGGGGGGGGGAACGAACACTGCAGAGGATTCCATCACCGTGGGGGGGGGAACGAACACTTCAGAGGATTCCATCACCGTGTGGGGGGGGGGGTGGTACGAACACTTCAGAGGATTCCACCACCGTGTGTGTGGGGGGGGGGGAAACGAACACTTCAGAGGATTCCATCACCGTGGGGGGGGGGAACGAACACTTCAGAGGTTTCCATCACCGTGGGAGGGGGGAACGAACACTTCAGAGGATTCCACCACCGTGGGGGGGGGGGGAACGAACACTTCAGAGGATTCCACCACCGTGGGGGGGGGGACGAACACTTCAGAGGTTTCCACCGCCGTGGGGGGGGGGGGGGAACGAACACTTCAGAGGATTCCATCACCGTGGGGGGAACGAACACTTCAGAGGATTCCATCACCGTGGGGGGAACGAACACTTCAAAGGATTCCCCCACCGTGGAGCGGGGGGCGGGAACGAACACTTCAGAGGATTCCATCACCGTGGGGGGGGGGGGGGGAACGAACACTTCAGAGGATTCCATCACCGTGGGGGGGGGGAACGAACACTTCAGAGGATTCCACCACCGTGGGGGGAACGAACGCTGCAGAGGATTCCACCACCGTGGGGGGGGGGGGGACGAACACTTCCTTGGTTACGAGTAGGACGCACTGTATATTACCCCCCCACACACTGACACCCTCGAAATAATCACCGCCGAAATAAATAAACATTTATGTTAACATAACGCATATATTTAAAAAATGCGCACACCCCACTAGGGACATAGGTACATCCTGCCTGTACCGCATGCACGTCTTTGCATAAATCACTGCATCATTTAAAAAAGTACTCTAAAATAATACGGTGTTATTATATTACATGATGCAACCACCTGCACGTTACAAGTTTCTTCCGAGTGTTGCCAAGCTTCACACATACTTTAATTCAATTACAAATGTAGACACCAGATTATTGTATCACAGTGGGTACTAGATTATTGTATCACAGTGGGTACTAGATTATTGTATCACAGTGGGTACTAGATTATTGTATCACAGTGGGTACTAGATTATTGTATCACAGTGGGTACTAGATTATTGTATCACAGTGGGTACTAGATTATTGTATCACAGTGGGTACTAGAGCATACAACAGTTGTGGATTCATGATGTGTATTATTAAAGATGCATAGGTATATCGCGGCGTCGGGCGTCATAAAACACTGTGCATCCCATAATACATTATCCACCCATAATACATTGCACATCCCACAATACATTGCGCATCCCATAATACATTGCACATACCATAATACACTGCGCATCCCATAATACATTGCGAATCCCATAATACATTGCTCATCCCATAATACACTGCGCATCCCATAATACACTGCACATCCCATAATACACTGTGCATCCCATAATACATTACGCGTCCCATAATACACTGTGCATCCCATAATACACTGTGCATCCCATAATACACTGCGCATCCCATAATACACTGTGCATCCCATAATACACTGTGCATCCCATAATCACTGCGCATCCCATAATACACTGTGCATCCCATAATACATTGCGCATCCCATAATACACTGCGCATCCCATAATACATTGCGCATCCCATAATACACTGTGCATCCCATAATACACTGCGCATCCCATAATACACTGTGCATCCCATAATACATTGCGCATCCCATAATACACTGCGCATCCCATAATACATTGCGCATCCCATAATACACTGTGCATCCCATAATACATTGCTCACCCCATAATACTACTCTGCGCATCCCATACTACACTGTGCATCCCATAATACACTGTGCATCCCATAATACATTGCGCATCCCATAATACATTGCACATACCATAATACACTGCGCATCCCATAATACATTTTGCATCCCATAATACACTGTGTATCCCATAATACATTGCAGATCCCATAATACACTGCGCATCCCATAATACACTGTGCATCCCATAATACATTGTGCAACCCATAATACATTGCGCATCCCATAATACATTGCGCATCCCATAATACATTGCGCATCCCATAATGCATTGCGCATCCCATAATACACTGTGCATCCCATAATATATTACGGATCCCATAATACACTGCGTATCCCATAATACATTGCACATCCCATAATACATTGCGCATCCCATAATACATTGCGCATCCCATATACACTGCGCATCCCATAATACATTGCGCATCCCATAATACACTGAGCATCCCATAATATATTACGGATCCCATAATACACTGCTTATCCCATAATACATTGCACATCCCATAATACATTGCACATCCCATAATACACTGCGCATCCCATAATACATTGCGCATCCCATAATACATTGCGCATCGCATAATACATTGTTCATCCCATAATACACTGCGCATCCCATAATACATTGCGCATCCCATAATACATTGCACATACCATAATACACTGCGCATCCCATAATACATGCGCATCCCATAATACACTGCGCATCCCATAATACATTGCGCATCCCATAATACATTGCGCATCCCATAATACATTGCGCATCCCATAATACACTGCACAACCCATAATACACTGCGTATCCCATAATACATTTGCGCATCCCATAATACATTGCACATACCATAATACACTGCGCATCCCATAATACATTGCGCATCCGATAATACATTGCGGAACCCATAATACACTGCGCATCCCATAATACACTGTGCATCCCATAATACATTGCGCACCCCATAAGACTACTCTGCGCATCCCATACTACACTGTGCATCCCATAATACACTGTGCATCCCATAATACATTGCGCATCCCATAATACATTGCACATACCATAATACACTGCGCATTCCATAATACATTTTGCATCCCATAATACACTGTGTATCCCATAATACATTGCGGATCCCATAATATACTGCGCATCCCATAATACACTGTGCATCCCATAATACATTGCGCATCCCATAATACACTGTGCATCCCATAATACACTGTGCATCCCATAATACACTGCGCATCCCATAATACACTGTGCATCCCATAATACACTGTGCATCCCATAATACACTGCGCATCCCATAATACACTGTGCATCCCATAATACATTGCGCATCCCATAATACATTGCGGAACCCATACTACATTGCGGATCCCATCATACACTGTGCATCCCATAATACATTGCACATCCCATAATACATTGCACATCCCATAATACATTGCGCATCCCATAATACACTGCGCATCCCATAATACATTGCGCATCCCATAATACATTGCGGATCCCATAATACACTGTGCATCCCATAATACATTACGGATCCCATAATACATTGCGGATCACATAATACATTGCACATCCCATAATACACTGTGCATCCCATAATACATTATGGATCCCATAATACATTGCGGATCACATAATACATTGCGGATCCCATAATACACTGTGCATCCCATAATACATTACAGATCCCATAATACATTGCGGATCACATAATACATTGCGGATCCCATAATACATTGCACATCCCATAATACACTGCGTATCCCATAATACATTGCGGATCCCATCATACACTGCGTATCCCATAATACATTACGGATCCCATAATACATTGCGGATCCCATGATACATCGCAGATCCCATAATACACTGTGCATCCCACAATACACTGCGCATCCCATAATACACTGCGCATCCCATAATACATTGCGCATCCCATAAAACACTGCGCATCCCATAATACATTGCACATCCCATAATACATCCCATAATACAGTGCGCATCCCATAATACATTGCACATCCCATAATACATCCCACAATACACTGCACATCCCATAATACACTGCGTATCCCATAATACATTGCGCATCCCATAATACATTGCACATCCCATAATACATTGCACATACCATAATACACTGCGCATCCCATAATACATTGCGCATCCCATAATACACTGCGCATCCCATAATACATTGCACATCCCATAATACATTGTGCATCCCATAATACACTGTGCATCCCATAATACATTGCGCATCCCATAATACACTGTGCATCCCATAATACATTGCACATCCCATAATACATTGCGCATCCCATAATACATTGTGCATCCCATAATACACTGTGCATCCCATAATACATTGCGCATCCCATAATACACTGCGGATTCCATAATGCACTGTGCATCCCATAATACATTGTGCATCCCATAATACATTGCGCATCCCATAATACATTGCGCATCCCATAATACATTGCGCATTCCATAATACATTTGCGCATCCCATAATACACTGCGCATCCCATAATACATTGCGCATCCCATACTACATTGCGCATCCCATAATACATTGCGCATCCCATAATACACTGTGCATCCCATAATACATTGCGCATCCCATAATACACTGCGCATCCCATAATACACTGTGCATCCCATAATACATTGCGCATACCATAATACACTGCGCATCCCATAATACACTGCGCATCCCATAATACACTGTGCATCCCATAATACACTGCGCATCCCATAATACACTGTGCATCCCATAATACACTGCGGATTCCATAATACACTGCGCATACCATAATACATTGCGCATCCCATAATACATTGCGGATCCCATAATACATTGCGCATCCCATAATACACTGCGCATACCATAATACATTGGGCATCCCATAATACATTGTGCATCCCATAATGCACTACGCATCCCATAATACACTACGCATCCCATAATACATTGCGGATTCCATAATACACTACGCATCCCATAATACATTGCGCATACCATAATACACTGCGCATCCCATAATACACTGCGGATACCATAATACACTGCGCATCACATTTCATTTGGGTGCAATACACTCGCCAGTTGCCACTGCCATATAAACATACACATATAAATACGTTTATATTGTAACAGAGAAAGTCTTTGAATATTCTTAATTCACTTCTGTGTAGCAACTAATTACAAATGTTTTTTTTTATAAAAGTGAAGTAACTTTCGCATACACAGGCCGTCCCTTAAAGCCAGGGGAACACCAAACACCGCGCCCCACACCTAACACCCCCTTCCAAACTTAGCCAAGCACAACGCACACCAAACCCGGCCCCAAACTCAGCGCACATCCAAAGCAGCTGGCCAAAGTCATACAATATATTATGAGAGCATAGAATTCTTGCCCCACAATAAGAAATTGTCTTGCAGCTATTTAATCTACTGTCAGGATACAGAATAGAACAAAATTCCAGAGGATATTCTGGAATAGGTCTCTGTCTGTATCATGCACTATTCTGCAAAAATCTAAAAAGAAACTAATCTCTCCAGGAGGCGTCGCTCATATGGGCAATATACGATAAATAAACGTAAAACACACAGAACAGAACAGAACAGAACAGAACAGTTTATGACATTTACACATTTAGTTTATATAAATTTATTTTAGCTCGATTGCGAAAAAAGTTATTTCAACTTATATTAATCACTCTCGAGACCTCATTCTTGATGGAATCCATCGCCACGAGGGAGAGAGAGGAGGCAACGTAAATTAAATGCCTTGCCTAAGGGCACAATCGTAGCGGCTCCATCGGGGCTCGAACTCCGGACCTTTCGCACCTGAAGCGAACTTGCATCCACTGCGCTATCACGACTTCCACGTTCCACGACTTTACACATTTATATTATTTCTAATAGCTAAAGATAATTTTACATAATGTGGCTAAATTAGGTATAGTATTATTATTATTATCGGAACTCATTAATCAACGATCTATTGCAATAGTTTGTATATCAACGGTATATTGCAATAGTTTGTATATCAACGGTATATTGCAATAGTTTGTATATCGACGATCTATTGCAATAGTTTGTATATCAACGGTATATTGCAATAGTTTGTATATCGACGATCTATTGCAATAGTTTGTATATAGACGGTATATTGCAATAGTTTGTATATAGACGGTATATTGCAATAGTTTGTATATCGACGATCTATTGCAATAGTTTGTATATCGACGATCTATTGCAATAGTTTGTATATCGACACTCTATTGCAATAGTTTGTATATAGACGGTATATTGCAATAGTTTGTATATAGACGGTATATTGCAATAGTTTGTATATATACGGTCTATTGCAATAGTTTGTATATAGACGATCTATTGCAATAGTTTGTATATAGACGGTATATTGCAATAATTTGTATATAGACGGTATATTGCAATAGTTTGTATATATACGGTATATTGCAATAGTTTGTATATAGACGATCTATTGCAATAGTTTGTATATATACGGTCTATTGCAATAGTTTGTATATAGACGGTATATTGCAATAGTTTGTATATAGACGGTCTATTGCAATAGTTTGTATATAGCCGATCTATTGCAATATCTTGTATGCAGACGGTCTATTGCAATAGTTTGTATATAGACGGTCTATTGCAATAGTTTGTAGATAGACGATCTATTGCAATAGTTTGTATATAGACGGTATATTGCAATAGTTTGTATATAGACGGTATGTAGTGTGTATACAGACGGTATGTAGTGTGTATACAGCCGGTATGTAGTGTGTATGCAGACGGTATGTAGTATGTATACAGACGGTATGTAGTGTGTATACATACGGTATGTAGTGTGTATGCCAACGGTATGTAGTGTGTATATAGACGGTATGTAGTGTGTATACAGACGGTATGTAGTGTGTATACAGACGGTATGTAGTGTGTATACAGCCGGTATGTAGTGTGTATGCAGACGGTATGTAGTATGTATACAGACGGTATGTAGTGTGTATACATACGGTATGTAGTGTGTATGCCAACGGTATGTAGTGTGTATATAGACGGTATGTAGTGTGTATTCAGACGGTATGTAGCGTGTATACAGACAGTATGTAGTGTGTATACAGACGGTATGTAGTGTGTATACAGACGGTATGTAGTGTGTATACAGCCGGTATGTAGTGTGTATGCAGACGGTATGTAGTATGTATACAGACGGTATGTAGTGTGTATACAAACGGTATGTAGTGTGTATGCATACGGTATGTAGTGTGTATATAGACGGTATGTAGTGTGTATTCAGACAGTATGTAGCATGTATACAGACGGTATGTAGTGTGTATACAGACGGTATGTAGTGTGTATACATACGGTATGTAATATGTATACAGACGGTATGTAGTGTGTATACAGACGGTATGTAGTGTGTATACAGACGGTATGTAGTATGTATACAGACGGTATGTAGTGTGTATACAGACGGTATGTAGTGTGTATACAGACAGTATGTAGTATGTATACAGACGGTATGTAGTGTGTATACAGACGGTATGTAGTGTGTATACAGATGGTCTATGGTGTGTGTATACAGACGGTATGTAGTGTGTATATAGACGGTATGTAGAGTGTATACAGACTGTATGTATTGTGTATACAGACGGTATGTAGTGTGTATACAGACGGTATGTAGTGTGTATACAGACGGTATGTAGTGTGTATACAGACGGTATGTAATGTGTATACAGACGGTATGTAGTGTGTATACAGACGGTATGTAGTGTGTATACAGACGGTCTGTAGTGTGTATACAGACGGTATGTAGTGCATACAGACAGTCTATGGTGTGTGTATACAAACGGTATGTAGAGTGTATACAGACGGTATGTAGTGTGTATACAGACGGTATGTAGGGTGTATACAGACGGTCTATGGTGTTTGTATACAGACGGTATGTAGTGTGTATACAGACGGTCTATGATGTGTGCATACAGACGGTATGTAGTGTGTATACAGACGGTATGTAGTGTGTATACAGACGGTATGTAGGGTGTATACAGATGGTCTATGGTGTGTGTATACAGACGGAATGTAGTGTGTATACAGACGGTCTATGGTGTGTGTATACAGACGGTATGTAGTGTGAATACAGACGGTATGTAGTATGTATACAGACGGTATGTAGTGTGTATACAGACGGTATGGTGTGTGCATACAGACGATATTTAGTGTGTATACAGACGGTATGTAGTGTGTATACAGACGGTATGTAGTGTGTATACAGACGGTATGTAGTGTGTATACAGACTGTATGTAGGGTGTATACAGACGGTATGTAGTGTGTATATAGACGGTATGGTGTGTGTATACAGACGGTATGTAGTATGTATACAGAGGGTATGTAGTGTGTATACAGACGGTATGTAGTATGTATACAGACGGTATGTAGTGTGTATATAGACGGTATGGTGTGTGCATACAGACGATATGTAGTGTGTATACAGATGGTATGTAGTGTGTATACAGACGATATGTAGTGTGTATACAGACGGTATGTAGTGTGTATACAGATGGTATGTAGTGTATATACAGACGGTATGTAGTGTGTATACAGACGGTATGCAGTGTGTATACAGACGGTATGTAGTGTGTATACAAACGATATGTAGTGTGTATACAGACGATATGTAGTGTGTATACAGATGGCATGTGGTGTGTATACAGACGATATGTAGTGTGTATACAGACGGTATGTAGTGTGTATACAGACGGTATGTAGTGTGTATACAGACGATATGTAGTGTGTATACAGACGGTATGTAGTGTGTATACATACGGTATGTAATATGTATACAGACGGTATGTAGTGTGTATACAGACGGTATGTAGTGTGTATACAGACGGTATGTAGTATGTATACAGACGGTATGTAGTGTGTATACAGACGGTATGTAGTGTGTATACAGACAGTATGTAGTATGTATACAGACGGTATGTAGTGTGTATACAGACGGTATGTAGTGTGTATACAGACGGTCTATGGTGTGTGTATACAGACGGTATGTAGTGTGTATATAGACGGTATGTAGAGTGTATACAGACTGTATGTATTGTGTATACAGACGGTATGTAGTGTGTATACAGACGGTATGTAGTGTGTATACAGACGGTATGTAGTGTGTATACAGACGGTATGTAATGTGTATACAGACGGTATGTAGTGTGTATACAGACGGTATGTAGTGTGTATACAGACGGTCTGTAGTGTGTATACAGATGGTATGTAGTGTATACAGACGGTCTATGTTGTGTGTATACAGACGGTATGTAGAGTGTATACAGACGGTATGTAGTGTGTATACAGACGGTATGTAGGGTGTATACAGACGGTCTATGGTGTTTGTATACAGACGGTATGTAGTGTGTATACAGACGGTCTATGGTGTGTGCATACAGACGGTATGTAGTGTGTATACAGATGGTATGTAGTGTGTATACAGACGGTATGTAGGGTGTATACAGACGGTCTATGGTGTGTGTATACAGACGGTATGTAGTGTGTATACAGACGGTCTATGGTGTGTGTATACAGACGGTATGTAGTGTGTATACAGATGGTATGTAGTATGTATACAGACGGTATGTAGTGTGTATATAGACGGTATGGTGTGTGCATACAGACGATATGTAGTGTGTATACAGATGGTATGTAGTGTGTATACAGACGGTATGTAGTGTGTATACAGACGGTATGTAGTGTGTATACAGATGGTATGTAGTGTATATACAGACGGTATGTAGTGTGTATACAGACGGTATGTAGTGTGTATACAGACGGTATGTAGTGTGTATACAAACAATATGTAGTGTGTATACAGACGATATGTAGTGTGTATACAAACGGTATGTATACAGATGGTATGTAGTGTGCATACAGACGGTATGTAGTGTATATACAGACGGTATGTAGTGTGCATACAGATGGTATGTAGTGTGTATACAGACGGTATGTAGTGTGTATACAGACGGTCTATGGTGTGTGTGTATACAGACGGTATGTAGAGTGTATACAGACGGTATGTAGGGTGTATACAGATGGTCTATGGTGTGTGTATACAGACGGTATGTAGTGTGTGTATACAGACGGTATGTAGTGTGTATACAGACGGTATGGTGTGTGCATACAGATGGTATGTAGTGTGTATACAGACGGTATGTAGTGTGTATACAGACGGTATGTAGTGTGTATACAGTAGGTATGTAGTGTGTATACAGACGGTATGTAGTGTGTATACAGACGGTATGTAGTGTGTATACAGACGGCATGTGGTGTGTATACAGACGGTATGTAGTGTGTATACAGACGGTATGTAGTGTGTATACAGACGATATGTAGTTTGTATACAGACGGTATGTAGTGTGTATACATTCGATATGTAGTGTGTATACAGACGGCATGTAGTGTGTATACAGACGGCATGTAGTGTGTATATAGACGGTATGTAGTGTGTATACAGACGGTATGTAGTGTGTATACAGACGGTATGTAGTGTGTATACATACGATATGTAGTGTGTATACAGACGGTATGTAGTGTGTATACAGACGATATGTAGTGTGTATACAGACGGTCTATGGTGTGTATACAGATGGGATGTAGTGTGTATACAGATGGTATGTAGTGTGTATACAGACGGTATGTAGTGTGTATGCAGACGGTATGTAGTGTGAATACAGATAGTATGTAGTGTGTATACAGACGGTATGTAGTGTGTATACAGATGGTATGTAGTGTGTATACAGATGGCATGTAGTGTGTATACAGACGGTCTATGGTGTGTATACAGACGGGATGTAGTGTTTATACAGATGGTATGTAGTGTGTATACAGACAGTATGTAGTGTGTATACAGATGGTATGTAGTGTATATACAGACAGTATGTAGTATGTATACAGACGGTATGTAGTGTGTATACAGATGGTATGTAATGTGTATACAGATGGTATGTAGTGTGTATACAGACGGTATGTAGTGTGTATACAGATGGTATGTAGTGTATATACAGACAGTATGTAGTATGTATACAGACGGTATGTAGTGTGTATACAGATGGTATGTAGTGTGTATACAGACGGTATGTAGTGTGTATACAGACGGTATGTAGTGTGTATACAGATGGTATGTAGTGTGTGTACAGACGGCATGTAGTGTGTATACAGACGGTATGTAGTGTGTGTACAGATGGTATGTAGTGTGTATACAGACGGTATGTAGTGTGTATACAGATGATATGTAGTGTCTATACAGACGGCATGTAGTGTGTATACAGACGGTCTATGGTGTGTGTATACAGACGGTATGTAGTGTGTATACAGATGGTATGTAGTGTGTATACAGACGGTATGTAGTGTGTATACAGACGGTATGTAGAGTGTATACAGATGGTATGTAGTGTATATACAGACAGTATGTAGTATGTATACAGACGGTATGTAGTGTGTATACAGATGGTATGGATTGTGTATACAGATGGTATGTAGTGTGTATACAGACAGCATGTAGTGTGTATACAGACAGCATGTAGTGTGTATACAGACGGTATGTAGTGTGTATACATATGGTATGTAGTATGTATACAGACGGGATGTAGTGTGTATACAGATGGTATGTAGTGTGTATACAGATGGTATGTAGTGTGTATACAGACGGTATGTAGTGTGTATACAGACAGTATGTAGTGTGTATACAGACGGTATGTAGTAGGTATACAGACGGTATGTAGTGTGTATACAGACGGTATGTAGTGTGTATACAGACGGTATGTAGTGTGTATACAGATGGTATGTATTGTGTATACAGATGGTATGTAGTGTGTATACAGACAGCATGTAGTGTGTATACAGACAGCATGTAGTGTGTATACAGACGGTATGTAGTGTGTATACATATGGTATGTAGTGTGTATACAGACGGGATGTAGTGTGTATACAGATGGTATGTAGTGTGTATACAGATGGTATGTAGTGTGTATACAGACGGTATGTAGTGTGTATACAGACGGTATGTAGTGTGTATACAGACGGTATGTAGTAGGTATACAGACGGTATGTAGTGTGTATACAGACGGTATGTAGTGTGTATACAGACGGTATGTAGTGTATACAGACGGTCTATGGTGTGTGTATACAGATGGTATGTAGAGTGTATACAGACGGTATGTAGTGTGTATACAGACGGTATGTAGTGTGTATACAGATGGTATGTAGTGTGTATACAGACGGTATGGTGTGTGCATACAGACAGTATGTAGTGTGTATACAGACGGTATGTAGTGTGTATACAGACGGTATGTAGTGTGTATACAGACGGTATGTAGTGTGTATACAGACGGTATGTAGTGTGTATACAGACGGCATGTGGTGTGTATACAGACGATATGTAGTGTGTATACAGATGGTATGTAGTGTGTATACAGACGATATGTAGTTTGTATACAGACGGTATGTAGTGTGTATACAGACGGTATGTAGTGTGTATACAGACGGTATGTAGTGTGTATACAGACGGTATGTAGTGTGTATACAGTCGATATGTAGTGTGTATACAGACGGTATGTAGTGTGTATACAGACGGCATGTAGTGTGTATACAGACGGTATGTAGTGTGCATACAGACGGTATGTAGTGTGTATACAGACGGTATGTAGTGTGTATACATACGATATGTAGTGTGTATACAGACGGTATGTAGTGTGTATACAGACGATATGTAGTGTGTATACAGACGGCATGTAGTGTGTATACAGACGGTATGTAGTGTGTATACAGACGGTATGTAGTGTGTATACAGACGGTATGTAGTGTGTATACAGACGGTATGTAGTGTGTATACAGACGTTATGTAGTGTGTATACAGTCGATATGTAGTGTGTATACAGACGGTATGTAGTGTGTATACAGACGGTATGTAGTGTGTATACAGATGGTATGTAGTGTGTATACAGACGGTATGTAGTATGTATACAGACGGTATGTAGTGTGTATACAGACGGTATGTAGTGTGTATACAGACAGTATGTAGTGTGCATACAGACGGTATGTAGTGTGTATACAGACGGTATGTAGTGTGTATACAGACGGTATGTAGTGTGTATACAGACGTTATGTAGTGTGTATACAGACGGTATGTAGTGTGTATACAGACGGTATGTAGTGTGTATACAGACGGTATGTAGTATGTATACAGATGGTATGTAGTGTGTATACAGACGGTATGTAGTGTGTATACAGACGGTATGTAGTGTGTATACAGACGGTCTATGGTGTGTATACAGACGGTATGTAGTGTGTATACAGACGGTATGTAGTGTGTATACAGACGGTATGTAGTGTGTATACAGATGGTCTATGGTGTGTATACAGACGGTATGTAGTATGTATACAGACGGTATGTAGTGTGTATACAGACGGTATGTAGTATGTATACAGATGGTATGTAGTGTGTATACAGACGGTATGTAGTGTGTATACAGACGGTATGTAGTTTGTACACAGACGGTCTATGGTGTGTATACAGACGGTATGTAGTGTGTATACAGACGGTATGTAGTGTGTATACAGACGGTCTATGGTGTGTATACAGACGGTATGTAGTATGTATACAGACGGTATGTAGTGTGTATACAGATGGTATATGGTGTGTGTATACAGACGGTATGTAGTGTGTATACAGACGGTATGTTGTGTGTATACAGATGGTATGTAGTGTGTATACAGACGGTATGTAGTGTGTATACAGACGGTCTATGGTGTGTGTATACAGACGGTATGTAGTGTGTATACAGACGGTATGTAGTGTGTATACAGACGGTATGTAGGGTGTATACAGACGGTCTATAGTGTGTGTATACAGACGGTATGTAGTGTGTATACAGACGGTATGTAGTGTGTATACAGACGGTATGGTGTGTGCATACAGACGGTATGTAGTGTGTATACAGACGGTATGTAGTGTGTATACAGACAGTATGTAGTGTGTATACAGACGTTATGTAGTGTGTATACAGACGGCATGTGGTGTGTATACAGACGATATGTAGTGTGTATACAGACGGTATGTAGTGTGTATACAGACGATATGTAGTTTGTATACAGACGGTATGTAGTGTGTATACAGTCGATATGTAGTGTGTATACAGACGGCATGTAGTGTGTATACAGACAGCATGTAGTGTGTATACAGACGGTATGTAGTGTGTATACAGACGGTATGTAGTGTGTATACAGACGTTATGTAGTGTGTATACAGACGGTATGTAGTGTGTATACAGACGGTATGTAGTGTGTATACAGACGGTATGTTGTGTGTATACAGATGGTATGTAGTGTGTATACAGACGGTATGTAGTGTGTATACAGACGGTATGTAGTGTGTATACAGACGGTCTATGGTGTGTGTATACAGACGGTATGTAGTGTGTATACAGACGGTATGTAGTATACAGACGGTATGTAGTATACAGACGGTATGTAGTATACAGACGGTATGTAGTGTGTATACAGACGGTATGTAGTGTGTATACAGACGGTATGTAGTGTGTATACAGACGGTATGTAGTGTGTATACAGACGGTATGTAGTGTGTATACAGACGGTATGTAGTGTGTATACAGACGGTATGTAGTGTGTATACAGACGGTATGTAGTGTGCATACATACGGTATGTAGTGTGTATACATACGGTATGTAGTATGTATACAGACGGTATGTAGTGTGTATACAGACGGTATGTAGTGTGTATACAGACGGTATGTAGTGTGTATACAGACGGTATGTAGTGTGTATACAGACGGTATGTAGTGTGTATACAGACGGTATGTAGTGTGTATACAGACGGTATGTAGTGTGTATACAGACGGTATGTAGTGTGTATACAGACGGTATGGTGTGTATACAGACGGTATGTAGTGTGTATACAGACGGTATGTAGTGTGTATACAGACGGTATGTAGTGTGTATACAGACGGTATGTAGTGTGTATACAGACGGTATGTAGTGTGTATACAGACGGTATGTAGTTGTATACAGACGGTATGTAGTGTGTATACAGACGGTATGTATGTGTATACAGACGGTATGTAGTGTGTATACAGACGGTATGTAGTGTGTATACAGACGGTATGTAGTGTGTATACAGACGGTATGTAGTGTGTATACAGACGGTATGTAGTGTGTATACAGACGGTATGTAGTGTGTATACAGACGGTATGTAGTGTGTATACAGACGGTATGTAGTGTGTATACAGACGGTATGTAGTGTGTATACAGACGGTATGTAGTGTGTATACAGACGGTAGTAGTGTGTATACAGACGGTATGTAGTGTGTATACAGACGGTATGTAGTGTGTATACAGACGGTATGTAGTGTATACAGAGGTAGTGTGTGTATACAGACGGTATGTAGTGTGTATACAGACGGTATGTAGTGTGTATACAGACGGTATGTAGTGTGTATACAGACGGTATGTAGTGTGTATACAGACGGTATGTAGTGTGTATACAGACGGTATGTAGTGTGTATACATACGGTATGTAGTATGTATACAGACGGTATGTAGTGTGTATACAGACGGTATGTAGTATGTATACATACGATATGTAGTGTGTATACAGACGGTATGTAGTGTGTATACAGATGGTATGTAGTGTGTATACAGACGGTATGTAGTGTGTATACAGACGGTATGTAGTGTGTATACAGATGGTATGTAGTGTGTATACAGACGGTATGTAGTGTGTATACAGACGGTATGTAGTGTGTATACAGACGGCATGTAGTATGTATACAGACGGTATGTAGTGTGTATACAGATGGTATGTAGTGTGTATACAGACGGTATGTAGTGTGTATACAGATGGTATGTAGTGTGTATACAGACGGCATGTAGTGTGTATACAGACGGTCTATGGTGTGTATACAGACGTTATGTAGTGTGTATACAGTCGATATGTAGTGTGTATACAGACGGTATGTAGTGTGTATACAGACGGTATGTAGTGTGTATACAGACAGTATGTAGTGTGTATACAGACGGTATGTAGTGTGTATACAGACGGTATGTAGTGTGTATACAGACGGTATGTAGTGTGTATACAGACGGTATGTAGTGTGTATACAGACGGTATGTAGTGTGTATACAGACGGTATGTAGTGTGTATACAGACGGTATGTAGTGTGTATACAGACGGTATGTAGTGTGTATACAGACGGTATGTAGTGTGTATACAGACGGTATGTAGTGTGTATACAGACGGTATGTAGTGTGTATACAGACGGTATGTAGTGTGTATACAGACGGTATGTAGTGTGTATACAGACGGTATGTAGTGTGTATACAGACGGTATGTAGTGTGTATACAGACGGTATGTAGTGTGTATACAGACGGTATGTAGTGTGTATACAGACGGTATGTAGTGTGTATACAGACGGTATGTAGTGTGTATACAGACGGTATGTAGTGTGTATACAGACGGTATGTAGTGTGTATACAGACGGTATGTAGTGTGTATACAGACGGTATGTAGTATGTATACAGACGGTATGTAATATACAGACGGTATGTAGTGTGTATACAGACGGTATGTAGTGTGTATACAGACGGTATGTAGTGTGTATACAGACGGTATGTAGTATGTATACAGACGGTATGTAGTGTGTATACAGACGGTATGTAGTGTGTATACAGACGGTATGTAGTGTGTATACAGACGGTATGTAGTGTGTATACAGACGGTATGTAGTGTGTATACAGACGGTATGTAGTGTGTATACAGACGGTATGTAGTGTGTATACAGACGGTCTATGGTGTGTATACAGACGGTATGTAGTGTGTATACAGACGGTATGTAGTGTGTATACAGATGGTCTTGTGTGTATACAGACGGTATGTAGTGTGTATACAGACGGTATGTAGTGTGTATACAGACGGTATGTAGTATGTATACAGACGGTATGTAGTGTGTATACAGACGGTATGTAGTGTGTATACAGACGGTCTATGGTGTGTATACAGACGGTATGTAGTGTGTATACAGACGGTATGTAGTGTGTATACAGACGGTATATGGTGTGTATACAGACGGTATGTAGTGTGTATACAGACGGTATGTAGTGTGTATACAGACGGTATATGGTGTGTGTATACAGACGGTATGTAGTGTGTATACAGACGGTATGTAGTGTGTATACAGACGGTATGTAGTGTGTATACAGACGGTATGTAGTGTGTATACAGACGGTATGTAGTGTGTATACAGACGGTATGTAGTGTGTATACAGACGGTATGTAGTGTGTATACAGACGGTATGTAGTGTGTATACAGACGGTCTATGGTGTGTGT
>CM026397.1:73566101-73629252 GCA_014843695.1 Archivesica marissinica
TATGTAGTGTGTATACAGACGGTATGTAGTGTGTATACAGACGGTATGTAGTGTGTATACAGACGGTATGTAGTGTGTATACAGACGGTATGTAGTGTGTATACAGACGGTATGTAGTGTGTATACAGACGGTATGTAGTGTGTATACAGACGGTATGTAGTGTGTATACAGACGGTATGTAGTGTGTATACAGATGGTCTATGGTGTGTATACAGACGGTATGTAGTGTGTATACAGACGGTATGTAGTGTGTATACAGACGGTATGTAGTGTGTATACAGACGGTATGTAGTGTGTATACAGACGGTATGTAGTGTGTATACAGACGGTATGTAGTGTGTATACAGACGGTATGTAGTGTGTATACAGACGGTATGTAGTGTGTATACAGACGGTATATGGTGTGTATACAGACGGTATGTAGTGTGTATACAGACGGTATGTAGTGTGTATACAGACGGTATGTGTGTGTATACAGACGGTATGTAGTGTGTATACAGACGGTATGTAGTGTGTATACAGACGGTATGTAGTGTGTATACAGACGGTATGTAGTGTGTATACAGACGGTATGTAGTGTGTATACAGACGGTATGTAGTGTGTATACAGACGGTATGTAGTGTGTATACAGACGGTATGTAGTGTGTATACAGACGGTATGTGTGTGTATACAGACGGTATGTAGTGTGTATACAGACGGTATGTAGTGTGTATACAGACGTATGTAGTGTGTATACAGACGGTATGTAGTGTGTATACAGACGGTATGTAGTGTGTATACAGACGGTATGTAGTGTGTATACAGACGGTATGTAGTGTGTATACAGACGGTATGTAGTGTGTATACAGACGGTATATAGTGTGTATACAGACGGTATGTAGTGTGTATACAGACGGTATGTAGTGTGTATACAGACGGTATGTAGTGTGTATACAGACGGTATGTAGTGTGTATACAGACGGTATGTAGTGTGTATACAGACGGTATGTAGTGTGTATACAGACGGTATGTAGTGTGTATACAGACGGTATGTAGTGTGTATACAGACGGCATGTGGTGTGTATACAGACGATATGTAGTGTGTATACAGACGGTATGTAGTGTGTATACAGACGATATGTAGTTTGTATACAGACGGTATGTAGTGTGTATACAGTCGATATGTAGTGTGTATACAGACGGCATGTAGTGTGTATACAGACGGCATGTAGTGTGTATACAGACGGTATGTAGTGTGCATACAGACGGTATGTAGTGTGTATACAGACGGTATGTAGTGTGTATACAGACGATATGTAGTGTGTATACAGACGGTATGTAGTGTGTATACAGACGATATGTAGTGTGTATACAGACGGCATGTAGTGTGTATACAGACGGTATGTAGTGTGTATACAGACGGTATGTAGTGTGTATACAGACGGTATGTAGTGTGTATACAGACGGTATGTAGTGTGTATACAGACGTTATGTAGTGTGTATACAGTCGATATGTAGTGTGTATACAGACGGTATGTAGTGTGTATACAGACGGTATGTAGTGTGTATACAGACGGTATGTAGTGTGTATACAGACGGTATGTAGTGTGTATACAGACGTTATGTAGTGTGTATACAGACGGTATGTAGTGTGTATACAGACGGTATGTAGTGTGTATACAGACGGTATGTTGTGTGTATACAGATGGTATGTAGTGTGTATACAGACGGTATGTAGTGTGTATACAGACGGTATGTAGTGTGTATACAGACGGCATGTAGTGTGTATACAGACGGTATGTAGTGTGTATACAGACGATATGTAGTGTGTATACAGACGGTATGTAGTGTGTATACAGACGGTATGTAGTGTGTATACAGATGGTATGTAGTGTGTATACAGACGGTATGTAGTGTGCATACATACGGTATGCATTGTGTATACAGACGGTATGTAGTGTGTATACAGACGGTATGTAGTGTGTATACAGATGGTATGTAGTGTGTATACAGACGGTATGTAGTGTGTATACAGACGGTATGTAGTGTGTATACAGACGATATGTAGTGTGTATACAGATGGCATGTAGTGTGTATACAGACGGTATGTAGTGTGTATACAGACGGTCTATGGTGTGTATACAGACGGTATGTAGTATGTATACAGATGGTATGTAGTGTGTATACAGACGGTATGTAGTGTGTATACAGACGGTATGTAGTGTGTATACAGACGGTATGTAGTGTGTATACAGACGGTATGTAGTGTGTATACAGACGGTATGTAGTGTGTATACAGACGGTCTATGTGTGTATACAGACGGTATGTAGTGTATACAGATGGTATGTAGTGTGTATACAGACGGTATGTAGTGTGTATACAGACGGTATGGTGTGTATACAGACGGTATGTAGTGTGTATACAGACGGTATGTAGTGTGTATACAGACGGTATGGTGTGTATACAGACGGTATGTATGTATACAGACGGTATGTAGTGTGTATACAGACGGTATGGTGTGTATACAGACGGTATGTAGTGTGTATACAGATGGTATGTAGTGTGTATACAGACGGTATGTAGTGTGTATACAGACGGTATGTAGTGTGTATACAGACGGTATGTAGTGTGTATACAGACGGTATGTAGTGTGTATACAGACGGTATGTAGTGTGTATACAGACGGTATATGGTGTGTATACAGACGGTATGTAGTGTGTATACAGACGGTATGTAGTGTGTATACAGACGGTATGTAGTGTGTATACAGACGGTATGTAGTATGTATACAGACGGTATGTAGTGTGTATACAGACGGTATGTAGTGTGTATACAGACGGTATGTAGTGTGTATACAGACGGTATGTAGTGTGTATACAGACGGTATGTAGTGTGTATACAGACGGTATGTAGTGTGTATACAGACGGTATGTAGTGTGTATACAGACGGTCTATGGTGTGTATACAGACGGTATGTAGTGTGTATACAGACGGTATGTAGTGTGTATACAGATGGTATGTAGTGTGTATACAGACGGTATGTAGTGTGTATACAGACGGTATGTAGTGTGTATACAGACGGTATGTAGTGTGTATACAGACGGTATGTAGTGTGTATACAGACGGTATATGGTGTGTGTATACAGACGGTATGTAGTGTGTATACAGACGGTATGTAGTGTGTATACAGACGGTATGTAGTGTGTATACAGACGGCTATGGTGTGTGTATACAGACGGTATGTAGTGTGTATACAGACGGTATGTAGTATACAGACGGTATGTAGTGTGTATACAGACGGTATGTAGTGTGTATACAGACGGTATGTAGTGTGTATACAGACGGTATGTAGTGTGTATACAGACGGTATGTAGTGTGTATACAGACGGTATGTAGTGTGTATACAGACGGTATGTAGTGTGTATACAGACGGTATGTAGTGTGTATACAGACGGTATGTAGTGTGTATACAGACGGTATGTAGTGTGTATACAGACGGTATGTAGTGTGTATACAGACGGTATGTAGTGTGTATACAGACGGTATGTAGTGTGTATACAGACGGTATGTAGTGTGTATACAGACGGTATGTAGTGTGTATACAGACGGTATGTAGTGTGTATACAGACGGTATATAGTGTGTATACAGACGGTATGTAGTGTGTATACAGACGGTATGTAGTGTGTATACAGACGGTATGTAGTGTGTATACAGACGGTATGTAGTGTGTATACAGACGGTATGTAGTATGTATACAGACGGTATGTAGTGTGTATACAGACGGTATGTAGTGTGTATACAGACGGTATGTAGTGTGTATACAGACGGTATGTAGTGTGTATACAGATGGTATGTAGTGTGTATACAGACGGTATGTAGTGTGTATACAGACGGTATGTAGTGTGTATACAGACGGTCTATGGTGTGTATACAGACGGTATGTAGTGTGTATACAGACGGTATGTAGTGTGTATACAGATGGTCTATGGTGTGTATACAGACGGTATGTAGTGTGTATACAGACGGTATGTAGTGTGTATACAGACGGTATGTAGTGTGTATACAGACGGTATGTAGTGTGTATACAGACGGTATATGGTGTGTGTATACAGACGGTATGTAGTGTGTATACAGACGGTATGTAGTGTGTATACAGACGGTATGTAGTGTGTATACAGACGGTCTATGGTGTGTGTATACAGACGGTATGTAGTGTGTATACAGACGGTATGTAGTGTGTATACAGACGGTATGTAGTGTGTATACAGACGGTATGTAGTGTGTATACAGACGGTATGTAGTGTGTATACAGACGGTATGTAGTGTGTATACAGACGGTATGTAGTGTGTATACAGACGGTATGTAGTGTGTATACAGACGGTATGTAGTGTGTATACAGACGGTATGTAGTGTGTATACAGACGGTATGTAGTGTGTATACAGACGATATGTAGTGTGTATACAGACGGTATGTAGTGTGTATACAGACGGTATGTAGTGTGTATACAGACGGTATGTAGTGTGTATACAGACGGTATGTAGTGTGTATACAGACGGTATGTAGTGTGTATACAGACGGTATGTAGTGTGTATACAGACGGTCTATGGTGTGTATACAGACGGTATGTAGTATGTATACAGATGGTATGTAGTGTGTATACAGACGGTATGTAGTGTGTATACAGACGGTCAATGGTGTGTATACAGACGGTATGTAGTGTGTATACAGACGGTATGTAGTGTGTATACAGACGGTCAATGGTGTGTATACAGACGGTATGTAGTATGTATACAGACGGTATGTAGTGTGTATACAGACGGTCAATGGTGTGTATACAGACGGTATGTAGTGTGTATACAGATGGTATGTAGTGTGTATACAGACGGTATGTAGTGTGTATACAGACGGTATGTAGTGTGTATACAGACGGTATGTAGTGTGTATACAGACGGTATGTAGTGTTTATACAGAGGGTATGTAGTGTGTATACAGACGGTATGTAGTGTGTATACAGACGGTATGTAGTGTGTATACAGACGGTATGTAGTGTGCATACATACGGTATGTAGTGTGTATACAGACAGTATGTAGTATGTATACAGACGGTATGTAATATACAGATGGTATGTAGTGTGTATACAGACGGTATGTAGTGTATATACAGACGGTATGTAGTATGTATACAGATGGTATGTAGTGTGTATACAGACGGTATGTAGTGTGTATACAGACGGTATGTAGTGTGTATACAGATGGTATGTAGTGTGTATACAGACGGTATGCAGTGTGTATACAGACGGTATGTAGTGTGTATACAGACGGTATGTAGTGTGTATACAGTCGGTATTTAGTGTGTATACAGACGGTATGTAGTGTGTATACAGACGGTATGTAGTGTGTATACAGACGGTATGTAGTGTGTATACAGACGGTATGTAGTGTGTATACAGTCGGTATTTAGTGTGTATACAGACGGTATGTAGTGTGTATACAGACGGTATGTAGTGTGTATACAGACGGTCTATGGTGTTTATTGATAAATTGTTTAGGTAGGTTGCTACAGCACATAGCTCAATATTATTCTGATGTTGTTTTTTGAAGAAGAATAAATGCCAAATCCATGAGTAGATAAAAGTTACTGCAGAATTAGCAGCATGCTTAATTTGAGTATCTGGTTATTTTCAAGAATGAATTCAGCTCGACAGAGGAAACAATACCCCCTCCGTGTGGGGTTATGTCAGTTCTTCTTTTCTGTTAAATATTCATATCTTACATAATTAGATTTATTATAATGTGTTTTGTATAAAGGAGGCTGTTTATTTTTTGTCTGCGACATTTTACACTGATTATATTGCTCAATAAAACATTATTTGTCTATGTTGCAGCATTAACCATATAGTTATTGTTGTTTTGGAATGCGACTATCTTATCATAGCCAAATAAACAATCAAAAGAGCATACCAATTCTTCTTATCCTAGCATTTCTATGACATAACAGTTAGGGTAATAATAATAATAATAATCCAATGACCGTGTTTTTAAAAAATCCAATTATTCCCACAGAAAATAAAACAATCAAATAAATATAGCACGGGCGTATAATTACGACCTTTTAACTACTTTTTAAACAAGCAAAAGTTGTCCCCGTTCACAAAAAAGTTTCAAAAGAAGATAAATCGAACTATAGGCCGATTTCAATTATTCCGGCTATATCCCTTATTTTAGAACGACATGTAAGCGTATATATATCTAAAGCAACATATAGACGATAATAACCTGTTTTATTTACGTCAGTCTGGCTTTAGGTCATATCATTCATGTCAGATGACTCTCACTAAGATGATTGACAACTGGATTACTGCCATAGACAACAACGAAATAGTAGGCACTCTTTTCCTTGACCTATCAAAAGCATTTGATTTGGTCAATCATAGCACCTTACTTGACAAAATGAAAGTTTACAAATTGGACAGTTCCAGTATTTCTTGGTTTTCATCTTATCTGAATAACACGACTCAGTTAATACAAATTGCTGGTATAAAGTCACAGCCGAGTACAGTAGTATCCGGTGTTCCCCAAGGATCTGTATTAGGTCCGTTGATGTTTCTACTCTTTATAAATGACCTGTCATTATCAACACTGTGGCAGATATCTTTGCAGATGACACGGCTCTTTCAACTTCTAGTCAATCAATAGATACTATAGTGACCTCTCTTGCTAATGATCTCCACAATGTTGATAATTGGTGTGATTTGAATCGCATGTCAATCAATGCAACACAAACTAAAGTCATGTATATTTCTTCCAGGTCGAAGTCTAGTGATATCTATGCCGATGCTCGTAATATTCATTTTAAAAATGTCATAATATCATGTAACTCTGAAGATAGGCTTCTTGTGATAACAATAGACAATACACAGACGGATCTGTAGTCCAGTGGTAACACGCTGGACTGGTAATCCAGGGATCGCAGGTTCGATCCCCCGTCTGACCCTAATGAAATTAACCGTCTTTCAGATGGGACGTTAATCCGAGGTCTCGTGTCGGTGCTTTACACCGTGCACTTAAATGAACCAGAGGAGACTCTGGAATGGGTCTCTTTCTGTATCATTGCACTATCCTCCAAAAATCTAAAATGACTAATCTCTTCAGGAGGCGTCGTTCATATGGGTAACCGGTAGCGATGATAAATAAACGTAAAAAACAAACATGTTCGAACTCAAAACTTGCGATCATCCGCCAATCTCCAACTTTACCCTCCTAAGCCAACTACTGAAGTTTTTAGGAAATCTTTCTTATATTCAGGGTCACACTTGTGGAATTCCTTCCATTATCACATCAAAACAGCACATTCTGTTCCACGCTTCAAAGCTTTATATATCAGGTGCTGCAAAGAACAGACCAATACTCTAATAAACTGATAATATACATGAATACATGAATATAAGTATTACTTCTTGCAGTGTATAAGTTTTACTGGTTACTGTTTGCATGTTTCATTATGCTATTTCATGTTTTAATTTGTTGAGGGCCTCATGGTAGATTGACTTACTTGTTCAAATGAGTTCTCTCGTTAAATAACATCTTTATTATTATTATTATTATTATTATTATACACCCACGCTCCTGGATTGACGTTTGCTTGTCATTGGAGTCAATACTAAACACTAGAGATAATTGAACTAAGATTAGGCACAATGTGAGATATCACGGTAAATATGTACCATATCTCTTGTTATTCAGGATAAACGCGTTATATTACGCGTTATATTACGCATGAATGTCGACCCTATTTACATTATTTATTATGTCAACAAACCGCGTATACGATGTTTGTTTATTTGTTGAAATACTCAGTTTCTGAGGCAAATATTTGGAAACATTATTACCATATACTAGCAAATTACATTTTTCACCGATGTAGTGTCGCTTTAAGTAGTCCTCTAAAGCATATGCATATTATAATTAATGAGAATACCTTTGGAATTCATTGAGTTATGAACGGTAATCACTTTGGCTGCAGCATCCAATTAGAATCAGTAACCAATAGTAACCAATGATTCGCCAATAAATAACGCACATACAAATATGATGTCATAAATAAACGTCTTGTAGGTGTTCCCGCAATGGGAACCCCAGAGTGACGATTAACACACGCCTAGGAAAAGAATGACAAGAATGTATATTTATTATAATGTTCATAATTTAGTAATTAAATGCAAACATGTTGACAATAACATGAAACCCTGTTCCTGGACACTTGTAATATCTATAATACGAATACATAGCAGTAATTCTTATCACATACATTCCCATTCGTTTAGAAACATTCTTACAAGCAAATGTATTAAGAAAGACGGTGGAATTATTGATATCTGGCTTGTAGATTTTTTAAATTTCAATTCAATATATTTAATTCAATTTATTTAGTTGCAATTAGGTTTTCTGGCGAACGGTTGCCAGTCACTTTTAATGTACCTTGCTCTTAGTCTATTGCCAGTCACTTTTACTGTATCTTGCACTTAGTCTATTGCCAGTAACTTTTACTGTACCTTGCTCTTAGTCTATTGCCAGTCACTTTTACTGTACCTTGCTCTTAGTCTATTGCCAGTCACTTTTACTGTACTTTGCACTTAGTATATTGCCAGTCACTTTTATTGTACATTGCACCTAGTATATTGTCAGTCACTTTCACTGTACCTTGCACTTAGTATATTGCCAGTCACTTTTACTGTACCTTGCACTTAGTCTATTGCCAGTCAGTTTTACTGTACCTTGCTCTTAGTCTATTGCCAGTCACTTTCACTGTACCTTGCACTTAGTCTATTGCTAGTCACTTTCACTGTACTGTGCACTTAGTCTATTGTCAGTCACTTTCACTGTACCGTGCACTTAGTCTATTGCCAGTCACTTTCACTGTACCTTGCACTTAGTCTATTGTCAGTCACTTTCACTGTACCGTGCACTTAGTATATTGCCAGTCAGTTTTACTGTACCGTGCACATAGTCTATTGCCAGTCACTTTCACTGTACCGTGCACTTAGTCTATTGCCAGTCAGTTTTACTGTACCGTGCACATAGTCTAGTGTCAGTCACTTTCACTGTACCGTGCACTTAGTCTATTGCCAGTCAGTTTCACTGTACCTTGCACTTAGTCTATTGTCAGTCACTTTCACTGTACCGTGCACTTAGTCTATTGCCAGTCAGTTTTACTGTACCGTGCACTTAGTCTATTGCCAGTCAGTTTTACTGTACCGTGCACTTAGTCTATTGTCAGTCACTTTTACTGTACATTGCACTTAGTCTATTGTCAGTCACTTTTACTGTACATTGCACTTAGTCTATTGTCAGTCACTTTTACTGTACATTGCACTTAGCCTATTAGATTTAATGCTGAAGAGACAACATATTTTACGATGATTAACAGTGTAGTAAAACTTATTTATTGATGCAGAGGATTTCTTGGTTCCCCAATAATACAAAGAAATAACACAGTTCGTATCCATTAACTAGTTTACTATTATGTGAATATATAGATTACTAGTATGTGAATATATAGTTTACTATTTTGTGAATATATAGTTTACTAGTATGTGAATATATAGTTTACTATTATGTGAATATATAGTTTACTAGTATGTGAATATATAGTTTACTAGTATGTGAATATATAGTTTACTAGTATGTGAATATATAGTTTACTATTTTGTGAATATATAGTTTACTATTTTGTGAATATATAGTTTACTATTTTGTGAATATATAGTTTACCAGTATGTGAAGATGGCAGATGGAAAATAAACACACTGGTCCGCAAAATTACCGCAAAGTACCGTTTTTGTAAATATATGTCACATAAAACAACACATTGTGTAAATATACGTCACATAAAACAACACATTTTGTTAATTTGGGGCTTTAGGTTAATGCACACTATAAAACATGCTGACTGGCTATTATTCTTGCATGCTGGCTGGCTATTATTCTTGCATGCTGGCTGGCCATTATTCTTGCATGCTGGCTGGCTATTATTCTTGCATGCTGGCTGGCCATTATTCTTGCATGCTGGCTGGCTATTATTCTTGCATGCTGGCTGGCTATTATTCTTGCATGCTGGCTGGCCATTATTCTTGCATGCTGGCTGGCTATTATTCTTGCATGCTGGCTGGCTATTATTCTTGCATGCTGGCTGGCCATTATTCTTGCATGCTGGCTGGCTATTATTCTTGCATGCTGGCTGGCCATTATTCTTGCATGCTGGCTGGCTATTATTCTTGCATGCTGGCTGGCTATTATTCTTGCATGCTGGCTGGCCATTATTATTGCATGCTGGCTGGCTATTATTCTTGCATGCTGGCTGGCCATTATTCTTGCATGCTGGCTGGCTATTATTCTTGCATGCTGGCTGGCCATTATTCTTGCATGCTGGCTGGCTATTATTCTTGCATGCTGGCTGGCCATTATTCTTGCATGCTGGCTGGCCATTATTTTCATCGGACAGTAGGACAGATAAACTGCAAAACGTCGGCTCTGGTGAAGACTGATAATACACGCAAGTTTACGAGTGTCCATAGTTACATATCACCTGCAAAGCATTTTGAGTCATCGTAAGGCCTCTTGTGACGTGCTGGTTGATCTATGTGTGGTTTCAATGTTCGATTGATTATTACTATATTAAGTGCAACTGTACCTCCTTTGAACAGTACTTCTCGCATACAGAATATCCGTCTCCTTTGAACAGTACTTCTCGCATACAGAATATCCGTCTCCTTTGAACAGTACTTCTCGCATACAGAATATCCGTCTCCTTTGAACAGTACTTCTCGCATACAGAATATCCGTCTCCTTTGAACAGTACTTCTCGCATACAGAATATCCGTCTCCTTTGAACAGTACTTCTCGCATACAGAATATCCGTCTCCTTTGAACAGTACTTCTCGCATACAGAATATCCGTCTCCTTTGAACAGTACTTCTCGCATACAGAATATCCGTCTCCTTTGAACAGTACTTCTCGCATACAGAATATCCGTCTCCTTTGAACAGTACTTCTCGCATACAGAATATCCGTCTCCTTTGAACAGTACTTCTCGCATACAGAATATCCGTCTCCTTTGAACAGTACTTCTCGCATACAGAATATCCGTCTCCTTTGAACAGTACTTCTCGCATACATGTATATATACATACAGAATATCCGTCTCCTTTGAACAGTACTTCTCGCATACATGTATATATACATACAGAATATCCGTCTCCTTTGAACAGTACTTCTCGCATACATGTATATATACATACAGACTATCCGTCTCCTTTGAACAGTACTTCTCGCATACATGTATATATACATACAGACTATCCGTCTCCTTTGAACAGTACTTCTCGCATACATGTATATATACATACAGACTATCCGTCTCCTTTGAACAGTACTTCTCGCATACATGTATATATACATACAGAATATCCGTCTCCTTTGAACAGTACTTCTCGCATACATGTATATATACATACAGACTATCCGTCTCCTTTGAACAGTACTTCTCGCATACATGTATATATACATACAGAATATCCGTCTCCTTTGAACAGTACTTCTCGCATACATGTATATATACATACAGAATATCCGTCTCGAGTAACACTCGATTTAGTATTATTCTCTACATGCAAATTTATAATGTGTACATTTTCGTTGGAGAGGAATTAATATAAGTTTTATGAAAACTTGTTGTTTCCAATCCAAATTATTCAATGCGTCAATGTTTTGAAATAATATACAGTAAAACCGCTATAATAAGACCACCTCTTTATCGAGAAGACCAAATTATGATAATTTTACTACATGTACAATGTACTTTCACACGATAATTTCTTGGTTTTTTTGTTTTATTTACAGAAGAGTTGGTTGTTTCTATTGATTAGGATTGTACTTCTGAAATCCATTCATATACAACTGTATGTCACAATTAATTAATTAATTAATTAATAATAAAATAAAGTACAATGTAAATGAGTTAATCCATTTATTTTCAAAATTTATTTTCTTGTTTTCATTAATTATATTGTGATGTATAGAACAGAACAGAACAGAACAGAACATCTCTTTTATTTCACTCAATACATGTACAGAACATGCAAATATGAGGTATTTACAATAAACAAGACATAAAAACGAGGCTACAAAACAAAAGCACAAAACAGAATATATCAATTGTCAAGGTGAATAAATATTTCCAATAGTATTTTTAGTTATAGACACAAATATCACAAATTTGGAAAAAGAGTATACCTGTTACATTCTTGTATGTGACATTATTATCATAATAAACTTACATATATACCAGCATGGTAGTTTCCTTGAAGAGTTATCATCAATCATTCATTATTTAAAAAAAATGTTCAAGGGTTGACTGCTTATTTAAACACTTCACTTTCATGGATTGTTTCTCGATCTCATCTTGGATTTTAGCAACAGTTTGTACTCCAGACAATATACAAAAGATTAAAAGCAATCATTTACAATCAACACTTCCGTGTTTATCTCACTTAACCGTGACCGATACCATAAAGTGGTCTCTTAATTGTCGTAAAACTGGGACATAATTAAAATGTTTTATCATGATCACTTATCAATGAAAGTGAGAAAATCGCCGCCCACAGTCTTATTAGGGGTTCAATTAGCATAGGATTAATGGCATTTGTCTGAATTAACTGGTCGTATTACGGAATAACGGGGTGGTCTGGTTATCGGGGTCAACGACCATTGACATATATAGTGAAATATTCCATTCTGAAAAATATCGTTCGCCAGGCGGTCTCGAAATGGTGGTGGTCGCATAGAGGGTTTTTACTGTATCCAACATTTTATACAATGTATACAAAACCTGTTGGTTCTATTTGCAAAAGGCATGGACTTAACCATCATTTCTATGCTGACGATTCACAGCTATACATATCTTTCAAACCAACAGACAATCTATGTCAAACAGAAACAATACACCGCATTGAAAGCTGTCTTCAGGAAATTGTATCTTGGATGCATAACAATATGTTAAAATTGAACTCTGACAAAACAGAAGTTATCGTTTTCGCTTCAAACCAAAATGCCAAAATGATTGAAAACATGTCAGTAACTGTTGGAAACTCCACAGTTGAACCATCTTCATGTGTTAGAAACCTTGGGGCAATGCTCGACTCAAGGCTGAACATGGAGCAGCATGTCAACTCTATCTGCAGGTCCTGCTATGGCCAAATACGGCAAATCGGTCATATTAGAAAATTCCTAACAGCTGATGCAACAAAAACTCTAGTCAACTCATTAGTTACATCACGGTTAGACTATTGTAATATGCTGCTGACTGGGGTACCAAATACAAGTCTGAACAAATTACAGAACGTCCAGAATACAGCAGCGCGCCTAATTACAAAAACGTCCCGATACGACCACGTGTCTCCAATCCTGAAGGAGCTCCATTGGCTGCCAATACAATATAGGGTCCAGTATAAGATCCTTACTCTGACATACAAAGCACTACATCATCAGGCACCGGA
The DNA here is from genome assembly GCA_014843695.1 of Archivesica marissinica. Lineage (NCBI taxonomy): Eukaryota > Metazoa > Mollusca > Bivalvia > Venerida > Vesicomyidae > Archivesica > Archivesica marissinica. Next base: position 73,579,641 of record CM026397.1, read on the forward strand.
GTATATCACTAACCTCCTGAGTGTATATCAACCAACACGAAACTTAAGATCAAAGAATAGCTCACTTCGACTCGTGACACCAACAAGTCGAACAGTAACATACGGAGACAGGAGTTTCGGAACAGCTGCGCCGAAATTATGGAATGCGCTACCACCAGGAATAAGAGACTCTGAGACATTGTGTTCATTCAAAAGATCATTGAAAACTCACTTTTTTGTGCAAGCACATGGAGATTAATGTTCGACAATACTCTGGACGTGCATAAAGTGACTGTGTGTATATAACATATTATTTTATTCTTTTTTGATTTGTAACTACACTTATTTAATTTCGGATATACATGTTTTTTATCACTGCTAAAATGACTTTTGTTTATCTATGTATAATAGATTTATGTTACTTCATATTGTAATGTTGAAATACTTTTTGTTTTATTAGTATATCCTTTTGTATTTGTTCTTAAACTTTATCTGTAAATTGCAATCATTATTTTAAGTATAAGGTTTATCTGTACTTTTACCACTTGACTTCTATTTTTGTACTTTTTATTCTATATGTGTTAATTGTTACATGAACATGTAAAGCGCTTTTGAACGTATAATTTTTATATGATAAAGGCGCTATATAAATATGGTATAATAATAATAATGTGAATATATAGTTTACTAGTATGTGAATATATAGTTTACTAGTATGTGAATATATAGATTACTAGTATGTGAATATATAGTTTACTAGTATGTGAATATATAGATTACTAGTATGTGAATATATAGTTTACTATTTTGTGAATATATAGTTTACTAGTATGTGAATATATAGTTTACTATTTTGTGAATATATAGTTTACTAGTATGTGAATATATAGTTTACTAGTATGTGAATATATAGTTTACTAGTATGTGAATATATAGTTTACTAGTATGTGAATATATAGTTTACTATTTTGTGAATATATAGTTTACTATTTTGTGAATATATAGTTTACTATTTTGTGAATATATAGTTTACTATTTTGCAAATATATAGTTTACTATTTTGTGAATATATAGTTTACTATTTTGCAAATATATAGTTTACTATTTTGTGAATATATAGTTTACTATTTTGTGAATATATATTTATCACGATGACATGAATGTTCTTTGCATATTACTGGTCTAACGTCATTTATTTTCGATATTAATTCGATGATTCCTGGAGGTTTATAAATTCCAATAATACTAAATAATTGATCTTTCCTTTTCAAAGTTCGAGCCAAAAGTCCCCATTCGCATGTGTGTGTTTTACGTTTATTTATCTTCCCTACCGGTTGCCCATATGAGCGAAGCCTCCTGAAGAGATTAGTCATTTTAGATTTTTGGAGAATAGTGCAATGATACAGACAGAGACCCATTTCAGAGTATCCTCTGGTTCTTTTTACGTGCACGATGCAAAGCACCGACACGAGACCTTCGCATGTCCTGGGCTGGGATTTTTAATACAGAAAGCAGTTACTCCTGCATATTTGGAGCGTTACCATAGTGATGATAGACAAGCGTAACTCTTAGTGTTTATGAGAATAACCGATGCGTGATGTTACCATAGCAACTACTATTGAACTGAGCATCAAACAAACAATATACAGAATGCATACATCTCCCCTCATGTGTATCCAAATATTATCAAAAAGTTCAAGATTCACAGCATCAGATCTTCTAATTAAATAGTAGAATGCAAGTCATCTTCGTGTGTAGGTTTGCAATAGAAATGTACTTCATGTATGAATATAGCTATAGAAGATGGATAGCATTGAATGGAGGCCAACTAGGTTATTTGATTGTATAATACAACACAATATGGAAACTCTATTCAATGATTGTTGTAAGCCGAAATAATAATAAAGAAAAATAGCTCAGAAAAACGATACTTTCCTTAAAGGGACACTACATCGGTGAATATATTATATACTATTCGATATCTTTCCTACCGAATATTCGAATGCCTGAATCCATCCCTAATTATATTTAATGTAATTTCCTTTTAAGTGGTATAATTTCCCCCAAATATTTTCATCAGAATCCGAGTATTATAATAAATAAGAAACGTCGTATACGATTACAAAACACTGTAAATAGGATTAATATCCATGCGTAATACAACACGTGTATCCTGAATAAGAAGATTTATGCCACATTGTTACCGTTGTAGCTCACATGTGTGCATATGTATATTTATTTTTTAGACTAATCTGATTTATGTTTCTGTAAAATGACCACATCACGCGTTTAGTATACGACTCCATTAATACACAAACGCCAGGCAGGAGCGTGGCTGACCGTTATATGCGTTTGAGAGCTTGTTGACAGCACACACACTGTTTATTGATTGAGAGTGGTGTTCGATTTATTTCGGAATAATTTGTAGTAGCAATCATATTTATACGTAAAATGTACAGTTTTTGCTTTTGCTATGTAATGTCGCTTTAAGAGTAAAATTCTGATTATAACAAGTGTTTTTTGTCGTTTTAGTTTTTAAAGCACCTCTATATAAATACATGCATATGTAAGAACGATAAAGCGCACACAATTAGCCTTCACGGGGGATGTGTTTTACGATTATTTATCGTCGCTACCGGCGGTTGCCCATATGAGCGACGCTTCCTGAAGAGATTAGTCATTTTAGATTTTTGGAGGATAGTGCAATAATACAGACGGAGACCCATTTCAGAGTCTCCTCTGGTTCTTTTACGTGCATGGTGTAAAGCACCGACACGAGACCTTGGTATAAAGTTCCATTTGAAAGACTGTTACTTTTATTAGGGCCAGACGGGGGATTGAACCTAGTTAGTTAGTGCCCGATAGCGTCCGCGTGAGTCTGTGTTATACCAGATGCATGGCAATATATAACAAATTTAGGGTCATCGTCCCATCTGACACACTGTTAATATTATTAAGGTCAGGCGGAGGATCGAATGACAGGTAATCTATCAAAATGATTTATGTATACTCCGAACAGCCCAACTGTATATATTCGCAAACAATTACATTTCTAGTTAGGGGTACGTAATTGATAGTTACCATTGGTATCCGCTCGGCTTAGAGTATGTTGTTGGCATCGCGCACTGACATTATCATGCACCATACATACTGCGTGTAATGTTTGTTTGTTTGTTTGTTTGTTTGTTTGTTTGTTTGTTGCGTTTAATGTCACAACAAACAGCGATTCTCCAGCTATTATTGGTGGAGTAAGACCCCGGATGTCCCTCCGAGCAATATTCCAGGTACGGACGGACAGCTTCCTCACGTGAAATAATTCGACAAGTCTAGTTGGATTCGAACTTACAATGACGAGAGGCCAGTGATTTGAAGTCAACGACCGTAACCACTCGGTCATGGGTGTGTGCTTTATCCGTAACACATAACATATACTAAGTGCGTGTCAATAATCATGGTACTCGTATCTGAGCAAAGATTAGAAATTTCAATTACCCGAGATGTTCTATAAATGCACACTCGAATAGCCAACGCTAGAACATGCATGTAGTCTAGCTTGATACTATATGAGTGTTTATCAATACTGTCTCGAGTACTACGTGAGGTTCATTCAACTTGTCTGTGCAACCTTCTTCAATTGATGGCCTCTTCAATTGCTCTTTTGTACATGCCATAGTCTTGGAAAATACTAAAATGGTTGTATTGACTTAAGAAAGGGAATCAATCATCATGCATTCCACTACAGACCTATATATATACGCCATGCCAAATAGTTATACTAGGGATTTGTAGTGCAACATTAATGGTGTGTGTCACACGTCAAGCTTACAACCTCACATATATAAAACATGCGCCACACGTCAAGCTTACAACTTCACAGATATAAAACATGCCAAGCTTACAACTTCACAGATATAAAACATGCGCCACACGTCAAGCTTACAACTTCACAGATATAAAACATGCGCCACACGTCAAGCTTACAACTTCACAGATATAAAACATGCGCCACACGTCAAGCTTACAATTTCACAGACATAAACGGTATAGCTGCACAAAATAGATTGGAACACAAATAGCCGATATATACGCGCACGACACATACACTATACACGCACGACGCATACACTATACACGCACGACGCATACAATATACACGCACGACGCATACACTATACACGCACGACGCATACACTATTCACGCACGACGCATACACTATACACGCACGACGCATACACTATACACGCACGACGCATACACTATTCACGCACGACGCATACACCATACCCGCACGACGCATACAGCATACACGCACGACGCATACACTATTCACGCACGACGCATACACAATACACGCACGACGCATACACCATACACGCACGACGCATACAGCATACACGCACGATGCATACACCATACAGGTACGATGCATACACCATACACGCACGACGCATACACCATACAGGCACGATGCATACACCATACACGCACGACATATACCCTATACACGCACGACACATTCACCATACACACACGACGCATACATCATACACGCACGATGCATACATCATACACGCACGACGCATACACCATACACGCACGACGCATACACCATACACGCACGACGCATACACCATACACGCACGACGCATACACCATACACGCACGACGCATACACCATATACGCACGACGCATACACCATACACGCACGACGCATACACCATACACGCAACGACGCATACACCATACACGCACGATGCATACACCATACACGCACGACGCATACACCATACACGCACGACGCATACACCATACACACACGACGCATACACCATACACGCACGATGCATACACCATACACGCACGACGCATACACCATACACACACGACGCATACACCATACGCACACGACGCATACACCATACACGCACGACGCATACACCACACACCCACGATGCATACACCATACACGCTGGATGTAACTCATCTTGTGTTGTACATTATGTTTCAAATAGCTTCATTGAAATATAATGTACAATGAACAACGTATAAGCGAAACAAATGCAGCTTGAATGAATCGCGGGTTAATAGTTTCCATCGGTGTATGAATTACATGTACATCGGGCGTGGTTGAAATGTATGCTGACCAAAGATCTCTACGCTAATGTTAAGCATGTCCGATGTAGTTCATACCCGTTGGAAACTATTAGCCCATGATTCATTACTTATATTTACATAAATTAATCTGTTCAATCACACAAATAAACACATAGCACACTTTGCATTTACAATGCAATTAGTCAAGAGTTGCGACTTGCCGTGTACCGGAACTGGTAAATAGATCAGGCACGGAACAGCGGAGACTGCGAGACACGACTATGTTTGCGAGGAACACTGCCCAACACTGCGAATGTTCATGACCGTGACTTCGATTACGCAGCTGCATATATCATTAGTAAGGACATTCATACGAAGATGGATGCAAGCTTCGTCGAAGGAAATGCAATTGCGGTGTACATATTTAATGTATACACACGGCAGATTGACAATTGGGAATATCTACGAGTAAGGAGAAAGGAATATCAAGTCACAAGCACAGCTTCATTTCATGCAAATACGTTAATTTATAGTGATGGGTGAAAGACAAATGAATACTTTGACTGCATAAAAATGCAAATGTATCTGGAATCACTGTCTACAACGTAATAACGTTCATTGTCTGAATGGCAATGCATCATTAATACGGAATTGCTTATTCTTAATGTCGGCTGCCTCGCATTCAAGGTGTCTAGGATTCGAATTCTTACCAATTTGTCTGTATTGTCCTAAACGATGCATATTGCAGAACCTAGCTACGCATTACGCAGCGGGACATTTTATTATATGTTTATATCACATTTTATTGGCGTGAAGAAATAGTGCAACTATTGTACAACTCGTGCATACTGTTTTATCACAGCAGACAGTTCGATACGTTAACGGTGTATAGCTTGCAAATGTCGGTAGATGCATAGTTGATATATTTTCAAAGGAGCTTCTCAAACATTGAACGTAATAATAACGTCTCCGTGGCCTAGTGGTTACGGTGTCCGCCTACGGAGCAGGTGGTCGAAGGTTCGAAACTCGTCAGGGGTTCGTTCTGATATGGCCGGTTGGTGAGCCGCCGGCTAGTTAAATAATGGTTACTGCTTGCCTACCAGCATAGGAGTCGGGAAGTACTGATGTTCATAAAAAGTGGTGTCTCTCATAAATCAGAAATGGCTGGCCCTTTCAATATGGGTGACACTATAATAAACAAACACTTTACTTTTACTTTTACATACTGAATAACTAGCAATGTTTCAGAAAATGTAAGTAGCATCCAGCGACCTAGATTTACCTCTTCACATTCCTGGGCGTAAGGACCGCAGTCATAATAGTCGAGGTTGTGTTCTAATATACGTTACAGAATCGATTGCCTATATCCATATAAGGGCATATGAAGCTAATCGTCTTCATTGCATATGGATACAACCCAAAATGGCCAATACCAGAAGCTTCTTATTAGATTGGCAATTTCTATCGTCCATCTAACTCGAATGTCATATCTTAGTACCATTCCTTACTTGAAGATTCAATTGGCATCGTCGACAAAAACGTGTCTATTTGTGAGAACACCTATTGAGTATTTTTTTCAGAGACCTAACACTTATTAACAAATAGAATATTACATTGCCAAACCTTGCATCATAAACAACAATGAGCGAATGTTCAGCTCACTCTATTTAACTTAATCAGAAATAGAAGATACTTTGAAATCTTTAAACAGTAATAAGGCTTCTTGTCGAGAGGCTGTCAGATACAGAGTACTACTTGAAGCTCATTCAACTCCTCTGTGCGATCTTCTTCAATTGTTATTTAGCTCAGTGTACCTCAGTGTACCACGGAACAGTCTCGGAACATACTAATGGTTGTCCTGACTAACGAAAGGGAATCAATCATCGTGCAGTCAGCTACAGACCTATATATACATTTAACTACACTGCAAAAGTCTTTGGATGTGCAATCATAGGCATGTCTTCTATAGAGATACCACCTTTTCCTCAAAGATTCATTCGGGATTTATGGATGGGGTTCTACTCCTAACCAGGGACAGGGAAGTATGTGAGATGGTACGGTGGTCGCCAGATCGGATTGGTAGCTATTTCGGTTTCCTCCCGCACGAATGAAAACAACATAAGCTGTCATTCGCGCCATGAGAGTGATTAATATAAGCTGTAACAGTTTGTTTAACAATCGATGTAAAATAAATATAAAGTTTATGCTTGATACAAGAACCAACTTACACTTTTATATGACACATTTTGTAAGGTTCTTGGCGATGAAACATGAGTGAGAGCGGTCCCATCTGACATAATTAAGGCATCCGATATAGTCTGGCATAAATGACTGCTCAAGAAGCTGCAATCGTCTGGTGTAAAAATAACTGAGTTATATTGTTCATTGGCTATCTCTCTAATTGACGCCAACGGGCACAGGCACAACACAAAACATTGTTGTGCCTTATGGTCAATGACATTCATGCTGAATCATCAACGAGAAGGCAAAAAACGACAAGATCATTGATGTGTCCCTGTGGTCATGACCTGAGGACCTTATTCTAGCCACAACAACACTTTATTTGATGGAGATCGATCAACATGATTGTTTTATTTCGATATTTGCCGTTATTCAATATCACTATTAACCCTTTCAACACCACATACCTCTAAATAGGCTTACAAAAAGTGTAGATCCAGATGAGTCGGCTCGTGACGAGCCGTCTCATCAGGATCTGCACTTTTTGCCAGTGATATGACTATTTTTAGACATAATTACCCATTGTGATAAATGAACTTATCCAAATGTGATTTTCTGATTCATTTATTGGTTTATGAATATCATGGACCAGTCCATGTGAGTTACTTGGTGTTGAATGGGTTAAAGACCATAGGGCACACGCATATATTGTAGAATCATCGTTATGTAGATGTTGTTCGGAAGGAGACAATCTCAACGTTATATTTCAATGTAATTTCTATGATCAACTCCGTTCCGTATAATTCTCTTCAATAAGCTGTCTCCCATTTGTAGTATCAACTTAAACACATTCCTTATCGGTGACATTTCTAAGTATTATTCAACGAACACTGTAATTATCTCTGATGTACACGACTACATACAATAACTTGGCTGTGAACGGTTCTAAGAAGATGGGTAATTTCTATAACGTTCGCATACAGGACCCAATCCAAATGCTGGCGTCATTGTCATAAACAACCAGTTTATTCGACTAGCTGTATAAATTAATGTAGTCTTCTTTTCGTAAACCTATTTCATATTTTATGTCTTGAACCTTTTTCTAATATTCAATTAAATGTTAATCAGTTTCTTTTTTAAAATAAGGAACACGTATTTTCAATGTTAAACATATTATACTCCTAGTGAGAAAAACTGTATACGTTTTCTATCGTTCTAATACATATCAGTCTATTGCTGTTAATTTATACGTAAAATGCGTTCCTTATAGACATGTAAACATATTTATATAATTAATGTTTAGACTAAATATTGTAATTTATATTAAATAAAGAAATTGATAAGTGAACTAAACTGGTTGGAAGCCGTGGAATAATCTTATCTTGTGCACATATATTTAATAATATTTTAATGCAATTTTTTCATACATTACATTACAATTATACACACAATGCAATACGTAGAAAACAAAATGAAATTATATTAGGATTTATTATTATTGCTGTATACTATTTAATCGGGGGGGGGGGAAGCAAATGGATTGGGCTACAAGTTATGACAACATTATTTACAGCCCTTTACCATTATGGTTCCCAGCCACTGCAGTTTTAAATAGTGTGACGTCTTCAGCAATCACTGACCTCATTTATTGACGGATTATCTAAGCACGATGCTCTAGCCCATTTATAGCATATTAACATCTTTTTCTATCATAACAACACGCTTTTCCCACCAAATTAAAAATAAAGTGTGTTCGTTTATGCCAATGATCTAATTATATGCAATTAATGAACAGAACACAGAAAGCTATTAGTATCAATCAACCATGATGAAATCGGTGAAATATAATTTGATCATACTCTGAAACAAAACAAATAACATTTATTTATTCTCCAATTTATATAAACGCAAATAGCTCCCAGCAATTATAAAGTAACGCAAATGCGAACACTTTCCAACTCAATCAGCGCAGTGACGTCATTAGGAACGTCATCACATCTCGACATCCACGTACCGATTAAAATATACTGCACGTATATACTTTCCAGCCATCCACGTCTCAATCAGGCAGTGACATCATTTACGGCGTAATATAAATCGCGACGTTGTATCTTATTTACGTGACGTTTATTGTCATTCTAATAGCACGTGCTCAGTTAATGGATTGGTCGACATCGAGATAGAAATATTGTTTTCAATATCCATTCTGTGAAACATAATTAAACAAAGGTTGTCATTAAATCTTGCACCGTTGATAATAAATCGTGTCTATTAAATGAATAAACCTATTTGGTTAATGATTTAGCGTGGTAATGATAGAGGATGCTGTAGGATCGTTGACGTAAAACATACACGTTTAATGTATATACAATGTAAACCAATGGTGGGTATTCTTATCGTTTTTTATTGGCTTACGTCCTTATATAAGCACCAGCGCACAATAATATTTAATTACGTTAAGTTCTAAGTAGTTGCTGGTTGACACATCTATGCACAGATTACAACAAGAACATTAAACATACATATCCATTCTGTTAAGGAATTAGTAGAGACAAGTTGAGTGGTTACGTGGGAGATCTAGCATAACCGACAACATACACCACACAACGCAACAGCACAGCTAGAATGCTGACACCGACTCAAGTACACTGCATGAACACGATAGCAGACGCAACATACACAACACAACACAACAGCACAGCTAGAATGCTGACACCGACGCAAGTACACTGCAGGAACACGATAGCAGACGCAACATACACCACACAACACAACACAACACAACAGCACAGCTAGAATGCTGACACCGACTCAAGTACACTGCATGAACACGATAGCAGACGCAACATACACAACACAACACAACAGCACAGCTAGAATGCTGACACCGACGCAAGTACACTGCAGGAACACGATAGCAGACGCAACATACACCACACAACACAACACAACACAACAGCACAGCTAGAATGCTGACACCGACTCAAGTACACTGCATGAACACGATAGCAGACGCAACATACACAACACAACACAACACAACACAACATCACAGCTAGAATGCTGACACCGACGCAAGTACACTGCATGAACACGATAGCAGACGCAACATACACCACACAACACAACACAACACAACACAACACAACAGCACAGCTAGAATGCTGACACCGACGCAAGTACACTGCAGGAACACGATAGCAGACGCAACATACACAACACAACACAACACAACAGCACAGCTAGAATGCTGACACCGACTCAAGTACACTGCATGAACACGATAGCAGACGCAACATACACAACACAACACAACACAACACAACACAACATCACAGCTAGAATGCTGACACCGACGCAAGTACACTGCATGAACACGATAGCAGACGCAACATACACCACACAACACAACACAACACAACACAACACAACACAACACAACACAACACAACACAACAGCACAGCTAGAATGCTGACACCGACGCAAGTACACTGCAGGAACACGATAGCAGACGCAACATACACAACACAACACAACACAACACAACAGCACACAACACAACAGCACAGCTAGAATGCTGACACCGACTCAAGTACACTGCATGAACACGATAGCAGACGCAACATACACCACACAACACAACAGCGCAACTAGAATGCTGACACCGACTCAAGTACACTGCATGAACACGATAGCAGACGCAACATACACAACACAACACAACAGCACAGCTAGAATGCTGACACCGACGCAAGTACACTGCAGGAACACGAATAGCAGACCAAACATACACTCAGTTATACTCCACCACAACACAACATCTCCACCACAACATTGCCCATTACCAACACAGTCTTACAATTAACGGTTCTTATTCCGTGTTTATGAAGGTCTTTATGCAAATTAGATGTAAACAAACTGACATTTCATAATTCGATGAAAAGGAGAAAAAGAATATTCAATTGTTATAAATATAACTATAATTTGCCAAATTACAAAAACAAGTTATTTTTTATTCGTAAATATTTCAATACTGTACCGAATCACCTTGGATATCTATAAATAGAATAATTTTATGGTTCACTGGGTTTTGAATGGCGATCACATGGGCTGAATCAGCCAATCAGATTCGTGACATAGCAAGAAACTGTAGGTATTATATACCATAAAAGACCACACAAATGTTGCTATCAATAACAGTGCGCCTCAAAACGTATTAGCACTATTAAAAATATACCCATTGAAGCCAAATACTGAACGTTTTAGACGATCGTTCTTATGTTCAGGGTCACACTTGTGGAATTCCCTCCCTTATCACACAAAAACAGCACATTCTGTTCCACAGATCAACATTTCATATATCAGGTGGTGCAAAGAACAGACCGTTAACCTTATAAACTGATAAATTATAATTATACATGAATATAAGTATTTGTTCTTGCAGCTTATATCTTATTTCCTCTGAAAGTTATACTTGTCATTGTTTACATGTTTCATTATGCTATTTCATGTTTTAACTTGTTGAGATTGACTTAATTGTTCAAATGAGTTTTCACGTTAAATAAAGTCTTTATTATTATTATTAAAACGTATAACTATTTATTATATATAATAAGATCATGAAACATTGATCATGAACATACTGGTTGTCCAGTTCAATCAATCAAACTTGTGCAATACCTCGTAATCTCAGAAACGGTAAGACAGTTGGGCTCGTAAACAAGGTTCAACACATTAAATAACTAATATTATATAGTCTATTGGATGAGGCTTTAAGCACTCATATCGATGAACCTGCCCTTGAGTTTATAAAACTTGTCTCCAATCTCAAACTCAGATGAATGTAAATCTCAGAATCGACAACTCAAATTACATTGAGCTCGGGTATGGGAACAGTTCCATAACATTTAGGTCAGGTCTCACGCCGGTGGCATACACCGTACACGTAAATAACAATTAACTGCAATACAAACACACACTACATATACATAAAGCAGTAGTGTATGGGTGGTTTACTCTGGTGTTTACATCACATCGCATCCACATTACTTTACTTGTATCACTATTTCCCAGTAAATGGACGCTATAAAGAAGTTGCATTGATCACGGTTACAGCATTGTTTCAGTGTTAGTTGTTTCAGTGTTAGTTGTTTCAGTGTTAGTTGTTTTAGTGTTAGTTGTTTCAGTGTCAGTTGTTTCAGTGTTAGTTTTCAGCATTAGTTGTTTCAGTGTCAGTTGTTTCAGTGTTAGTTGTTTCAGCGTTAGTTGTTTCAGTGTTAGTTGTTTCAGTGTCAGTTGTTTCAGCGTTAGTTGTTTCAGCGTTAGTTGTTTCAGTGTTAATTGTTTCAGTGTTAGTGTTGTTTCAGTGTTAGTTGTTTCAGTGTTAGTTGTTTCAATGTTAGTTGTTTCAGTGTCAGTTGTTTCAACGTTAGTTGTTTCAGCGTTAGTTGTTTCAGTGTTAATTGTTTCAGTGTCAGTTGTTTCAGCGTTAGTTGTTTCAGTGTTAGTTGTTTCAGCGTTAGTTGTTTCAGCGTTAGTTGTTTCAGTGTTAATTGTTTCAGTGTTAGTTGTGTCAGTGTTAATTGTTTCAGTGTCAGTTGTTTCAGCGTTAGTTGTTTCAGTGTTAATTGTTTCAGCGTTAGTTGTTTCAGCGTTAGTTGTTTCAGTGTTAATTGTTTCAGTGTTAGTTGTTTCAGTGTTAGTTGTTCCAGTGTCAGTTGTTTCAGCGTTAGTTGGTTCAGTGTCAGTTGTTTCAGTGTTAGTTGTTTTAGTATCAGTTGTTTCAGCGTTAGTTGTTTCAGTGTTAGTTGTTTCAGCGTTGGTTGTTCAGCGTCAGTTGTTTCAGCGTTAGTTGTTTCAGTGCTAGTTGTTTCAGTGTTAGTTGCTTCAGTGTCAGTTGTTTCATTGTCAGTTGTGTCAGTGTTAGTTGTTTCAGCGTTAGTTGTTTCAGTGTCAGTTGTTTCAGTGTCAGTTGTTTCAGTGTTCGTTGTTTCAGTGTTAGTTGTTTCAGTGTTAGTTGTTTCAGTGTTAGTTGTTTTAGTGTTAGTTGTTTCAGTGTCAGTTGTTTCAGTGTTAGTTTTCAGCATTAGTTGTTTCAGTGTCAGTTGTTTCAGTGTTAGTTGTTTCAGCGTTAGTTGTTTCAGTGTTAGTTGTTTCAGTGTCAGTTGTTTCAGCGTTAGTTGTTTCAGCGTTAGTTGTTTCAGTGTTAATTGTTTCAGTGTTAGTGTTGTTTCAGTGTTAGTTGTTTCAGTGTTAGTTGTTTCAATGTTAGTTGTTTCAGTGTCAGTTGTTTCAACGTTAGTTGTTTCAGCGTTAGTTGTTTCAGTGTTAATTGTTTCAGTGTCAGTTGTTTCAGCGTTAGTTGTTTCAGTGTTAGTTGTTTCAGCGTTAGTTGTTTCAGTGTTAGTTGTTTCAGTGTCAGTTGTTTCAACGTTAGTTGTTTCAGCGTTAGTTGTTTCAGTGTTAATTGTTTCAGTGTTAGTTGTGTCAGTGTTAATTGTTTCAGTGTCAGTTGTTTCAGCGTTAGTTGTTTCAGTGTTAATTGTTTCAGCGTTAGTTGTTTCAGCGTTAGTTGTTTCAGTGTTAATTGTTTCAGTGTTAGTTGTTTCAGTGTTAGTTGTTCCAGTGTCAGTTGTTTCAGCGTTAGTTGGTTCAGTGTCAGTTGTTTCAGTGTTAGTTGTTTTAGTATCAGTTGTTTCAGCGTTAGTTGTTTCAGTGTTAGTTGTTTCAGCGTTGGTTGTTCAGCGTCAGTTGTTTCAGCGTTAGTTGTTTCAGTGCTAGTTGTTTCAGTGTTAGTTGCTTCAGTGTCAGTTGTTTCATTGTCAGTTGTGTCAGTGTTAGTTGTTTCAGCGTTAGTTGTTTCAGTGTCAGTTGTTTCAGTGTCAGTTGTTTCAGTGTTTGTTGTTTCAGTGTTAGTTGTTTCAGTGTTAGTTGTTTCAGCGTTAGTTGTTTCAGCGTGTTTCAGTGTTAGTTGTTTCAGTGTTAGTTGTTTCAGTGATGATATTAGGTTACTTAAGGAATGAATCACGGGTTAATAAGTTTCCATAGGGGTGTGAACTACATCGGCCGTGCTGCTTAAAGTGTATAGAAGTCGAAGACCTATACGACATTGTCATCTTGGTACTGGCCGTTGTCTAATGTTGTTAAAACTTGTGGCCCAAACCATTTGTATGTTCATGCTATGTAGTGTATCTGTATGCCTATGACGTATGTACTATTGATGTGCAATACAATATGGCTAAATAAACATTGTCATTATGTTGTCAAGTATGTTCAAAATCATTAGATCACGTGTCCATCCTCATCTTGATTGCATATCATAGGAGTGTACTATATATATATAGTAAATATGTTTAAATGTTAATGACGAGAAACTGTAAAGTTTAAGTCTTAATAAAGAATCCTTCTTCTTCTTTTTATTCTTACTATACACTAAATTCAAACACGCCCAATGTAGTCCACACCCCGATGGAAACTATTAACCCTCGATTCATTACTTATATTTACATTAATTATAGTCTTTCCCGTCACGCAAAGAAAACTATACACTTTGCATTTAAAATGTAATTAGTCCAAATGTGTGACTTTCCGTGTGCCGGAGCAGGTAAATAGATCGTTCTTGGAACAGCGTAAACTGTAAGACACGCATTTTCTTGCGAGGAACGATGCCTAACATTGCGAAAGTGAGGCAATCCATACGAAAATGGATACAATCAGGGCACATACGTTCATCATAGGAAATGCAATAGTAATGTGAATATAAGAATATGAACATGCGGTAAGAATTTAATTTAAACTTTATTTATTTTACAACGATTACGAACAAGTTCTAACAACTTATATTAATCACTCGTTGGTGCGGATGAAAGCGTATATGTGGTCATTTGTGTGGAAGGAAACCGGAGTACCCGGAAAAAATCCACTTGTCCGATCTGGCGACCACCGTACCATCTCACATACTTCCCGGTCCGATGATCAAACCCGGGCTGCATTGGTGAGAAGCGAGCACGCTAACCACTGCGCTAATCGGACAGCCAGCGGTAAGAATCACATCAACGTAAGTGGAAGTTCTAGTTGATTACACGCAGCCGACTACATTTACAACTTCCTGCACACTATGGCGCTGTGTATCACTCCGCACTGTCATATAGATAAGAAAAGTGAACAATTGCAGTTCAATCAATCAAACTTGATGTATTTCTTGTGCAATATCGCGTAATCTCAGAAACTACCGCTAAACGTGTTTCAAATGTTAAATGGTGTAGGTGATCGAGTTCTTGATGCTAATAGATGGAACATATATCACATTTAAGTACAGACAGTCAAGTATATGCCAACATTAACGAGGATACCAAAGTTTTCTGGTTTTTTTTAACACATTTAACGCGTATTTTTTGCTAATGTTCCAAATTAGATGCTTATTCTTTCATTAATACGCCATTGATATGTCTACACCGATTGTTCCGTTGCCTCAGCGTATTTGCACAATTCCAGGAAATAGTCATTAGAGGAGTATGTGTACTGGGAAAAACACAACCCAGAATTAATTTTACTTCTTTGATCAAATATATATTTTGACGTAACTGTATTTTGATTTACGGACCGTTGGCAAAATAACAAAATTACAATAATTATTTACTTCAAAAAGAGATAATGTATATAAGCTTTCGATTTAATCAATTTTCATTTTGTGTACAATATATATGTACTGTACAGTATCCCTTTCCCCCTTAGAGATGTAGTTTTATTTCATACATTTGGCTGTAATTTACCAATCATACACAATGTATAAGCTGTGACTTGCCTACTCCACCTTTATGAAGGTTACTAACAATTACTAAGTGTTGTATACACTATGTTGTTCAGATCTTTATTATAGCTTGTTTGACTACTAATGTGTCGATCTATGTCAATAGGCATTGGCGTCGAGAGGTGCTTCTAAGGGGGAAAAGGATAAATATGAACGAAAAAATATGTTTAAACCAAAGAGAGATAAACCGGAAACAAACGTTTAAAAGTGACATCTCTATAATTTTTCTTTCGATTACGACGATATAATTTTGAAGAAATGTACTGATATATTCCCTTCAAATCTTAGTTCCAAGGATATACTTCCGTTGCTTGAGACATCGATTCATCAATAATGACTTCTCTGCATTGTGTTCAGGTTTTATTTTCTGAGTTATGTAGGCGTTACATCACTGGTATCGTAAAACAATTGCCCAACGCCATACTCAACTTAACACCTACTAGTAATATGCAAGTGCTTTCCTGTTTGAAGGAATGCAATTAGAATATTGAAACATGACTTGATATTTTGTTCCTATTTTCAACAAAGAACATATCTAGCGTGATTAAATCTGCAATAAAACACGGTTAGAGCCGGTCTATTTTATGGCTGTTGAATTTTGCTCCACCCGCCGTAATGAGAGACATCTCTAATTTTCTATTCGGTCCCTTGGCAGATAATATCTGATTTATTCCAAAATGTGAATAGGTCCTTTTAGTTAGAATCCTTTGGTTTTACTGGTGTTCCCTAACCAGATGTTGCGGTGTGATAAATGTGATTTTATCCAAAGTGTGTTAATTAACTGATAACATTCTTTTACAAATAAGTACCCATTACATATACTGTATGAAATCTGTAGAGATATAGTAATTTAAAAATCATAAGAAGCGATAGTGGAATAAAATTGCTAACATGTTGTGCAAAGGAAACAACGATAAAAACACAGGAAAACACTAAATAGGACCTATCTACTTTTAGGGAGTATTCAGGAGCAGTAACTAACCGATGTCTCTCATTGTTTTTATTTATGTACGAGCATTTCCGTGACGTAAACAAATCGTAGTAAAATAGCGTCGTCCGCCGCAAATAGGAAATGATCCTTTTCCCTCGGCGTCGATGTATTTAAAAGAGTTGAACGATTTATGAAATCACAGTGCGACAGGAGGCGTGGCTAAAATTCCTCTTTTTAATTCATGATTTTACATTGTCAACCTGAACTATTAATAAATTTATTATTGCTTGAATGAAATAGTAATCGATGCTGGTTAATATTGTCAATTACCATCACCTTTTTTGAAAATCTTTATTTCAGGGAGGTAACTTGTAAAGCCATCAGCCACATAACAGATAGGAGAGAAAATAGGCCGACACACCGACACATATAAAACTCACATTTATTCGTTCTTTGAAAGCTTATATTATAACCCGCGATAATATTGCTTTCATAGTTCATTTGGTGAAATGTAATTCGATCACGTGGGCGTCAGGAGGATTAGCTTCGAACTAATTAGGTCAACCTCAATAGTTATATGAAGAAATCTATATACGATACACTAGAACGAATAAACATCCTTTAAAATACATATATGTTCTCTGTAATTCCTCCCATTCAGTAGATCACACAAAAATGCTGAACGCAATGCTAGCAACACTCATTGGATATGTTTATAAGCGCTTCATTTTACGTAATTCAAATGAATGAGTAGAGTTGTATGCGTAAATGTGCCAGTCGTCCCGGACTCATTTTATATAACATGAAAAAGGAAGGGGAGGTAATGGATTATCATTGAGTTGATTTCCGCTAACATTTCTACTTAATGGCGTTTCTTAAATGATATAATGATAGGAATGTGGGATTATTCTGTGGCTATAAGCCTGCTTGGCTACATTAATGAGCTTAATCAGCAGATATCAGTACGAAATTAATAGAATCCTCGTTTGAATACAGTGCCGTAGCCAGTGGCAAATTTCAACCGAGGCAATCTAGGCGGGAGGGTGGTTCCGGGGGCATGTTTCCCCTTAACAGTGTTGGGGTATAGAAGTGATATCCTGCGTTATCTGATTTAATGAGTTTAGACCTATAAGTATGTACTGACCTTTATATTTATGCATTGACCTTTATAATTATGCATCGACATTTCAGCTCTCAAGCAATCAACATTTGATACATGTTTGCATTTAATTTTTTTAATTTTTAATTTATATTTTTTTCTTTTGGAAGTTTTAACCGAGGCAGCTGCCTCGGTGTACCTCCGTGTGGCTACGGGCCTGGAATACACGTTTTTACTGATGGAACGGAATACTTTGGAAACAAATACTATATTAAAGTCACCATATGCGGTTTTTTATTCAATGGAAAATATAATTGATATGCAAATGTATCCTAGTGTTTAGTTAACGTTCGTAACGGTTGAGCCACGTAGTCCCCATGTTTAGTATTTAACGATCGTAACTGTTGAGCCACGAAGTCCCCAGGTTTAGTATTTAACGATCGTAACGGTTGAGCCACGAAGTCCCCAGGTTTAGTATTTAACGATCGTAACGGTTGAGCCACGAAGTCCCCAGGTTTAGTATTTAACGATCGTAACTGTTGAGCCACGAAGGCCCCAGGTTTAGTATTTAACGATCGTAACTGTTGAGCCACGAAGGCCCCAGGTTTAGTATTTAACGATCGTAACTGTTGAGCCACGAAGGCCCCAGGTTTAGTATTTAACGATCGTAACTGTTGAGCCACGAAGGCCCCAGGTTTAGTATTTAACGATCGTAACTGTTGAGCCACGAAGTCCCCAGGTTTAGTATTTAACGATCGTAACTGTTGAGCCACGAAGTCCCCCAGGTTTAGTATTTAACGATCGTAACTGTTGAGCCACGAAGTCCCCCAGGTTTAGTATTTAACGATCGTAACTGTTGAGCCACGAAGGCCCCCAGGTTTAGTATTTAACGATGGTAACTGTTGAGCCACGAAGGCCCCAGGTTTAGTATTTAACGATCGTAACTGTTGAGCCACGAAGGCCCCAGGTTTAGTATTTAACGATCGTAACTGTTGAGCCACGAAGTCCCCCAGGTTTAGTATTTAACGATCGTAACTGTTGAGCCACGAAGGCCCCAGGTTTAGTATTTAACGATGGTAACTGTTGAGCCACGAAGGCCCCAGGTTTAGTATTTAACGATGGTAACTGTTGAGCCACGAAGGCCCCAGGTTTAGTATTTAACGGCCGTAACTGTTGAGCCACGAAGTCCCCAGGTTTAGTATTTAACGGCCGTAACGGTTCAGCCACGAAGGCCCCCAGGTTTAGTATTTAACGATGGTAACTGTTGAGTCACGAAGGTCCCCAGGTTTAGTATTTAACGGCCGTAACGGTTGAGCCACGAAGTCCCCAAGTTTAGTATGTTGTAATAGAGAATGAGCAATGCCCATCCTGTGTATTCTAATATTCTAATTAAACGCACCATTTGGCTTTAACCTATGATGTGTTAATTGAAATATGTTTTTGTGGTAATTCCAACAGAGCATATTATATCGACGACTGTTCTTGCCTTGTGTTCTAGATAGAGCGCTGCAACTTTCTAGAAATAATTGATATCTTCAACAAAATACAAACACAATCATGCAACAATATGTGTAGAATATGTGTCCGAATGAAAAGGTACAATACATAGTACACAAATGCACATTGTTTGGGCCACAAGTATAAGCAACATTAGACAACGGCCCTCACGAGAAAGTGAAGCTAATGTTTGGAAGTCGTGATAGCGCAGTGGATGCGCGTTCGCTTCAGGTGCGAAAGGTCCGGAGTTCGAGCCCCGCTGGAGCCGTTACGATTGTGCCCTTAGGCAAGGCATTTAAATTCCACATTGCCTCTTCTCTCTCCTTCTTGGTGATGGATTCCATCATGAATGAAGTCTCGAGAGTGATTAATATAAGTTGAAAGAACTTGTTTCGCAATCAAGCTAAAAATAAATTTGTATAAACTAAGCTAACGTTTGATTAAATTAACTGAGTTTCTTTCCAGAACAATGTTCGCAAAATAAAAATAAAAATGATTAGAGGAAAACCCCAACCTATAACAAGAAAATGGATTGCTTACATTGATAAATGCAACTCACGATTAGGCTGTCCGAGTAGCGCAGTGGTTAGCGCGCTCGCTTCTCACCAATGCAACCCGGGTACGATACTCTGACCGGGAAGTATGTGAGATGGTACGGTGGTCGCCAGAACGGACAGGTTTTCTCCGGGTACTCCGGTTTCCTCCCACAAGTGATCACATATACGCTTTCATCCGCGTCAACGAGAGCGATTAATATAAGTTGTTAGAACTTGCTTCGCAATCGTTGTAAAATAAATTACGTTAAAATAAAATAAACGTTTACCCCCCCCCCCCCCCCACACACACACACACACACACCACACCAAGACCAGAACCCAAGTTAACCATCGTAGTTTAAGCTTAGTTTAAACTTTATATATTAATTAATTGATAATTTATCACAATATGTGAATTTCGCTTTTAAAGACAATTAATTTATATAATTTAAACTATTAATATTTATTTCTTGTAAAGAACATTCCTACACTTTTATTTAAGTATTAATTTAATTTAAACTTTGTAAACTAATTTTACAACGATTGTAAAGGAAGTTTTATCAACTTTGATTAATCACTCTCGTTGGCGCGGATGAAAGCGTATATATGTGGTCATTCGTGTGGGAGTACTCGGAGAAAACCAACCTGTTCGATCTAGCGACCACCGCACCATCTCACATACTTCCCGATCCGAGGATCGAACCCGGGTTGCATTAGTGAGAAGCGAGTGCGCTACTCGGACATCCATCATATCGTACTGATGTATGCGTTGGTTAGGGACAGGGCAACAAATCATACTTGCAAAGCATTGCGGACGACTGTTTAGAAATTGAAGAAGTTTATATATGTATATAAATCATCGTTCCGCATAAGAATATCGTTGTAATTGTTCGTGAGGAATGGATGCCCTATCATATTGACCGTGAAATGAATCTGAAGAGAAATTATTCTTAAAGAATAATAGCGATGTTTGCAGAACAAAATTACAACAACACTAAAGTACCCTCTATGAATGAACAAACTGAGTATAAAACAATAGAGTTGCACGCAACATAAAACGCCCAGGTCAACCTCCACAACGCGTACCTCGTGACTTCGACACGTCCCGCAGTTGCAGCTCATTCAAAACTTCGCGTCATCGACACAGACTCAGGTCTCTCGTGTTTTGTGTTTGAGTCTGGCATGAGGGCGACTTGCCCGGTGATGTCTTGACGTGACGAAGCCCTTGAAGAGGATATCGGAGACGGTTTCTGCTACTGTAAAGGATGTGGCCATAGCAAGGACCCGTTGTTCGCAGGAAGCAATAACCACCGAGGACTTGTCACCCTGGACCAAAGGAAGATGATTCCTGATCATCGGGATGTCGGCATAAGCAGCACAGCAACTACTTGAGCTTCTTACAGAAAACAATCGTCCACATGCTGCGAAAATAAACAAAGCTACAATGACTACTAACAAATAACACCACGCACAGACCGTGTCTCATTTATATGAAAAAGTTGGCAGTTTCTTACGGATGTTGGTGCACCAAGTACTTGTTAACCGCTGGAGCCTGCACAGGAATTGTGTTGTTAGGTAAAACTGTCAGTTGCTCAAATGGGCAACCGGTAACGACGTTAAATGAACCTTAAAACACACACACAAAGCAAAAATAATTAAGACTGGTCGGTAGTAACGTAATTATCACGTTGGACTGCGAATCCAGGGGTTATAGGTTCGATCCCACTTCTGATCATAATAATGTTAACAGTCTTTCAAATGGGACTTTAAACTTATGCTTTACACCGTGCACGTAAATGAACAAGATGAGACTCTGGAATGGGTCTCTGTCTGTATCATTGCACTGTCCTCCGAAATCTCATACGGGCAAACGGTAGCGACGATAGATAAACACAACAAATACTTTGCCTTTTATATATGTAGGCAAGCACGTGTAGGCAAGCACGTGCAGGCAAGCACGTGCAGGTAAGCACGTATCAGGAATGTGTTTAGGAATCTCAGTAATTATATATTGTAATGTAAGAATGTGTAGTAGTATTTTTTCTTTTACGTAAAATTTCAAATTTATAATATTTTTTATTCAATATGATAGTGTCACTTCAAATAGATACATATAATATTCTAACACGACCCAGCTAATAACATACATACGTGTAGAGTAAAACCTACCTCGGGTTATTCTGCGATATACCTACCTTGAACTATGCTGCGCGCACCGTGTTTTGGCTATTCCATTTATACAATGCGTGTAAAGTTTTATGAATGAAAGTCACGTGATGTTTGTAAATACTACCGTGGGAATTCGCGGAAGTGAGCTATTATTAGAATCAGATAATCTCTTGTCCGTCTTGTTTTTCTGTTAAGCAACGTTTCAGTTACTATTCTGTACAGTTTTACTTGACAAAATAAATAAAATTATTGATCAGTTACAACTTTTGTTCATTTATGCACTATATTGATATTTTCCATAACAATAACGTCATCACCCCTTACGCGGGAGGAAATTTCGAAAGACAAATGCAGCGGAGTAGCACGGCGTTTGAAGAAAATACTCCTTTGATTCTCGTCTAAAATTATTAGAGGTAAGTCGTGTTAGAATCGAAATAATAAGTATCAACCGTGGTATATCGCAGAATACCCCTCGTTTGTCGTTTGTATGCGTAGAATCACTCAGGCCTTCGTGATATATTTCTACGCATAAGAACTTCAAACTCGGGTTATTCTGCGATATACCACGGTTGATACTTATTCTTTCTTAAATAACGTGTGTTGAAATCATGTAATAAAATTATATATTTATCTATTGTGTTGTTTTTATAATAATCAACAAAATAGTTGTTGTAGTAGCAAAGGGTGACTAATAAGTTAACATAAACTCACTTGAGTTTTATTCAAAAAGTTATAGCGAGAAATTTATAGCGAGGTTAAAGTTATAGCGAGAAATTTATAGCGAGTTCAAAGTTATAGCTAGGGAAATTTATAGCGAGATTAAAGTTATAGCTAGGGAAATTTATAGCGAGGTTAAAGTTATAGCTAGGGAAATTTATAGCGAGTTTAAAGTTATAGCTAGGGAAATTTATAGCGAGGTTAAAGTTATAGCTAGGGAAATTTATAGCGAGGTTAACGTTATAGCTAGGGAAATTTATAGCGAGGTTAACGTTATAGCTAGGGAAATTTATAGCGAGGTTAACGTTATAGCTAGGGAAATTTATAGCGAGGTTAACGTTATAGCTAGGGACATTTATAGCGAGGTTAAAGTTATAGCTAGGGACATTCATAGCGAGGTTAAAGTTATAGCTAGGGAAATTCATAGCGAGGTTAAAGTTATAGCTAGGGAAATTTATAGCGATGTTAAAGTTGTCTAGGGAAATTTATAGCGAGGAGAAGATATGGTTAGGAGATTGATAGCGAAGGGGAGATAACTCTGAAGTTACGGTTTTTTAGCACTTTATTATATGCTTTGGGTGTATTTCAGTCTCATCTATGCATACTACACATATAATATACAATAGTACATAGCCATTCAATGAGAATTATAAGAGACTAGACACATGTTATCATCACAGACAATTGTTATCATAATACTGTACATTAAAATTCAAATACAAACCTTGCCCATCTAGACACTTGTGTTAATCTTGTGACAATATTACTTAAAAACCAGTGTTTACTGTAAAAACCACATTGAAATGCCACATAGCGTCGCTCATATGGGCAACCGGTAGCGACGATAAATAAACGTGTGTGTGTTTTTACGTTTATTTATCGTCGCTACCGGTTGCCCATATGAGCGACGCCTCCTGAAGAGATTAGTTATTTTAGATTTTTGGAGGCTTGTACAATGATACACAGAGAGAGACCCATTCCAGAGTCTCCTCTGGTTCCTTTACGTGCATGATGTAAAGCACCGACACGAGACCTCGGTTTAACGTCCTATCTGAAAGACTGTTAATTTTATTAGGGTCAGACGGGGGATCGAACCTGCGATCCCTGGATGACCAGTCCAACGTGTTACCACTGGACTACATATCCGTCTGTTAAATAAACATAAAACACAAATACCGCATGCATGTATTAGCGCGAAGATGCGCCACCGAGTGGACAGTAATTACAATAGCTAGCTAACGATTTCCGCATGAGAGATCTTCACGTCAGAGATAACGTACGATAGCTTCATAAGACATTATATAATGTCGATTTTAAAATCAGTTGTCCTTTTATGTCTGGTCGTATAAGACGCAAAAGTGTTTTGCATAATTAGCGACTATTTATGTCATTTATCTTGCGTATTGAAAGCGGTTTGCACAGCAATTCAATAAACATACCTTCTATACTAAGATCGTACGTTTCTCGGAAATATTGTACACTTGGCAGCAATGCATGTTTTCGGAGTGTTTGTGCAAGAACTGTCTGCCATGCTTGCTGTTGACAGTCCCGATGAACCTCCCGGTCTTTGCTCATCAGCCTGCCATGCTTGCTGTTGACAGTCCCGATCAACGTCCCGGTCTTTGCTCATCAGCCTGCCATGCTTGCTGTTGACAGTCCCGATCAACGTCCCGGTCTTTGCTCATCAGCCTGTCATGCTTGCTGTTGACAGTCCCGATCAACGTCCCGGTCTTTGCTCATCAGCCTGCCATGCTCGCTGTTGACAGTCCCGATCAACGTCCCGATCTTTGCTCATCAGCCTGCCATGCTTGCTGTTGACAGTCCCGGTCAACGTCCCGGTCTTTGCTCACCATGCTTACTGTTGACCGTCCCGATCAACGTCCCGGTCTTTGCTCATCAGCCTGCCATGCTCGCTGTTGACAGTCCCGGTCAACGTCCCTGTCTTTGCTCATCAGCCTGCCATGCTTGCTGTTGACAGTCCCGATCAACGTCCCGGTTTTTGCTCATCAGCCTGCCATGCTCGCTGTTGACAGTCCCGAGTCAACGTCCCGGTCTTTGCTCATCAGCCTGTCATGCTTGCTGTTGAGAGTCCCGATCAACGTCCCGGTCTTTGCTCATCAGCCTGTCATGCTTGCTGTTGAGAGTCCCGATCAACGTCCCGGTCTTTGCTCATCAGCCTGCCATGCTCGCTGTTGACAGTCCCGATCAACGTCCCGGTCTTTGTTCATCAGCCTACCATGCTTGCTGTTGACAGTCCCGATCAACGTCCCGGTCTTTGCTCATCAGCCTGCCATGCTTGCTGTTGACAGTCCCGATCAACGTCCCGGTCTTTGCTCATCAGCCTGCCATGCTCGCTGTTGACAGTCCCGGTCAACGTCCCGGTCTTTGCTCATCAGCCTGCCATGATTGCTGTTGACAGTCCCGATCAACGTCCCGGTCTTTGTTCATCAGCCTGCCATACTCGCTGTTGACAGTCCCGATCAACGTCCCGGTCTTTGCTCATCAGCCTGCCATGCTTGCTGTTGACAGTCCCGATCAACGTCCCGGTCTTTGTTCATCAGCCTGCCATACTCGCTGTTGACAGTCCCTATCAACGTCCCGGTCTGTGCTCATCAGCCTGCCATGCTTGCTGTTGACAGTCCCGATCAACGTCCCGGTTTGTGCTCATCAGCCTGCCATGCTTGCTGTTGACAGTCCCGATCAACGTCCCGGTCTTTGCTCATCAGCCTGCCATGCTTGCTGTTGACAGTCCCGATCAACGTCCCGGTCTTTGCTCATCAGCCTGCCATGCTTGCTGTTGACAGTCCCGATCAACGTCCCAGTCTTTGCTCATCAGCCTGCCATGCTTGCTGTTGACAGTCCCGATCAACGTCGTGGTCTTTGCTCATCAGCCTGTCATGCTTGCTGTTGACAGTCCCGATCAACGTCCCGGTCTTTGCTCATCAGCCTGCCATGCTTGCTGTTGACAGTCCCGGTCAACTTCCCGGTCTTTGCTCACCAGCTTGCCATGCTTACTGTTGACCGCCCCGATCAACGTCCCGGTCTTTGCTCATCAGCCTACCATGCTTGCTGTTGACAGTCCCGATCAACGTCCCGGTCTTTGCTCATCAGCCTGCCATGCTTGCTGTTGACAGTCAATGTCAACGTCCCGGTTTTTGCTCATCAGCCTGCCATGCTTGCTGTTGACAGTCCCGGTCAACGTCCCTGTCTTTGCTCATCGGCCTGCTCTGAGTGATAACACTGTAACCAATGCATCTTGCATGTCTGAAGTTATCACCTCATGGTTGTATGTTTGTTTTGAGGGTTGACGGTCTCGTCAACAGCTGGCGACTCTTCACCTATTATCAGTGGAGGAGGCCCCTGGTGCGCTTCCAACCAACCCAGGTAGAACCACCGACCGTCCGCAAGCCAGCTGTATAGCCGTCTCACTTTAAGGAATACGACTCCCAGTGGGATTCGAACCTGCAGTGATAAGGGACACGTGATTTGAAGTCAACGACCTTTACAACTAGGTCTTAGAGACCCATCACCTCAAGAGATTGTTAATTTGTAAATTTCTGATATGCATACAGACGTTCGACCTGTGATGTTATTGGTTAACTGTCTCTGTACGTGCAGACAGACGCAAACAAAAACAGGAACCGCCGTTCCTAACAGTGTGTGTATATGGGGGGGGGGGGTCACAATGTCAAAGATGAATAAAATATGATCAAATTCCTATAAGAAACAGTTAATCCGCGAACACACACAATGGGAGAGGTGGTGTCATCATGGTTATTAGACAGCTAAAATATATGCTAATCCATGTGTTAATCCATGCTAATCCATGTTAATCCATGCTAAACACCTTGTTATTCCGTGCTACTCCATGCTAATACATGTTAATCCATGCTAACCCATGTTAATCCATGCTAAACACCTTGTTATTCCGTGCTACTCCATGCTAAAACATGTTAATCCATGCTAACCCATGTTAATCCATGCTAAACACCTTGTTATTCCGTGCTACTCCATGCTAAAACATGTTAATCCATGTTAATCCATGCTAACCCATGTTAATCCATGCTAAACACCTTGTTATTCCGTGCTACTCCATGCTAATACATGTTAAACCATGTTAATCCATGCTAATCCATGTTAATCCATGCTAAACACCTTGTTATTCCGTGCTACTCCATGCTAATACATGTTAATCCATGTTAATCCATGCTAACCCATGTTAATCCATGCTAAACACCTTGTTATTCCGTGCTACTCCATGCTAAAACATGTTAAACCATGTTAATCCATGCTAATCCATGTTAATCCATGCAAATGCTGTTTCTAATATGCATTCCCTCACGTGATTGGTCTTATTTCTGAAACTCATTTGGTTAATGATTGGCCTCACGCAAGTTTAATGGGCAAGAATAGAGCCGGGGATGTAATGAATACTACATGAATGCCAAGTGGGAACCCTAATAAACATGCTTAAAAATTAACTTCTTTAAATAGAGCTGTGTGTTTATAATAATATGTTATTGCAATACGGTTGCACAATTAAAGCACGTTTTATTTCCACAAATTTACGGTCTCGGGAACTGTCTCATCGTAATACATTTAAATTAGATAGATAACAATTTAATTGAAATTGGTAGAAGTTGACTTAAATTAAATATACAACTAGCGTGTCATCCATGTACACAATGACACGTACACAATTAGTGTACCTCAACCTGTGCTTTTTAGATTCAAACGGCATAGCGAATTGTTGAAACCTAGTAACTGTTGTATAGTGTATACAAATTTATATTAGCTCGACTGCGAAATAAGTTCTTTCAACTTATATTAATCACTCTCGAGACCTCATTCCTGATGGAATCCACCGCCATGAAGGAGAGAGGAGAGGCAATGTGGAATTTAAATGCCTTGCCTAAGGGCACAATCGTAACGGCTCCAGTGGGGCTCGAACTCCACTGTTGAACAACGGTACGTTTCATACATGCAGTATTGGGTATGAATGACACCCGCAAATGGTAAAGAACACTGTTTGTAAATGTGTGAAAGTACAAGGTAATATAGCCAATGTTTGTAAATGTGTGAAAGTACAAGGTAATAGAGACAATGTTTGTAAATGTGTGAACGTACAAGGTAATAGAGACAATGTTTGTAAATGTGTGAAAGTACAAGGTAATAGAGACAATGTTTGTAAATGTGTGAACGTACTAGGTAATACTAATAGAGACAATGTTTGTAAATGTGTAAAAGTACTAGGTAATATAGACAATGTTTGTAAATGTGTGAAAATACAAGGTAATAGAGACAATGTTTGTAAATGTGTGAACGTACAAGGTAATAGAGACAATGTTTGTAAATGTGTGAAAGTACAAGGTAATAGAGACAATGTTTGTAAATGTGTGAAAGTACAAGGTCATAGAGACAATGTTTGTAAATGTGTGAAAGTACAAGATAATAGAGACAATGTTTGTACATGTGCGAAAGTACAAGGTAATAGAGACAATGTTTGTAAATGTGTGAACGTACAAGGTAATAGAGACAATGTTTGTAAATGTGCGAAAGTACAAGGTAATAGACACAATGTTTGTAAATGTGAGAAAGTACAAGGTAATAGAGACAATGTTGGTACATGTGTGAAAGTACAAGGTAATAGAGACAATGTTTGTAAATGTGCGAAAGTACAAAGTAATAGAGACAATGTTTGTAAATGTGTGAAAGTACAAGGTAATAGAGACAATGTTTGTAAATGTGTGAAAGTACAAGGTAATAGAGACAATGTTTGTAAATGTGTGAAAGTACAAGGTAATGGAGACAATGTTTGTAAATGTGTGAAAGTACAAGGTAATAGAGACAATGTTTGTAAATGTGCGAAAGTACAAGGTCATAGAGACAATGTTTGTAAATATGTGAAAGAACTAGGTAATAGAGACAATGTTTGTAAATGTGTGAAAGTACAAGGTAATAGAGACAATGTTTATAAATATGGGAAAGCTCAGTAATAGAGACCATGTTTGTAAATGTGTGAAAGTACAAGGTAATAGAGACAATGTTTGTAAATATGTGAAAGAACTAGGTAATAGAGACAATGTTTGTAAATGTGTGAAAGTACAAGGTAATAGAGACAATGTTTGTAAATGTGTGAAAGTACAAGGTATTAAAGACAATGTTTGTAAATGTGTGAACGTAAAAGGTAATAGAGACAATGTTTGTAAATGTGTGAAAGTACCAGGTAATAGAGACAATGTTTGTAAATGTGTGAAAGTACAAGGTGATAGAGACAATGTTTGTAAATGTGCGAAAGTACAAGGTAATAGAGACAATGTTTGTAAATGTGTGAAAGTACAAGGTAATAGAGACAATGTTTGTAAATGTGTGAAAGTACAAGGTAATAGAGACAATGTTTGTAAATGTGCGAAAGTACAAGGTAATAGAGACAATGTTTGTAACTGTGTGAAAGTACAAGGTAATAGAGACAATGTTTGTAAATGTGCGAAAGTACAAGGTAATAGAGACAATGTTTGTAAATGTGTGAAAGTACTAGGTAATAGAAACAATGTTTGTAAATATGCGAAAGTTCAGTAATAGAGACCATGTTTGTAAATGTGTGAAAGTACAAGGTAATAGAGACAATGTTTGTAAATGTGTGAAAGTACAAGGTCATAGAGACAATGTTTGTAAATATGTGAAAGAACTAGGTAATAGAGACAATGTTTGTAAATGTGTGAAAGTACAAGGAAATAGAGACAATGTTTATAAATATGCGAAAGCTCAGTAATAGAGACCATGTTTGTAAATGTGTGAAAGTACAAGGTAATAGAGACAATGTTTGTAAATATGTGAAAGAACTAGGTAATAGAGACAATGTTTGTAAATGTGTGAAAGTACAAGGTAATAGAGACAATGTTTGTAAATGTGTGAAAGTACAAGGTATTAAAGACAATGTTTGTAAATGTGTGAACGTACAAGGTAATAGAGACAATGTTTGTAAATGTGTGAAAGTACCAGGTAATAGAGACAATGTTTGTAAATGTGTGAAAGTACAAGGTGATAGAGACAATGTTTGTAAATGTGCGAAAGTACAAGGTAATAGAGACAATGTTTGTAAATGTGTGAAAGTACAAGGTAATAGAGACAATGTTTGTAAATGTGCGAAAGTACAAGGTAATAGAGACAATGTTTGTAAATGTGTGAACGTACAAGGTAATAGAGACAATGTTTGTAAATGTGCGAAAGTACAAGGTAATAGAGACAATGTTTGAAAATGTGTGAAAGTACTAGGTAATAGAAACAATGTTTGTAAATATGCGAAAGTTCAGTAAAAGAGACAATGTTTGTAAATGTGTGAAAGTACAAGGTCATAGAGACAATGTTTGTAAATATGTGAAAGAACTAGGTAATAGAGACAATGTTTGTAAATGTGTGAAAGTACAAGGTAATAGAGACAATGTTTGTAAATGTGTGAAAGTACAAGGTATTAGAGACAATGTTTGTAAATGTGTGAACGTACAAGGTAATATAGACAATGTTTGTAAATGTGTGAAAGTACCAGGTAATAGAGACAATGTTTGTAAATGTGTGAAAGTACAAGGTAATAGAGACACTTTTTGTAAATGTGTGAAAGTACCAGGTAATAGAGACAATGTTTGTAAATATGTGAAAGTACAAGGTAATAGAGACAATGTTTGTAAATGTGTGAAAGTACAAGGTAATAGAGACAATGTTTGTAAATGTGTGAAAGTACAAAGTAATATACACAATGTTTGTAAATGTGTGAAAGTACAAGGTAATAGAGACACTGTTTGTAAATGTGTGAAAGTACAAGGTAATAGAGACCATGTTTGTAAATGTGTGAAAGTACAAGGTAATAGAGACAATGTTTTTAAATATGTGAAAGAACTAGGTAATAGAGACAATGTTTGTAAATGTGTGAAAGTACAAGGTAATAGAGACAATGTTTGTAAATGTGCGAAAGTACAAGGTAATAGAGACAATGTTTGTAAATGTGTGAACGTACAAGGTAATAGAGACAATGTTTGTAAATGTGCGAAAGTACAAGGTCATAGAGACAATGTTTGTAAATATGTGAAAGAACTAGGTAATAGAGACAATATTTGTAAATGTGTGAAAGTACAAGGTAATAGAGACAATGTATATAAATATGCGAAAGCTCAGTAATAGAGACCATGTTTGTAAATGTGTGAAGTACAAGGTAATAGAGACAATGTTTGTAAATATGTGAAAGAACTAGGTAATAGAGACAATGTTTGTAAATGTGTGAAAGTACAAGGTAATAGAGACAATGTTTGTAAATGTGTGAACGTACAAGGTAATATAGACAATGTTTGTAAATGTGTGAAAGTACCAAGTAATAGAGACAATGTTTGTAAATGTGTGAAAGTACAAGGTAATAGAGACACTGATTGTAAATGTGTGAAAGTACAAGGTAATAGATACAATGTTTGTAAATATGTGAAAGTACAAGGTAATAGAGACAATGTTTGTAAATGTGTAAAAGTACAAGGTAATAGAGACAATTTTTCTAAATATGTGAAAGAACTAGGTAATAGAGACAATGTTTGTAAATGTGTGAAAGTACAAGGTAATAGAGACAATGTTTGTAAATGTGTGAAAGTACAAGGTAATAGAGACCATGTTTGTAAATGTGTGAAAGTACAAGGTAATAGAGACAATGTTTGTAAATGTGCGAAAGTACAAGGTAATAGAGACAATGTTTGTAAATGTGTGAAAATACAAGGTAATAGAGACAATGTTTGTAAATGTGTGAAAGTACAAGGTAATAGAGACCATGTTTGTAAATGTGTGAAAGTACAAGGTAATAGAGACCATGTTTGTAAATATGTGAAAGTACAAGGTAATACAGACAATGTTTGTAAATGTGCGAAAGTACAAGGTAATAGAGACAATGTTTGTAAATGTGTGAAAATACAAGGTAATAGTGACAATGTTTGTAAATGTGTGAAAGTGCAAGGTAATAGAGACAATGTTTGTAAATGTGTGAAAGTACAAGGTAATAGAGACAATGTTTGTAAATGTGCGAAAGTACAAGGTAATAGAGACAATGTTTGTAAATGTGTGAAAGTACAAGGTAATAGAGACATTGTTTGTAAATGTGTGAAAGTACAAGGTAATAGAGACAATGTTTGTAAATGTGTGAAAGTACAAGGTAATAGAGACAATGTTTGTAAATGTGCGAAAGTACAAGGTAATAGAGACAATGTTTGTAAATGTGTGAAAGTACAAGGTAATAGAGACAATGTTTGTAAATGTGCGAAAGTACAAGGTAATAGAGACAATGTTTGTAAATGTGTGAACGTACAAGGTAATAGAGACAAGGTTTGTAAATGTGCGAAAGTACAAGGTAATAGAGACAATGTTTGTAAATGTGTGAAAGTACTAGGTAATAGAAACAATGTTTGTAAATATGCGAAAGGTCAGTAATAGAGACCATGTTTGTAAATGTGTGAAAGTACAAGGTAATAGAGACAATGTTTGTAAATGTGTGAAAGTACAAGGTCATAGAGACACTGTTTGTAAATATGTGAAAGAACTAGGTAATAGAGACAATGTTTGTAAATGTGTGAAAGTACAAGGTAATAGAGACAATGTTTGTAAATATGTGAAAGAACTAGGTAATAGAGACAATGTTTGTAAATGTGTGAAAGTACAAGGTAATAGAGACAATGTTTGTAAATGTGTGAAAGTACAAGGTATTAGAGACAATGTTTGTAAATGTGTGAACGTACAAGGTAATAGAGACAATGTTTGTAAATGTGTGAAAGTACCAGGTAATAGAGACAATGTTTGTAAATGTGTGAAAGTACAAGGTGATAGAGACAATGTTTGTAAATGTGCGAAAGTACAAGGTAATAGAGAAAATGTTTGTAAATGTGTGAAAGTACAAGGTAATAGAGACAATGTTTGTAAATGTGTGAAAGTAAAAGGTAATAGAGACAATGTTTGTAAATGTGCGAAAGTACAAGGTAATAGAGACAATGTTTGTAAATGTGTGAACGTACAAGGTAATAGAGACAATGTTTGTAAATGTGCGAAAGTACAAGGTAATAGAGACAATGTTTGTAAATGTGTGAAAGTACAGGTAATAGAACTAGGTAATAGAACAATGTTTGTAAATTGGAAAGTCAGTAATAGAGACCATGTTTGTAAATGTGTGAAAGTACAGTAATAGAGACAATGTTTGTAAATGTGGAAAGTACAAGGTATAGAGACAATGTTTGTAAATATGTGAAAAACTAGGTAATAGAGACAATGTTTGTAAATGTGTGAAAGTACAAGGTAATAGAGACAATGTTTGTAAATGTGTGAAAGTACAAGGTAATAGAGACAATGTTTGTAAATGTGCGAAAGTACAAGGTAATAGAGACAATGTTTGTAAATATGTGAAAGAACTAGGTAATAGAGACAATGTTTGTAAATGTGTGAAAGTACAAGGTAATAGAGACAATGTTTGTAAATGTGTGAAAGTACAAGGTAATAGAGACAATGTTTGTAAATGTGTGAAAGTACAAGGTATAAACAATGTTTTAAATTGTGAAAGTACAAGGTAATAGAGACAATGTTTGTAAATGTGTGAAAGTACAGTAATAGAACATGTTTGTAAATGTGTGAAAATACAAGGTAATAGAGACAATGTTTGTAAATGTGTGAAAGTACAAGGTAATAGAGACAATGTTTGTAAATGTGTGAAAGTACAAGGTAATAGAGACAATGTTTGTAAATGTGTGAAAGTACAAGGTAATAGAGACAATGTTTGTAAATGTGTGAAAGTACAAGGTAATAGAGACAATGTTTGTAAATGTGTGAAAGTACAAGGTAATAGAGACAATGTTTGTAAATGTGTGAAAGTACAAGGTAATAGAGACAATGTTTGTAAATGTGTGAAAGTACAAGGTAATAGAGACAATGTTTGTAAATGTGTGAAAGTACAAGGTAATAGAGACAATGTTTGTAAATGTGTGAAAGTACAAGGTAATAGAGACAATGTTTGTAAATGTGTGAAAGTACAAGGTAATAGAGACAATGTTTGTAAATGTGTGAAAGTACAAGGTAATAGAGACAATGTTTGTAAATGTGTGAAAGTACAAGGTAATAGAGACCATGTTTGTAAATGTGTGAAAGTACAAGGTAATAGAGACCATGTTTGTAAATATGTGAAAGTACAAGGTAATAGAGACAATGTTTGTAAATGTGCGAAAGTACAAGGTAATAGAGACAATGTTTGTAAATGTGTGAAAGTACAAGGTAATAGAGACAATGTTTGTAAATGTGTGAAAGTACAAGGTAATAGAGACCATGTTTGTAAATGTGTGAAAGTACAAGGTAATAGAGACCATGTTTGTAAATATGTGAAAGTACAAGGTAATAGAGACAATGTTTGTAAATGTGCGAAAGTACAAGGTAATAGAGACAATGTTTGTAAATGTGTGAAAATACAAGGTAATAGAGACAATGTTTGTAAATGTGTGAAAGAACAAGGTAATAGAGACAATGTTTGTAAATGTGCGAAAGTACAAGGTAATAGAGACAATGTTTGTTAATGTGTGAAAGTACAAGGTAATAGAGACACTGTTTGTAAATGTGTGAAAGTACAAGGTAATAGAGACACTGTTTGTAAATGTGTGAAAGTACTAGTTAATAGAGACAATGTTTGTAAATGTGTGAAAGTACAAGGTAATAGAGACAATGTTTGTAAATGTGTGAAAGTACAAGGTAATAGAGACCATGTTTGTAAATGTGTGAAAGTACAAGGTAATAGAGACCATGTTTATAAATATGTGAAAGTACAAGGTAATAGAGACAATGTTTGTAAATGTGCGAAAGTACAAGGTAATAGAGACAATGTTTGTAAATGTGTGAAAATACAAGGTAATAGAGACAATGTTTGTAAATGTGTGAAAGTACAAGGTAATAGAGACAATGTTTGTAAATGTGCGAAAGTACAAGGTAATAGAGACAATGTTTGTAAATGTGTGAAAGTACAAGGTAATAGAGACACTGTTTGTAAATGTGTGAAAGTACAAGGTAATAGAGACAATGTTTGTAAATGTGCGAAAGTAAAAGGTAATGGAGACCATGTTTGTAAATGTGTAAAAGTACTAGGTAATAGAGACAATGTTTGTAAATATGTGAAAGTACAAGGTAATAGAGACAATGTTTGTAATTGTGCTAAAGTACAAGGTAATAGAGACAATGTTTGTAAATGTGTGAAAATACAAGGTAATAGAGACAATGTTTGTAAATGTGTGAAAGTACAAGGTAATAGAGACCATGTTTGTAAATGTGCGAAAGTACAAGGTAATAGAGACCATGTTTGTAAATATGTGAAAGTACAAGGTAATAGAGACAATGTTTGTAAATGTGCGAATGTACAAGGTAATAGAGACAATGTTTGTAAATGTGTGAACATACAAGGTAATAGAGACAATGTTTGTAAATGTGTGAAAGTACAAGGTAATAGAGACAATGTTTGTAAATGTGCGAAAGTACAAGGTAATAGAGACAATGTTTGTAAATGTGTGATAGTACAAGGTAATAGAGACACTGTTTGTAAATGTGTGAAAGTACAAGGTAATAGAGACACTGTTTGTAAATGTGTGAACGTACAAGGTAATAGAGACAATGTTTGTAAATGTGTGAAAGTACAAGGTAATAGAGACAATGTTTGTAAATATGCGAAAGTAAAAGGTAATGGAGACCATGTTTGTAAATGTGTAAAAGTACTAGGTAATAGAGACAATGTTTGTAAATGTGTGAAAGTACAAGGTAATAGAGACAATGTTTGTAAATGTGTGAAAGTACAAGGTCATAGAGACAATGTTTGTAAATATGCGAACGTACTAGGTAATAGAGACAATGTTTGTAAATATGCGAACGTACTAGGTAATAGAGACAATGTTTGTAAATATGCGAACGTACTAGGTAATAGAGACAATGTTAGTAAATATGCGAACGTACTAGGTAATAGAGACAATGTTTGTAAATATGCGGACGTACTAGGTAATAGAGACAATGTTTGTAAATATGCGAACGTACTAGGGAATAGAGACAATGTTTGTAAATATGCGGACGTACTAGGTCATAGAGACAATGTTTGTAAATATGCGAACGTACTAGGTAATAGAGACAATGTTTGTAAATATGCGAACGTACTAGGTAATAGAGACAATGTTTGTAAATATGCGAACGTACTAGGTCATAGAGACAATGTTTGTAAATATGCGGACGTACTAGGTCATAGAGACAATGTTTGTAAATATGCGGACGTACTAGGTCATAGAGACAATGTTTGTAAATATGCGGACGTACTAGGTCATAGAGACAATGTTTGTAAATATGCGAACGTACTAGGTCATAGAGACAATGTTTGTAAATATGCGGACGTACTAGGTCATAGAGACAATGTTTGTAAATATGCGAACGTACTAGGTCATAGAGACAATGTTTGTAAATATGCGAACGTACTAGGTCATAGAGACAATGTTTGTAAATATGCGAACGTACTAGGTCATAGAGACAATGTTTGTAAATATGCGAACGTACTAGGTAATAGAGACAATCGGGTAAAGTCAGTATCGGGTATAGTTGATGCGGATTGGACTGTTTTTGTGACATAATATTTGCATATAATTATAGAGTGTGCACTTTATCGAAACACCCATTATAGTTAGAGGCCGACGGCATCCCCAAGTTAACTTTAAGCACGCGCGCCAATATAGTTCATACCCCGATGGAAATGTTCACCCATGATTCATTACTTATATTTATTATTCTTTTTAATTACATAAAGAAAATATAGCACACTGCATTTAAAACGTTTTTAGTCCAGATTTAACAGGTAAATATATTATCCTTGGAAAAGCGTAAACTGTAAGTCACGCCTTTTCTCGTGACGAACTCTGCCTGATACAGCGAATGCGCATGCCCGTAACTTCGAATGCGCATGCCAGTTGCATATCATTAGTTGGAAACCCTCATACGAAAATGTATACAATCAGGGTACATACGTTCATCGAAGGAAATGCAATAGCGATGTAAATATATCGAGTTAAAGTCATTTACTAACAGTTACGTTTTTTCAACAATACGATATGCTTTAGGGATATTCGCAAGACCCAAACAAATGAAATATCAACATGCGCTAGCCTACTTCGTTATTCATCGTCGCTACATTGTATATACCCCTTCATCATTCACAATAATTAGCATGGAGAATGCAGCTTCTTGAATACCAGATCACTTGTTCATCATAAGCATTTGTCATTGCCAGTTGTACATCTTTACCGTGTACCTTTACATCATGGCAAGCAGCTCTAGATGTTCGGAATGGTTTATCTATTCAGTACATTGTGTTTATAATGTAAGCAAGGCAGATGTATGTATAATTTAGATATTATGCTTCAGACATTTTAGCTTCCTTTCTCCCAAATCAAGAAATCCATCTCGTATTGTAGTATACACTCATTTCCAAATTCTCATTCACTCGTGTTTCTGTCACTTGTGCTGGGTGTTCATGGTGATTTAGGAGTGTTCGTCATGAACCGGGTCTTTTGTTAATGTCTATATATTTAATAGCTTTCCGTAGAATTACTTGTTATTGTCTAGCTAGTTGGTCTGTTTGCGCTTCAAGGTTATGCAGAACTACCAATCCGCATGTACTGTAAGAGATGGACCACTGAATTCCAACGTGTACCTTTCACCAATTAAAGATATGCTAAGTTCGAATGAGATCCGCATGCACTGTTAGAGATGGACCACTGAATTCCGACGTGTACCTTTCACCAATTAAAGATATGCTAAGTTCGAATGAGATCCGCGTGCACTGTTAGAGATGGACCACTGAATTCCGACG
Organism: Archivesica marissinica; assembly: GCA_014843695.1. NCBI lineage: Eukaryota > Metazoa > Mollusca > Bivalvia > Venerida > Vesicomyidae > Archivesica > Archivesica marissinica. The sequence goes on from CM026397.1 coordinate 73,617,540, forward strand.
TGTACCTTTCACCAATTAAAGATATGCTAAGTTCGAATGAGATCCGCATGCACTGTTAGAGATGGACCACTGAATTCCGACGTGTACCTTTCACCAATTAAAGATATGCTACGTTCGAATGAGATCAAAGTTGATGGAAGCAGCAGTGTATTTAATATCAAAGGTTATAAGTTTAAACTTGATTTATTTTACAACGATTGCGAAGCAAGTCTTAATAACTTATATTAATCACTCTCTTTCGTTTGAATGAAAGCGTAAATGTGGTCATTCGTGTGTGAGGAAACCGGAGTACGCGGAGAAAACCCACCTGTCCGATGTGGCGACCACCGTACCATTTCACTTACTTCCCGGTCCGAGGATCGAACCCAGGTTGCATTGGTGAGAAGCGAGCGCACTAACCACTGTGCTAAGGTTATAATGGTTGCACCGTTTGTTAAGGAAATCAGTTAATGTTTGCTTTCAGTGTCCTTATATCTCTCCAGCTGTACTCGATGTGGGGATACTCTGGTAGCAACACCGAGCAGTATTTCAGATGTGCACGGAGACCAGGGTAGAACCTCCGATCTTCCACAAGCCGGTTGGATAGCACTTCTATCACATGAGTTAGGATTCGAACTAATAGCGGTTAAGGTCAAGTGATTTGATACAAACGACATTAAGTAAATGATAAGTTGTGTTACAAATCTGAGCAACGTCCCAATATGCGTGTATAATAGAATGCAAACCTTTGCTCGAGATTATACAAAGGTCGGGTCGCCCGAAGGCCGGTGTTCGAATATCTGTTGCGGCTTGCAAAGTGTTGGTGTTTTATTTTCGCAAGTGAGTTGACGTCATCGACCATGACAACTAGGTAACTCTTCACTTCATAAGAATATCTATTTATGTTGCACATTCATGTAAGCCTATATTGGGGCCGTAACCTGTTTTGTTTAATGATTTTTGTATTAATATATTTATTTATGTACTTGCTTCTATGTGTACATTATAAAAATAAAACAATATTTATAGTACACAAGTACGTACAAAGCAACACATTAAAGAGTTATAGGGAACTATACGACAACATTGTATTATGACATAATTAGTTGACATTGTATGCTATGTACACCATGTACATGATACCTGTTTCGGATCGATATTAAATCATGGTTCTGAACTATGGGGTTTCGGATCGATATTAAATCATGGTTCTGAACTATGGGGTTTCGGATCGATATTAAATTATGGTTCTGAACTATGGGGTTTCGGATCGATATTAAATCATGGTTCTGAACTATGAGGTTTCGGATCGATATTAAATCATGGTTCTGAACTATGGGGTTTCGGATCGATATTAAATCATGGTTTTGAACTATGGGGCTTCGGATCGATATTAAATCATGGTTCTGAACTATGGGGTTTCGCATCGATATTAAATCATGGTTCTGAACTATGGGGTTTCGGATCGATATTAAGTCATGGTTCTGAACTATGAGGTTTCGGATCGATACTAAATCATGGTTCTGAACTATGGGGTTTCGGATCGATATTAAATCATGGTTCTGAACTATGGGGTTTCGGATCGATATTAAGTCATGGTTCTGAACTATGAGGTTTCGGATCGATATTAAATCATGGTTCTGAACTATGGGGCTTCGGATCGATATTAAATCATGGTTCTGAACTATGGGGTTTCGGATCGATATTAAATCATGGTTCTGAACTATGGGGTTTCGGATCGATATTAAATTATGGTTCTGAACTATGAGGTTTCGGATCGATATTAAATCATGGTTCTGAACTATGGGGTTTTGGATCGATATTAAATCATGGTTCTGAACTATGGGGTTATACATAATACAAAGAAATGGATAGAATACACTTACCTATATACAACAGAACAAACTTAACATTTGAATATGAACACTACTTTGCACGCAGTCGTAAATGATTCACATATACTTGTCACAAGATAACTGCTCACACACTTCGAATTCACACTGGTAGGTATAAGAGAAATCGAATACTTCGAACCGAGCGATATTGCCATGTTGTGAGTGTACAAATTGAAGATGAATAACATTTTATCATTATTTGTCGATGCTAGAAATGTTTATATAAACAATATTATCGATGCCGATGCTAGAAATGTTTATATAGACAATATTATCGATGCAACTATAGACTGTTTAGACTTATATAATTGCTCAATTCCAAAAATAAAGATACAGTAGTCTATGTACACTCGTAATATTATACAAACGAGCGATTGAAGTACGATCTTCTTATTTGAATGCTTCAGCTAATGATTAACCATTACTGTGCTGGAAACGAGTATATGCGTTTTTGCAAACGTCATAGAGCCAAATAAGATGACACAGCACGTGCACAATACGCGCCGTCTGATACGGCGCTATGCTGTTTGCTATTCAGATAGTGGAGTGAGTGAGTATTTGGTTTGGTTTGGCACAGTTCAGGCTATATCGCGCCTTTCAGATAGTGGAGCAAAATCACTTGATAGAATAGCAAAAAAACATAGATCCTGATCAGACGAGGCGCACGCCGATCTATATCTTGATCTACGGAGTTTGCACATTTCTTCTAATTATTTTATTCAGCATTTTAAAGGATAATCTAAAACAATTTTTTTAAAAAGGAATATGTAATTATGTTGTCTTCATTTGAAGATACCAGTTTTGTTCATCCTCCATGTCTGAATAAGCTAATTGAGAACTTCGCTGTTTCTCACGTGATAATGTGTGTATATATTGTAAGTAATATGCAATAATTTATACATGAAATGTACTTTTGTACAAATCAAAATAAATGATAGGTACTGGTCTATTCTGATACAACAAATTGGTATATGCTTTTAAGATACGTCTCAAAGAAAAATGAGACAACTTAAAGTTTTACATTAGCGTTATATTATCCAAACAGGAACAAGGAAGATGTTTTTGATCGAGTGCAAACATTTCCTGCAACACATTTCAATGGGACTAAATAACAAAAACAAAAGCGCCAATGCTTCCTAATAATGCTATTACTAAGAATGTGTAGAACGCCAGGATATTCTAAGTAGCGGATGCTTAAATATCGTTTATCGGTCTTACCTTTCCATTATTCAATAACATTTCATTCAGAGTTTAAGTAAACGTTTGAAGATCTGCTACGAAACACACTGTTATTCATGATTATTTAGTTATTTGTAAATTTACAAATTACCTCCGTTAAGAACGTTCTTAACCAAAATCGTAAATAACTTTGTAAATACAGTCAGTCGCTAAAGATAGTACACGTAAATACAGTTAGTCGCTAAAGATAGTACACGTAAATACAGTTAGTCACTAAAGATAGTACATGTAAATACAGTCAGTCGCTAAAGATAGTACATGTAAATACAGTCAGTCACTAAAGATAGTACACGTAAATACAGTCAGTCGCTAAAGATAGTACACGTAAATACAGTCAGTCGCTAAAAATAGTACACATAAATACAGTCAGTCGCTAAAGATAGTACACGTAAATACAGTCAGTCGCTAAAGATAGTACACATAAATACAGTCAGTCGCTAAAGATAGTACACATAAATACAGCCAGTCGCTAAAGATAGTACACGTAAATACAATCAGTCGCTAAAGATAGTACACGTAAATACAGTCAGTCGCTAAAGATAGTACACGTAAATACAGTCAGTCGCTAAAGATAGTACACGTAAATACAGTCAGTCACTAAAGATAGTACACATAAATACAGTCAGTCGCTAAAGATAGTACACGTAAATACAGTCAGTCGCTAAAAATAGTACACGTAAATACAGTCAGTCGCTAAAGATAGTACACGTAAATACAGTCAGTCGCTAAAGATAGTACACGTAAATACAGTCAGTCGCTAAAGATAGTACACGTAAATACAGTCAGTCGCTAAAGATAGTACACGTAAATACAGTCATTCGCTAAATATAGTACACGTAAATACAGTCAGTCGCTAAAGATAGTACACGTAAATACAGTCAGTCGCTAAAGATAGTACACGTAAATACAGTCAGTCGCTAAAGATAGTACACGTAAATACAGCCAGTCGCTAAAGATAGTACACGTAAATACAATCAGTCGCTAAAGATAGTACACGTAAATACAGTCAGTCGCTAAAGATAGTACACGTAAATACAGCCAGTCGCTAAAGATAGTACACATAAATACAATCAGTCGCTAAAGATAGTACACGTAAATACAGTCAGTCGCTAAAGATAGTACACGTAAATACAGCCAGTCGCTAAAGATAGTACACGTAAATACAGTCAGTCGCTAAAGATAGTACACGTAAATACAGTCAGTCGCTAAAGATAGTACACGTAAATACAGTCAGTCGCTAAAGATAGTACACATAAATACAGTCAGTCGCTAAAGATAGTACATGTAAATACAGTCAGTCGCTAAAGATAGTACACGTAAATACAGTCAGTCGCTAAAGATTGTACACGTAAATACAGTCAGTCGCTAAAGATAGTACACATGTCTTAAATGCCGATATTTTTGGTGCCTTTTAGATTTCAATATTTGGTAAATTTGAATAAGTTTTGCTCCGATATGCGTACACGAATTGAGGACGATACGAATCGGGTATACCGATATCGAAGTTTCGAATATTGTTCATTATCAATACACGGTACGATCGATAATTGACATTATCAATACACGGTACGATCGATAATAGTCATTATCAATACCCGGTACGATCGATAATAGTCATTATCAATACCCGGTACGATCGATAATTGTCATTATCAATACACTGTACGTTCGATAATAGTCTTAAGTTTTCAACTTGAAGAAAAGAATACAGGAGACTATAGACAATGCCATTCCTATTGTTATTTTATTATCCTACCTTCATGCGCAATAATGCTCAAAAACGGCCTGCCTAATAAACCATTTGTGACGTCATAGCGATGCGTGATGACGTCATTTATTTAAATATGTTATGATAAACTTCTGGTCATGACTATTCGGTAATCTTGTCTCTCTAAGGCTTTTATTTTTATCAAAATGTAAGATATATTGGATATTAGGTTACTGTCTTATAAATATTAACTTATTAGGCTTGTCTGCGAAACATACACAGCTCGGCAGAGCCTCGCCTTGTATACTTTCTCCAACTCACCTAATAAATTAAATAATAATTTACAGGACAGTAGGTCCAACCTAATATTGTCTATATATATAATTCTGTATCCTTAGGAATGTCTTTTAGTGGATATATAATTATTTTAGATAGATTTCGAAACAAGTTCCTACAACTTATATTAATCACTCTCGAGACCTCATTCCTGGTGGAATCCAACGCCACGAGGGAGAGAGAAGAAGCCATGTGGCATTTAAATGCCTTGCCTTATGACACACTCGTAGCAGCTACAGCTGGGAGCGAACTCGAGGCATTTCACACCTGAAGCGAAACCGCCACAACTGAGCTATCACGACTTCCATCCACGAAATGGAATGCCTTACTTTATTTAGTCATTGAAATTACGCCACAGACATGGCTCACTTTCTATCGGCCGGTACTATATTGAAATTACGCCACAGACATGGCTCACTTTCTATCGTCCGGTACTATAATGAAATTACGCCACAGACATGGCTCACCATTCTATCGTCCGGTATTATATTGAAATTACGCCACAGACATGGCTCACTTTCTATCGTCCGGTACTATATTGAAATTCCCCGACATGGCTCACCATTCTATCGTCAGGTACTATTTTGAAATTACGCCACAGACATGACTCACCATTCTATCGTCCGGTACTATATTGAAATTACGCCACAGACATGACTCACCATTCTATCGTCCGGTACTATATTGACATTACGCCACAGACATGGCTCACTTTCTATCGTCCGGTACTATAATGAAATTACGCCACAGACATGGCTCACCATTCTATCGTCCGGTACTATATTGAAATTACGCCACAGACATGGCTCACCATTCTATCGTCCGGTACTATAATGAAATTACGCCACAGACATGACTCACCATTCTATCGTCCGGTACTATATTGAAATTACGCCACAGACATGACTCACCATTCTGTCGTCCGGTACTATATTGAAATTACGCCACAGACATGACTCACCATTCTATCGTCCGGTACTATATTGAAATTACGCCACAGACATGGCTCACCATTCTATCGTCCGGTACTATAATGAAATTACGCCACAGACATGGCTCACTTTCTATCGTCCGGTACTATATTGAAATTCCCCGACATGGCTCACCATTCTATCGTCCGGTACTATATTGAAATTACGCCACAGACATGGCTCACCATTCTATCGTCCGGTACTATATTGACATTACGCCACAGACATGGCTCACCATTCTATCGTCCGGTACTATATTGACATTACGCCACAGACATGACTCACCATTCTATCGTCCGGTACTATATTGACATTACGCCACAGACATGGCTCACCATTCTATCGTCCGGTACTATATTGAAATTACGCCACAGACATGGCTCACTATTCCATCGTCCGGTACTATATTGAAATTACGCCACAGACATGGCTCACCATTCTATCGTCCGGTACTATATTGAAATTACGCCACAGACATGGCTCACTATTCCATCGTCCGGTACTATATTGAAATTACGCCACAGACATGGCTCACCATTCTTTCGTCCGGTACTATATTGAAATTACGCCACAGACATGGCTCACTATTCTATCGTCCGGTACTATATTGAAATTACGCCACAGACATGGCTCACTATTCCATCGTCCGGTACTATATTGAAATTACGCCACAGACATGGCTCGCCATTCCATCGTCCGGTACTATATTGAAATTACGCCACAGACATGGCTCGCCATTCTTTCGTCCGGTACTATATTGGACATATTTGATCCAAAACAAGCACAATATTCATTTATGGGAAATGATGATGTAATATTAGAAGTTAATGATGTCATAAATAAGCTAGAACAAGAAGAAGAGAAGGATATTGACTTGATATATACGGGACTGGTGAAGCAGTGTTAAGCAAACTATGAATGCTAATATTCCCAATAAAACAATCACCGAGGGAAGAAATAATAAAAGAAAATAAGAGCGAAGGCCTAGTAAACATTGATGGACTGACAAATTGACGGGTTTGTGAGCAACGGTATTTTGAGTGCAAATGATTAGATTATTCGCAGCGCAATCATAGCACTAATTTTAAAACTGTAAACCACGTACAAGTGAGAACATATTATGACCATGCTGTACAGAATATAGTTAAAACACAATACAATGCTAAACGAACATTTAAAATATTGTAATGTTGACCAGTCCAAATTTTGTATATATATATATTTGTAAAAATGGAGTTGGGTATTATAAATCGTATACATGTAGTTTACAAATAGAAGTTATACTTAGTGACGGGTCCACTTCATCTAGTAATATGTACATCGCTTTTGCATTGCATTCGATGAACGTATATGCCCTAGATAACCTCATATGGCGTTGGCATTGGGCTATATCATATGACCTTGAAATGTCAACCTCAAGGCCATTTAAATATATACCATGATGTGATTATATACCACTGTTTGTTTGTTCGGGTTTTACGCCTGCATCAGCACCATTTTGGGCTATATCGCCAGCGGGCAGTTTACCTAACAGCACCTTTCCTGTGCAGTCTCCTGCGGTTAACCGGTATTTGGTGCACCAACCTCCGTAAGAAATACCACTGTAAAAGCATGCATTTGTTCCTGTGTGCAATACCAGCGGTGATGGGTTTCTCATCAACCTCAAGGTCATGGAATATGACTTACTTGATAAGAGTTTTTCTCTGGCAGACTTAGATGCAGTCAAAACCAACAACCCCCATGCCTTCCTAACTGCGGGGGTTAATAATCGTCTGCTAGCGAAAAACACTTTAATATCGAACACAATTAATATATACATACATCTCACAATAGTGTATGAACACGTGACCCACACAGAGACATATAAATGTATAGATCTCTGTCTAAAACAATAATAGATAACAGCACACAGACTGATATAGATTTGTGAATTCATTAATTATGTTGATGATTGTCAATACGAAATGGCATTATAGCATTTCTTGCAGGAAAATAACCACAGGGATTATTGACATACAATAACACGCTGGTAAACTGACACAATCATCCACTGATGTAAATTGAGCAACTAATTTTCCTCCTGTGCTATAGGTTTTTGATCGAATAAACGTACCATTACAGTAATTGTAGGAGTATGCTTCATAATACATTACACTAACATAACTTATCTATAATAGAGCTGAACGTAGAAACGAATTGGAATATATGAAAGTATTTGCTGAACTAGTTTAGGTTTCTAACGAATATAGGTTCCTACAGCCCCACAAGCAACAACACCAAAAATATATTCCCAACAAAAAATCAATAAAATCAACTGAGCAAAGACTGTTTATTGTGTAATCAATTTTATATCGAGTCAGAATTCCATTGCATTTCATTTGTACTTTGTTTAGTATTAGTCACTATAAATGTGTTATATTTAAAGCAATGCATATATTGTACTGAACTGAATCGAACTGAATATTAACGATTAGTGATGCTCAAATGTCGGTGGCCAATGCTAAGTTAGGTCTCAATTTCTCGCGTTAGAACGGTAACACGGACTGCTATGCATTGACCTTCCACATTTGTTTACAAGCCTTGCCAGAAATAACTAATTTCGCAATTCGAATATAGCGAGGGCGACCACATTATCAGTTGTAGGCGGAGATTCTGCATCATTAAGCACTACGGAGTTAATAATGTCACAGCTTCTTCCAGTAACTCTTCTGCTTATTTACCCACAGTGTCGGGTAACCTTTCCGCGCCTACATCTTGTATAACGTACTAATGCGTATGTGCGATAAGGGCAATTTTACGCTTCCGTAGACATTAAATCAACGTGTTCACACATTGCATAGTCACTCTGTGTAAAAGTCAAAGTAACGTGTGTGTTGGTTATAGTATAACCCGTATGTAACATGTAACTGGAAGTCGTGATAGCGCAGTGGTAGGGCGCTCGCTTCAGGTGCGAAAGGTCCGGAGTTCGAGCCCCGCTTGTGCCGTTACGATTGTGCCCTTAGGCAAGGCATTTAATTTCCACGTTGCCTCTTCTCTCCCCCTCGTGGCGATGGATTCCATCAGGAATGAGGTCTCGAGAGCTATTTAATTTAATATAAGTGGTAAGAACTTGTTTCGCAATCGAGACAAAATAAATGTGTGTAAACTAAAAGGTAAAACACTGACTTGAGGAAAAACGTCTTGTGAACATCACTGAGTACTTTCTGATTCAAATCTAAGACTAGGTACCAGGCAGATAGGCAATCGGGAACCATTATTTAACTAGCTGGCGGCTCACCAACCGGCCATATCAGAACGAACCTCTGACGAGAGTCTAACATTTTGAACTCCGTATGCGGGCGCAATAACCAATGCCAAGGAGTGTATTGTGACTACTTTAAACACGACTAGAAAGTACATAGCATTATTTAAAACAACTGTTGAAATAAAACAATTTGCTTTGTTAAGCAAAACAGTCTACAGTTCACAAGTTGTTTTCCCTTTTACCATATATCCGATTGAACTTATCTCCGGGTTGACATTGTATGGCAGTCCGATTAGCGCAGTTGTTAGCGCGCTCGCTTCTCACCAATGCAACCCGGGTTCGATCCTCGGACCGGGAAGTATGTGAAATGGTACGGTGGTTGCCAGATCGGACATGTGGGATTTCTCCGGGTTCTCCGGTTTCCTCCCACACGAATGACCACATTTACGCTTTCATCGGCGCCAATGAGAGTGATTAATATAAGTTGTTAGAACTTGCTTCGCAATCGTTGTAAAATAAATAAAGTTTAAACTGTATGTCAGTTTCTAGCACATGCAATAGAGTTCGCCATGTATAATGACGATGGCCCACACACACGCGCGTGCCCGCACGCACGCACCTTTTATTGTTGGAGGAAGATCTCGGGTGCCCCTTTGAGCAGTATCTCAGGCACGGCATGGGCACCATGTTATAACCACCGACCGACATTGCGCAAGTCCGTTTAATATTGTATTGCAAACCAATAGTAAATATATGCCATATAGTCCGCTAGATAGTTTCCTCGCATGAAACAATTCGACAGCCCAGTGGTATTCGAACCTACAGCCATTACAAGTGATTTGAAGTCAACTACTCACCCAAGGAGATCCAGTGTATTTTCTGAGTTTAATTTACTGTGAACAGCAATATAGCACTCGAAAGTACAATGGCAACGCTTATAACCACGATGACGTGTGACCTAATCTATGTATTCGTTTCAGTAAATTTATGTTTATTTTTTCTGCGAATCACTGAATTATTATTACATTCCACCATTTCAGCCAAACTTTATCTAACATAGGCGTGTACTTATTTATATTAGCTTATATATTCTTGACAGTTCGAGTACAGTTAACACTTGTACACATCTAGACTGTTTTTGTGATCCAATGAACATATGCTGAACAGTACAGACAGAAAAACAATTATCCAAATCCACTGACTTATGCCAACATAACGGTATAAACAATCACGTAATAATAGACCAAAACAACAATATATTACAATGTGATGCCAACGTGCCAAACACTGACACTTCTGTGATTATGAAATAAACATGGGAAAACCCACACAGTAGCTCATCAATCGATTCTAAAACAATTCTTTGCTGTTCATATTGTTGTATGTATACAATTTCTTTTACGGGGTGACGTTGATGGCTGACTTATGACGTCAACGTTTTAGTATGAGTACCTGTTCGAATTGATTCGGCTGTCGCGGTACTTGGGGATGTTCGGATTGATTCGGCTGTCGCGACACTTGGGGATGTTCGGATTGATTCGGCTGTCTCGGTATACTTGGGGATGTTCGGATTGATTCGGCTGTCGCGGTATGCTTGGGGATGTTCGGATTGATTCGGCTGTCGTGGTACTTGGGGATGTTCGGATTGATTCGGCTGTCGTGGTACTTGGGTATGTTCAGATTGATTCGGCTGTCGTGGTACTTGGGGTGTTCGGATTGATTCGGTTGTCGCGGTATACTTGGGTATGTTCGGATTGATTCGGCTGTCGTGGTACTTGGGGATGCTCGGATTGATTCGGCTGTCGTGGTACTTGGGGATGTTCGGATTGATTCGGCTGTCGTGGTACTTGGGTGTGTTCGAATAGATTCAGCTGTCGTGGTACTTGTGGATGTTCGGATTGATTCGGCTGTCATGGTACTTGGGTATGTTCGGATTGATTCGGCTGTCGTGGTACTTGGGTGTGTTCGAATAGATTCAGCTGTCGTGGTACTTGTGGATGTTCGGATTGATTCGGCTGTCATGGTACTTGGGTATGTTCGGATTGATTCGGCTGTCGTGGTACTTGGGTGTGTTCGAATAGATTCAGCTGTCGTGGTACTTGTGGATGTTCGGATTGATTCGGCTGTCATGGTACTTGGGTATGTTCGGATTGATTCGGCTGTCGTGGTACTTGGGTGTGTTCGAATAGATTCAGCTGTCGTGGTACTTGTGGATGTTCGGATTGATTCGGCTGTCATGGTACTTGGGTATGTTCGGATTGATTCGGCTGTCGTGGTACTTGGGTGTGTTCGAATAGATTCAGCTGTCGTGGTACTTGTGGATGTTCGGATTGATTCGGCT
>CM026397.1:73630252-73674483 GCA_014843695.1 Archivesica marissinica
GACCGGGAAGTATGTGAAATGGTACGGTGGTTGCCAGATCGGACATGTGGGATTTCTCCGGGTTCTCCGGTTTCCTCCCACACGAATGACCACATTTACGCTTTCATCGGCGCCAATGAGAGTGATTAATATAAGTTGTTAGAACTTGCTTCGCAATCGTTGTAAAATAAATAAAGTTTAAACTGTATGTCAGTTTCTAGCACATGCAATAGAGTTCGCCATGTATAATGACGATGGCCCACACACACGCGCGTGCCCGCACGCACGCACCTTTTATTGTTGGAGGAAGATCTCGGGTGCCCCTTTGAGCAGTATCTCAGGCACGGCATGGGCACCATGTTATAACCACCGACCGACATTGCGCAAGTCCGTTTAATATTGTATTGCAAACCAATAGTAAATATATGCCATATAGTCCGCTAGATAGTTTCCTCGCATGAAACAATTCGACAGCCCAGTGGTATTCGAACCTACAGCCATTACAAGTGATTTGAAGTCAACTACTCACCCAAGGAGATCCAGTGTATTTTCTGAGTTTAATTTACTGTGAACAGCAATATAGCACTCGAAAGTACAATGGCAACGCTTATAACCACGATGACGTGTGACCTAATCTATGTATTCGTTTCAGTAAATTTATGTTTATTTTTTCTGCGAATCACTGAATTATTATTACATTCCACCATTTCAGCCAAACTTTATCTAACATAGGCGTGTACTTATTTATATTAGCTTATATATTCTTGACAGTTCGAGTACAGTTAACACTTGTACACATCTAGACTGTTTTTGTGATCCAATGAACATATGCTGAACAGTACAGACAGAAAAACAATTATCCAAATCCACTGACTTATGCCAACATAACGGTATAAACAATCACGTAATAATAGACCAAAACAACAATATATTACAATGTGATGCCAACGTGCCAAACACTGACACTTCTGTGATTATGAAATAAACATGGGAAAACCCACACAGTAGCTCATCAATCGATTCTAAAACAATTCTTTGCTGTTCATATTGTTGTATGTATACAATTTCTTTTACGGGGTGACGTTGATGGCTGACTTATGACGTCAACGTTTTAGTATGAGTACCTGTTCGAATTGATTCGGCTGTCGCGGTACTTGGGGATGTTCGGATTGATTCGGCTGTCGCGACACTTGGGGATGTTCGGATTGATTCGGCTGTCTCGGTATACTTGGGGATGTTCGGATTGATTCGGCTGTCGCGGTATGCTTGGGGATGTTCGGATTGATTCGGCTGTCGTGGTACTTGGGGATGTTCGGATTGATTCGGCTGTCGTGGTACTTGGGGATGTTCGGATTGATTCGGCTGTCGTGGTACTTGGGGATGTTCGGATTGATTCGGCTGTCGTGGTACTTGGGTATGTTCAGATTGATTCGGCTGTCGTGGTACTTGGGGTGTTCGGATTGATTCGGTTGTCGCGGTATACTTGGGTATGTTCGGATTGATTCGGCTGTCGTGGTACTTGGGGATGCTCGGATTGATTCGGCTGTCGTGGTACTTGGGGATGTTCGGATTGATTCGGCTGTCGTGGTACTTGGGTGTGTTCGAATAGATTCAGCTGTCGTGGTACTTGTGGATGTTCGGATTGATTCGGCTGTCATGGTACTTGGGTATGTTCGGATTGATTCGGCTGTCGTGGTACTTGGGTGTGTTCGAATAGATTCAGCTGTCGTGGTACTTGTGGATGTTCGGATTGATTCGGCTGTCATGGTACTTGGGTATGTTCGGATTGATTCGGCTGTCGTGGTACTTGGGTGTGTTCGAATAGATTCAGCTGTCGTGGTACTTGTGGATGTTCGGATTGATTCGGCTGTCATGGTACTTGGGTATGTTCGGATTGATTCGGCTGTCGTGGTACTTGGGGTGTTCGAATAGATTCAGCTGTCGTGGTACTTGTGGATGTTCGGATTGATTCGGCTGTCATGGTACTTGGGTATGTTCGGATTGATTCGGCTGTCGTGGTACTTGGGTGTGTTCGAATAGATTCAGCTGTCGTGGTACTTGTGGATGTTCGGATTGATTCGGCTGTCATGGTACTTGGGTATGTTCGGATTGATTCGGCTGTCGTGGTACTTGTGGATGTTCGGTTGATTCGGCTGTCGTGGTACTTGTGGATGTTCGGATTGATTCGGCTGTCGTGGTACTTGGGTATGTTCGGATTGATTCGGCTGTCGTGGTACTTGGGGATGTTCGGATTGATTCGGCTGTCGCGGTATACTTGGGTATGTTCGGATTGATTCGGCTGTCGTGGTACTTGGGGGTGTTCGGATTGATTCGGCTGTCGCGGTATACTTGGGTATGTTCGGATTGATTCGGCTGTCGTGGTAATTGGGGTGTTCGGATTGATTCGGCTGTCGCGGTATACTTGGGTATGTTCGGATTGATTCGGCTGTCGTGGTACTTGGGGATGTTCGGATTGATTCGGCTGTCGTGGTACTTGGGTGTGTTCGAATAGATTCAGCTGTCGTGGTACTTGTGGATGTTCGGATTGATTCGGCTGTCATGGTACTTGGGTATGTTCGGATTGATTCGGCTGTCGTGGTACTTGTGGATGTTCGGATTGATTCGGCTGTCGTTGTACTTGTGGATGTTCGGATTGATTCGGCTGTCGTGGTACTTGTGGATGTTCGGATTGATTCGGCTGTCGTGGTACTTGGGTATGTTCGGATTGATTCGGCTGTCGTGGTACTTGGGGATGTTCGGATTGATTCGGCTGTCGTGGTACTTGGGAATATTTGGATTGATTCAGCTGTCGTGGTACAGCCATTACTGACTTATGAGACACATCAGTAGTTCCTTAATCAAATTCAAGGCCAGGCAGGCGCCAGGCTGATAGGGAATCGTTAAACATTGTTTAACTACCTGGCTGCTCACCAACCGGCCATTCGAACCTTAGACCTCCATCTCCGTAGGCGGACGCCTTAAGCAATATGCCACGGAGACCGTAATAACTATACTGTTAATATTCAAACATCGCTTTGTAAATATCAAATTGATACTTTTAAGATAGAGAAGAAATTTGATATAGAAATAAATTATTTATAAACTGTAAATGAAAAAGACATAAGCGGATTGAAATGCAGTCTCAGCTATGCACCGTTTCTAAGTTATTATGTGTTGCAAATATGCACGCAGAAGTTGACATGCATGTTATCCAGGCGGATAAGAAAGTGTTTGGTACGGCTATACACAAACCGGTGTAGCATTTACCCAGAGCTGTCCAGTGAATTGAATAATTATTAACATGTACTCTGTATGAATTATGTATTGATTATGTGTTATTTCACACGTATAGTGGTTAAGGTCGCTGACTTGTATACCACTGTCACATATCATCTCTGATGGTCACGGGTTCGAGCCCCGCTCAGACCGTGTCTCATTTATATATAAAAAGTTGGCATGTTTCTTACGGAGGTTGGTGCACCAAGTACTGGTTAACCGCTGGAGCCTGCCCAGGAAAGGTGTTGTTAGGTAAACTGCCCGTCGCTCAAATGGGAAACCGGTAGCGACGTTAAATAAACTTAAATAATAAAATTTAAAAAATCACACGTATAGGATGCAAATAGTGTCACCATGGCGATGTTATAAGACACTGTGATACACTCGTAGCATTCAAAACCAAGTTAAAAACACATATGTTCAAGAAACAGTATGGAGTGTAAATTACACGAAACATTTTAGAACATTAGTATTGGTGTAGCAGTCAAACGGAGTCTATTCCGAGGAAAGTATCACAGGTGTAGCGGGAGCCGTGTAGGTAGGGATCGACCAAATCACTGGACCGGCTACACTCTGTGATACACTTGTTGGAAGTAGATTTTAGTTTGGTGTGTTCCATCTAACTATGTAATATTTTGCATTTTAATTCTTAACCTTTATTCTTTTATGTACTTTTCTTAATAATTTTGATAAGCATTTTACATTGTTTTGTTTTCATTTTTTTATTATTGTATTCCTACCAAATTGTTGTCCTTAATGTCGACTATTGTAATGTATGTTGTAAATATACCTTACTGTGCTAAATTAATGTTTAGCATTTTTGAATGTATAATTTCTATATGAAGAGTGCTATACAAATCTAGTATAATAATAATAATAACAAAATAAAATAATAATATTAGATTATAGGAATTGTACTATAATAACTTGTCAAATGTGTCGATTTTAGAGGGTTTATCGTTGCTAAGCAATACCTCCATATTCTACGTTATTTGTTTGCATTGACTAGTGAGTGGTGGTTTATAACTGAGACCATCACTCGAACTCGACCCACTATTATATGACGGCAGCAAATAATTGAACATCATAGAACAGAACAGAAATTTTATTAAGACTTGTCCATGGTACATCGTCAAATACATTATATACAAATATATATGATGTAAATATATACAACAATTTTATCGTGGTCATGCGGCATATAGAATCTGATAATAATAAGAAAATGCATCTAATTATGTGGATGAACAATAATTAGTGTTGATATTGGATTTATGTCATATTATTTAAGAGTGTTATTTTAATGTCAACTGCTTTATTATAGAATAAAGTTAAATTATATAGGATATTTCTTTTATTAGATTGCAACAATTCAATAAACTTAAGCATATTTGGTCTAACAAAATAATATTTCTTTATGTAAAGTTTTCTCAAATCTGAATAGCACGGGCAAACAAGAAGTATAAAATGATATTCGTCTTCTAGGTCGTGTGTATTGCAACACAAACAATAGCGTTCATTTTGTGGAATTCTATTTTGTCCATATCTACCAGTATGTATTCGTAATGAATGTGCAGAAATTCTTAATATTGTAATTAAAAAACGTACGATATATGGTACAATATCTAGATAAGGTTCATATTCAAATTTTAATTTACAGCTATCATACAAGTTTAGTACACCACTTGTCTCTTTGCTTACAAACCAACCTTGATTATAATTAGAGATGATTGTGTAGAACACAATATTAATTCCCAGTCTGCCCATGATAGTCAATGATTGCAATTATATGCGCCTGGACATCTTCGCCTTCTTCATAGAACAAATGCAAACAGACAGCATGACTTTTGTCTTCCATTATTTTAAGAGTCGAACGACGCGGAAATGCTCTCGTTGTATTGTGAATAGACCCAATTTCTATTTTCAGTTTGGGACTGGATCCAAACCGTTGGGTGGTCTTCTGTAATATTGTGAGTGAGTGAGTGAATGAATGCGTGCGTGCGTGCGTGCGTGCGTGCGAGTGTATATTATTTTTCACACGGTTTTCCGAAATGTTTGAGAAATCTGTAGATTATTTAACCGTTTCCTTCATAGAGATTTAGTTTAGTTTTTACAGATGGATCTATAGCCCAGTGGTAACACACTGGACTGGTAATCCAGGGATCGCA
Organism: Archivesica marissinica; assembly: GCA_014843695.1. Lineage (NCBI taxonomy): Eukaryota > Metazoa > Mollusca > Bivalvia > Venerida > Vesicomyidae > Archivesica > Archivesica marissinica. Next base: position 73,635,676 of record CM026397.1, read on the forward strand.
GGTTCGATCCCCCGTCTGACCCTAATAAAATTAACAGTCTTTCAGATGGGACGTTAAACCGAGGTCTCGTGTCGGTGCTTTACACCGTGCACGTAAAAGAACCAGAGGAGACTCTGGAATGGGTCTCTCTCTGTATCATTGCACTATCCTCCAAAATCTAAAATGACTAATATCTTCAGGAGGCGTCGCTCATATGGGCAACCGGTAACGACGATAAATAAACGTAAAGAAATTTTTTTTTTTTAGTTTAATATACTATTATATCTCCAAATAAACGACAGCCATTTAGCTATCATGCAGTGGGTAAGTAGTCGCCATATCTATTCCACCTTCATAGGTATTACTGGGACTACATGAGATTTAGGTTAATATACTGTTAATTCTCCATACAAACGACAGCAATTTAGTTATCATGCAGTGGATAAGTAGTTGCCATATCTATCCCATCTCCATAGATATTACTGGGACTACATAGAGATTTAGGTTAATATACTATTATATCTCCATACAAACGACAGCCATTTAGCTATCATGCAGTGGATAAGTAGTCGTCATATCTATCCCACCTCCATATATATTACTGGGACTACATGATATTCTGGCCTTTATTATGAGCAATGGTTTGGCTACTACATTGTCACTGTATGTCGTATTGGTAATGGCGTCAAGAGGTGCTTCTATGAGGGAAAGGTTTTATGAACATTGGTTTGACTACTACATTGTCACTGTATGTCGTATTGGTAATGGCGTCAAGAGGTGCTTCTATGAGGGAAAGGTTTTATGAACATTGGTTTGACTACTACATTGTCACTGTATGTCGTATTGGTAATGGCGTCAAGAGGTGCTTCTATGAGGGAAAGGTTTTATGAACATTGGTTTGACTACTACATTGTCACTGTATGTCGTATTGGTAATGGCGTCAAGAGGTGCTTCTATGAGGGAAAGGTTTTATGAACATTGGTTTGACTACTACATTGTCACTGTATGTCGTATTGGTAATGGCGTCAAGAGGTGCTTCTATGAGGGAAAGGTTTTATGAACATTGGTTTGACTACTACATTGTCACTGTATGTCGTATTGGTAATGGCGTCAAGAGGTGCTTCTATGAGGGAAAGGTTTTATGAACATTGGTTTGACTACTACATTGTCACTGTATGTCGTATTGGTAATGGCGTCAAGAGGTGCTTCTATGAGGGAAAGGTTTATGAACATTGGTTTGACTACTACATTGTCACTGTATGTCGTATTGGTAATGGCGTCAAGAGGTGCTTCTATGAGGGAAGGGTTAATGTATGTCGTATTGGTAATGGCGTCAAGAGGTGCTTCTATGAGGGAAAGGGTTAATGTATGTCGTTGGTAATGGCGTCAAGAGGTGCTTCTATGAGGGAAAGGTTTTATGAACATTGGTTTGACTACTACATTGTCACTGTATGTCGTATTGGTAATGGCGTCAAGAGGTGCTTCTATGAGGGAAAGGTTTTATGAACATTGGTTTGACTACTACATTGTCACTGTATGTCGTATTGGTAATGGCGTCAAGAGGTGCTTCTATGAGGGAAAGGGTTAAAATAATACAATTATTAACTAGTAATCCGTAATGTTCGGAGTTCCTCTTGAGATTCTAAGAAGTTAATAACTGTATGGACATTAGTGTTCTTCGAACACTACTACTTCGCCACGCCAAGGTAACGATTGCACACGGGGTAGTTTATACACATTTATTTTAGCTCGATTGCGAAACAAGTTATTTCAATTTATATAAATCACTCTCGAGACCTCATTCCTGATGGAATCCATCGCCACGAGGGAGATAGAAGAGGCAACGTGGAATTTAAATGCCTTGCCTAAGGGCACAATCGTAACGGCTCCAGTGGGGCTCGAACTCCGGACCTGAAGCGAACGCGCATCCACAGCGCTATCACGACTTCCACTGGGGGTGGAAATGGGGTGGGCTATGAAGGTATATTATTAGAAATAATTGAATGGAACTCAGCTTCAAAATACTTGGTAGCGCGGGTAGACAAGGAAATAGTGTCGATAGAATTTATAACTTGTGTAGCACATAATGATTATTATAGTAACTGAAATTGGACTCAGTTTGACGGCTAGCTCTCTAGTCTCTATATTGAATACAGACATATTGGTCTGCCAGCCTGCTGGACAATGACCGTCCATTACTAATGGTATTTTGTTATTTGTTGAATGTCTACCGACGCAAAATAAAATAAATATAGCTGGAATATTGTGTCTGTTCACTTCATCAATTTAGATTGAATGACAGGCGGTGTTCTGATCACTTCATCAATTTAGATTGAATGACAGGCGGTGTTCTGATCACTTCATCAATTTAGATTGAATGACAGGCGGTGTTCTGATCACTTCATCAATTTAGATTGAATGACAGGCGGTGTTCTGATCACATCATCAATTTAGATTGAATGACAGGCGGTGTTCTGATCACTTCATCAATTTAGATTGAATGACAGGCGGTGTTCTGATCACTTCATCAATTTAGATTGAATGACAGGCGGTGTTCTGATCACTTCATCAATTTAGATTGAATGACAGGCGGTGTTCTGATCACTTCATCAATTTAGATTGAATGACAGGCGGTGTTCTGATGGCGTTAGCATGGAATATTGTGTCTGTTCACTTCATCAATTTAGATTGAATGACAGGCGGTGTTCTGATGGCGTTAGCATGGATTTGACACTTATTTATTAGATTGTATTAAATCACGACTGCCCTATTTCCTTAGTCTGCTACATTTGTTTCCGTTAACCAAGTGCAACACGATAAACTAGCTTGTCTTTTATTGAGAAAAATGGATATATATAGTAAAACACGAAACTCCATTGAAACAACTGCAAATCATGTGCAATAGGTTTTCGTGTTCTGTTGTATGAATGTTTCACAATAAAAGACAATGTGTTGCGCCTTTTGCGCCTTTGCTCTCAATAAGGAAGTTAATTCAACAAGTTTTAGACAACACAAAAGAGTGCTTATATAGTCTGAAGTCAGACGCGCGTGGTTTCCGCATATGCTAACACGAAGACACAAACGACGGTTCCTATGCGGTTTTATTTATTTCCTAGATGGTTTGGAAGCAGCAAGCTTTGGGACGTCAGTGTCCAACAATGCAGTTGCCATGCATGTACACAAGTTCAAACTTTGTCCTAGCACGAGCGGTACAATATGCAGTTGCCACGCATTTATACAAAGTTCAAACCTTCTCCTAGCACGAGCGGTACAATATGCAGTTGCCATGCATTTACGCAAGTTCAAACCTTCTCCTAGCACGAGTTGTACTATATGCAGTTGCCATGCATTTACGCAAGTTCAAACCTTCTCCAAGCACGAGCGGTACAATATGCAGTTGCCATGCATTTACGCAAGTTCGAACCTTCTCCAAGCACGAGCGGTACAATATGCAGTTGCCATTCAAACCTTCTCCTAGCACGAGCGGTACAATAAACCTTCTCCTAGCACGAGCGGTACAATATGCAGTTGCCATGCATGTACACAAAGTTCAAACCTTCTCCAAGCACGAGCTGTACTATATGCAGTTGCCATGCATTTACACAAGTTCAAACCTTCTCCTAGCACGAGCGGTACAATATGCAGTTGCCATGCCTTTACACACGTTCTAACCTTCTCCTAGCACGAGCGGTACAATATGCAGTTGCCATGCATTTACGTAATTTCAAACCTTCTCCAAGCACGAGCGGTACTATATGCAGTTGCCATGCATTTACGCAAAGTTCAAACCTTCTCCTAGCATGAGCGGTACAATATGCAGTTGCCACGCATTTACGCAAGTTCAAACCTTCTCCTAGCACGAGCTGTACCATATGCAGTTGCCAAGCATTTACGCAAGTTCAAACCTTCTCCTAGCATGAGCGGTACAATATGCAGTTGTCATGCATTTACGCAAAGTTTAAACTAGCAGTATTGATAACACAGCTTATAAGCTGAAACGCCATGTTAACCTAAATTAATTCTTTATAGCTGTGATAGATATACCACGCACGCGATAATCACAACAGTTGTTTCCTTTCATACACGGGCAAGTAACTTCTAGATATTTCATAACTGGCAATAGAACGTAGTCATGCTGTTAATTAAGAATAAATCTCCTTGTAAGGACGGTATGAATACAGCAGTTCAATTTATTATGTGTACGTACATTACGTGTACTTCCCAGTTGATCTGCATTTGTAATTTAATATTTACATGGTTATTACCCTCGCCCTGTTGGACCACTTCCGGTCTATTGCGTTTACATTCCAGTTAGAGTTGTTTGATGTCACAAATAATACGCGTTGTGCGTGCGTGACGTGCCGTGCGTGCGCCGAACATTTTATTCCTTAAATGATAACAAAATGACTCAACCAGTGATCATGCCAGAGTTTCGGAACTTGTTCAGGGGCTGCTTGTGGTTCCTGAAGCATGTGTCTTCTTGATGAGTTGGTGTTTGTGTTATTTTATATGACACACTTTATGTTTATTTTATTGGTCTCTAATATTTCTGCTAAGCAGTGCATATTTGGCTCTCCCCGTAGCTCGGTATTTGTGTTTGCTTAGTCCGGCTCTCTCCGTAACTCCGTAGTTGTGTTTTCTTAGTCCGGTTCTCTCCGTAACTCCGTAATTATGTTTGTTTAGTCCGGCTCTCTCCGTAGCTCGGTATTTGTGTTTGCTTAGTCCGGCTCTCTCCGTAACTCCGTATTTGTGTTTTCTTAGTCCGGCTCTCTCCGTAACTCCGTATTTGTGCTTGTTTAGTCCGGCTCTCTCCGTAACTCCGTATGTGTGCTTGTTTAGTTCGGCTCTCTCCGTAACTCCGTATTTGTGCTTGTTTAGTTCGGCTCTCTCCGTAACTCGGTAGTTGTGTTTGTATAGTTCGGCTCTCTCCGTAACTCCGTATTTGTGCTTGTTTAGTTCGGCTCTCTCCGTAACTCCGTATTTGTGCTTGTTTAGTCCGGCTCTCTCCGTAACTCTTTATTTGTGCTTGTTTAGTTCGGCTCTCTCCATAGCTCGGTATTTGTGTTTGTTTAGTTCGGCTCTCTTCGTAGCTCGGTATTTGTGTTTGCTTAATTCGGCTTTCTCCGTAACTCGGTATTTGTGTTTGCTTAGTTCAGCTATATCCGTAACTCGGTAGTTGTGTTTGTATAGTTCGGCTCTCTCAGTAGCTCCGTATTTGGGTTTGTTTTATTCGGCTCTCTCCGTAACTCGGTATTTGTGTTTGTTTTGTTCGGCTCTCTCCGTAACTCGGTATTTGTGTTTGTATAGTTCGGCTCTCTCAGTAGCTCCGTATTTGGGTTTGTTTTGTTCGGCTCTCTCCGTAACTCGGTATTTGTGTTTGTTTAGTTCGGCTCTCTCCGTAACTCTTGTAATTATGTTCCTCCATAACAAATGATACTAGCACGAAATAATGGGTTCAAACCATGTTCAACATGATTTATTAAAATTGCGGGCATAGAAAATCCCGGGGAGCTCGCATGTATAGAATGTAATTCCAAGTTTCTAGATAGAAATATTGCTTCAATGTTACACTGCGAGAATACAATTCTAGACAACTCCAGAAATGTATACAGTGTATTCAGTTTATTTAGCATACTTTTCCCCAGTACGTTACACCCTGCTTCATATAATCAGGAACCTAGATAGCAATCAATCAACTATACTCGACTATACATGAATACACACACATCGCTCTCACGTTGCACTCAGCCCGTATACCGGATTGTATCCCCCAATACCGGATTGTAGCCCCTGTAACGGATTGCAACCGTATAACGGAATGTTCCCTATCTAACGGATTGTATCCCTTATAACGGAGTGTGTCCACTATAATGGAGTGTACCATCTATAAAGCACTGTGTCCCTTATAACGGAGTGTGTCCCCTATTACGGAGTGTGTCCCCTATAGTGGAGTCTACAATCTATAACGGATTGTATCCCATATAACTGAGTGTGTCCCTTATAACGGAGTGTGTCCCTTATAACGGAGTGTATCCCTATAACGGAGTGTATTCCCTATAACGGAATGTGTCTCTTATAACGGAGTGTATTCCCTATAACGGAGTGTGTCCCTTATAACGGAGTGTGTCCCATATAGTGGAGTGTAATATCTATAACGGATTGTATCCCTTATAACGGAGTGTGTCCCCTATAGTGGAGTGTATTATCTATAACGGATTGTATCCCTTATAACGGAGTGTGTCCCTTATAACGGAGTGTATTCCTTATAACAGAGTGTATCCCCTATAACGGATTGTATCCCTTATAACAGAGTGCATCCCCTATTACGGAGTGTGTCCCTTATAACAGAGTGTATCCCCTATAACGGAGTGTATTCCCTATAGAGGAGTGTATCATCTATAGCGAATTGAATCCGTATAACGGAGTGTGTTCCCTATAACGGAGTGTATTCCCTATAACGGATTGTATCCGTATAACGGAGTATATTCCATATCACGGAGTGTGTTCCCCATAACGGATTGCATCCGTATAACGGGGTGTATTCCATATCACGGAGTGTGTCCGTTATAACGGAGTGTATTCCATATCACGGTGTGTGTTCCCTATAACGGAGTGTATTCCATATCACGGAGTGTGTTCCCCATAGAGGAGTGTATCCGTATATCGGAGTGTGTTCCCTATAACGGAGTGTATTCCCTATAACGGAGTGTGTTCCCTATAACGGAGTGTGTTCCCTATAACGGAGTGTATTCCATATCACGGAGTGTGTTCCCTATAGAGGAGTGTATCATCTATAACGGATTGTGTCCCCTATAACGGAGTGTATTCCCTATAGAGGAGTGTATCATCTATAGCGAATTGAATCCGTATAACGGAGTGTGTCCCCTATAACGGAGTGTATCATCTATATCGGAGTGTGTCCCCTATAATGGAGTGTATTCCATATCATGGAGTGTGTCCCCTATAACGGAGTGTGTTCCTATAACGGAGTGTGTTCCCTATAACGGAGTGTGTCCCCTATAACGGAGTGTATTCCTATAACGGAGTGTGTCCCCTATAACGGAGTGTGTTCCTATAACGGAGTGTTTCTCTATAACGGAGTGTGTTCCCTATAACGGAGTGTGTCCCCTATAACAGAGTGTGTTCCATATCACGGAGTTTGTTCCCTAGAACGGAGTGTATTCCCTATAGAGGAGTGTGTTCCCTATAACGGTGTGTGTTCCCTATAACGGACGGAGTGTGTACCCTATAACGGAGTGTGTTCCATATCACGGAGTGTGTTCCCTATAACGGAGTGTGTTCCCTATAACGGAGTGTATTCTCTATAGAGGAGTGTGTTCACTATAACGGAGTGTGTTCCATATAACGGAGTGTGTTCCATATAAAGGAGTGTGTTCCATATAACGGAGTGTGTTCCATATAAAGGAGTGTGTTCCCTATAAAGGAGTGTGTTCCCTATAACGGAGTGTGTTCCCTATAAAGGAATGTATCATCTATAAAGGATTGTATCCGTATAATGGAGTGTGTTCCCTATAGCGGAGTGTGTTTCCTATAACGGACTGTGTTCCCTATAAAGGAGTGTGTTCCCTATAACGGAGTGTGTTCCCTATAAAGGAGTGTATCATCAATAACGGATTGTATCCGTATAATGGAGTGTGTCCCCTATAGTGTAGTGTATCATCTATAACGGATTGTGTCCCCTATAACGGAGTGTGTTCCCTATAACGGAGTGTATTCCATATAACGGAGTGTGTCCCCTATAACGGAGTGTATTCCATATAACGGAGTGTGTCCCCTATAACGGAGTGTATTCTATATAACGGAGTGTATTCCATATAACGAAGTGTATTCCATATAACGGAGTGTGTCCCCTATAACGGAGTGTGTCCCCTATAACGCAGTGTATTCCCTATAACGGAGTGTATTCCATATAACGGATTGTGTCCCCTATAACGGAGTGTGTTCCCTATAACGGAGTGTATTCCATATAACGGAGTGTGTCCCCTATATAGGAGTGTATTCCATATAACGGAATGTGTCCCTTATATAGGAGTGTATTCCATATAACGGAGTGTATTCCATATAACGGAGTTTATTCCATATAACGGAGTGTATTCCATATAACGGAGTGTGTCCCCTATATAGGAGTGTATTCCATATAACGGAGTGTGTCCCCTATATAGGAGTGTATTCCATATAACGGAGTGTGTCCCCTATAACGGAGTGTATTCCATAAAACGGAGTGTGTCCCCTATAACGGAGTGTATTCCATATAACGGAGTGTGTCCCCTATAACGGAGTGTGTTCCCTATAACGGAGTGTATTCCATATCACGGAGTGTGTTCCCTATAACGGAGTGTGTTCCCTATAACAGAGTGTATTCCATATCACGGAGTGTGTTCCCTATAACGGAGTGTATTCTCTATAGAGGAGTGTATCATCTATAACGGATTGTATCCGTATAGTGGAGTGTGTTCCCTATAACAGAGTGTGTTCACTATAACGGAGTGTGTTCCCTATAACGGAGTGTGTTCCCTATAAAGGAGTGTGTTCCCTATAAAGGAGTATGTTCCCTATAACGGAGTGTGTTCCCTATAAAGGAGTGTGTTCCCTATAAAGGAGTATGTTCCCTATAACGGAGTGTGTTCCCTATAAAGGAGTGTGTTCCCTATAACGGAGTGTGTTCCCTATAAAGGAGTGTATCATCAATAACGGATTGTATCCGTATAATGGAGTGTGTCCCCAATAGTGTAGTGTATCATCTATAACGGATTGTGTCCCCTATAACGGAGTGTGTTCCCTATAACGGAGTGTGTTCCCTATAAAGGAATGTATCATCAATAACGGATTGTATCCGTATAATGGAGTGTGTCCCCTATAGTGTAGTGTATCATCTATAACGGATTGTGTCCCCTATAATGGAGTGTGTTCCCTATAACGGAGTTTATTCCATATAACGGAGTGTGTCCCCTATATAGGAGTGTATTCCATATAACGGAGTGTGTCCCCTATATAGGAGTGTATTCCATATAACGGAGTGTATTCCATATAACGGAGTGTATTCCATATAACGGAGTGTGTCCCCTATAACGGAGTGTGTTCCCTATAACGGAGTGTATTCCATATAACGGAGTGTGTCCCCTATAACGGAGTGTATTCCATATAACGGAGTGTGTCCCCTATAACGGAGTGTATTCCATAAAACGGAGTGTGTCCCCTATAACGGAGTGTATTCCATATAACGGAGTGTGTTCCCTATAACGGAGTGTATTCCATAACATGGAGTGTGTCCCCTATAACGGAGTGTATTCCATATCACGGAGTGTGTTCCCTATAACGGAGTGTATTCTCTATAGAGGAGTGTATCATCTATAACGGATTGTATCCGTATAGTGGTGTGTGTTCCCTATAACGGAGTGTGTTCCCTATAACGGAGTGTGTTCCCTATAAAGGAGTGTGTTCCCTATAAAGGAATGTATCATCTATAACGGATTGTATCCGTATAATGGAGTGTGTTCCCTATAACGGAGTGTGTTTCCTATAACGGAGTATGTTCCCTATAACGGAGTGTGTTCCCTATAAAGGAGTATGTTCCCTATAACGGAGTGTGTTCCCTATAAAGGAGTGTATCATCAATAACGGATTGTATCCGTATAATGGAGTGTGTCCCCTATAACGGAGTGTGTTCCCTATAACGGAGTGTATTCCATATAACGGAGTGTATTCCATATAACGGAGTGTGTCCTCTATAACGGAGTGTTTCCCCTATATTGGAGTTTATTCCATATAACGGAGTGTATTCCATATAACGGAGTGTATTCCATATAACGGAGTATATTCCATATAACGGAGTGTGTCCCCTATAACGGAGTGTATTCCATATCACGGAGTGTGTTCCCTATAACGGAGTGTATTCTCTATAGAGGAGTGTATCATCTATAACGGATTGTATCCGTATAGTGGTGTGTGTTCCCTATAACGGAGTGTGTTCCCTATAACGGAGTGTGTTCCCTATAAAGGAGTGTATCATCTATAACGGATTGTATCCGTATAATGGAGTGTGTTCACTATAACGGAGTGTGTTTCCTATAACGGAGTATGTTCCCTATAACGGAGTGTGTTCCCTATAAAGGAGTGTGTTCCCTATAACGGAGTGTGTTCCCTATAATGGAGTGTATCATCAATAACGGATTGTATCCGTATAATGGAGTGTGTCCCCTATAACGGAGTGTGTTCCCTATAACGGAGTGTATTCCATATAACGGAGTGTATTCCATATAACGGAGTGTGTCCCGTATAACGGAGTGTTTCCCCTATATTGGAGTTTATTCCATATATCGGAGTGTATTCCATATAACGGAGTGTATTCCATATAACGGAGTGTATTCCATATAACGGAGTGTATTCCATATAACGGAGTGTGTCCCCTATAACGGAGTGTGTCCCCTATAACGGAGTGTATTCCATATAACGGAGTGTATTCCATATAACGGAGTGTATCCCATATAACGGAGTGTGTCCCCTATAACGGAGTGTATTCCATATAACGGAGTGTGTCCCCTATAACGGAGTGTATTCCATATAACGGAGTGTGTCCCCTATAACGGAGTGTATTCCATATATCGGAGTGTGTCCCCTATAACGGAGTGTGTTCCCTATAACGGAGTTTATTCCATATAACGGAGTGTGTCCCCTATAACGGAGTGTATTCCATATAACGGAGTGTGTCCCCTATAACGGAGTGTATTCCATATATCGGAGTGTGTTCCCTATAACGGAGTGTATTCTCTATAGAGGAGTGTATCATCTATAACGGATTGTATCCGTATAGTGGAGTCTGTTCCCTATAACGGAGTGTGTTCCCTATAACGGAGTGTGTTCCTATAAAGGAGTGTGTTCCCTATAAAGGAGTGTGTTCCCTATAACGGAGTGTGTTCCCTATAACGGAGTTTATTCTCTATAGAGGAGTGTATCATCTATAACTGATTGTATCCGTATAGTGGAGTCTGTTCCCTATAACGGAGTGTGTTCCCTATAACGGAGTGTGTTCCCTATAACGGAGTGTGTTCCCTATAACGGAGTGTGTTCCCTATAACGGAGTGTATTCCATATAACGGAGTGTGTCCCCTATAACGGAGTGTGTTCCCTATAACGGAGTGTATTCCATATAACGGAGTGTGTCCCCTATAACGGAGTGTGTTCCCTATAAAGGAGTGTGTTCCCTATAAAGGAGTGTGTTCCATATAACGGAGTGTATTCCATATAAAGGAGTGTGTCCCCTATAACGTAGTGTGTTCCCTATAACGGAGTGTGTTCCCTATAAAGGAGTGTGTTCCCTATAACGGAGTGTATTCCATATAAAGGAGTGTGTCCCCTATAACGGAGTGTGTCCCCTATATAGGAGTGTATCATCTATAACGGAGTGTGTCCCCTATAACGGAGTGTGTCCCCTATAACGGAGTGTGTCCCCTATAACGGAGTGTATTCCATATAACGGAGTGTGTCCCCTATAACGGAGTGTGTCCCCTATAACGGAGTGTATTCCATATAACGGAGTGTGTCCCCTATAACGGAGTGTGTCCCCTATAACGGAGGGTATTCCATATAACGGAGTGTGTCCCCTACATAGGAGTGTATTCCATATAACGGAGTGTGTTCCCTATAACGGAGTGTATTCCATATAACGGAGTGTGTCCCCTATAACGGAGTGTATTCCATATAACGGAGTGTATTCCATATAACGGAGTGTGTCCCCTATAACGGAGTGTATTCCATATAACGGAGTGTGTCCCCTATATAGGAGTGTATTCCATATAACGGAGTGTGTTCCCTATAACGGAGTGTATTCCATATAACGGAGTGTGTCCCCTATAACGGAGTGTATTCCATATAACGGAGTGTATTCCATATAACGGAGTGTGTCCCCTATAACGGAGTGTATTCCATATAACGGAGTGTGTCCCCTATAACGGAGTGTATTCCATATAACGGAGTGTATTCCATATAACGGAGTGTGTCCCCTATAACGGAGTGTGTTCCCTATAACGGAGTGTATTCCATATAACGGAGTGTGTCCCCTATATAGGAGTGTATCATCTATAACGGAGTGTATCCGTATAACAGATTGTATCCGTATAGCAGATTGTACCCGTACAGTACATATATATTGTATGCAAAACGAAAATGCATAAATCGAAAGTTTATATCTTATTGAGATTATCTCCATTAAATATATATATTTGTGTGTACACTATCGGCGATGAAGAAATAATTATGTAGTAATACCAAAATATATAATAATTGTATGAAAATATAGCTTTTTATCAAGTGAAAAACTAACAAAATGGGCAATGGGAGGGGCTAGACAGCAATGAAAACAATTGTCAAAGTGAATCACTCTGCTAATGCGTCCCTGTCTACAGATTGCTAAAACGTTTAGACTTTTCTGTGAATTTATGGACAGCTAAGACTATTATTTCATTATGTTGAGATGACAAGGAAATATCACCAAATAGGATCATATTTAGGGATATTGGACAGAAGTGAGAACTCGTGTTAACTAGTCCAGAGAGTATGTGGTAGTCTCTGTAACATTCAAAGCACTAATTGTAAGTTGTCTCGGTTTGGCCGCATGTGCATAGTGGTGAATCGATTGTTTTTAGAGACGAGATCATGTTTTAAGAAGCTATAACTTGATACACTTGAATAACTCTTCTGTAAAAGTTCATGTATTTACTATGTATGTAATTATGCATAATTATGCTTTGCTCTTAGCATGTATATGCTTTATGCAATAAACAAGTTGAATTGAATTGAATAATAATTATGTTCTCAATCGGGCCAGTACTATCTGGTTCTTATGTTTACCAGAATCGGGACCGTACTATCTGGTTCTTATGTTTACCAGAATCGGGACCGTACTATTATGGTTCTTATATTTACCAGAATCGGGCCAGTACTATCTGGTTCTTATGTTTACCAGAATCGGGACCGTACTATCTGGTTCTTATATTTACCAGAATCGGGCCAGTACTATCTGGTTCTTATGTTTACCAGAATCGGGCCAGTACTATCTGGTTCTTATGTTTACCAGAATCGGGCCAGTACTATCTGGTTCGTATGCTTACCAGAATCGGGACCGTACTATCTGGTTCTTATGTTTACCAGAATCGGGCCAGTACTGTCTGGTTCTTATGTTTACCAGAACAGTAGAATTCAGGGATTAGAGTAGAGCCGCATACTGAGATGCCTCTTGAACTATGAAAGAGATGATGTATGCTTAATTAACGGTGGTAAATCATTAAAAGCTCTAACTACCGAAGGTAAAAATGATTTTTCATATAAATTGGTTCTAGAGCGTGGAACTTGAAATCGGTCTCCATTTCTTAAAGCAGCTTTACATCGTATGAACTAAAGGATATTTGAAAAATTCAATTTTTACGTATGGGTAGCAATGCTACACATTCTAACATTATACTTTGTATGCTTATGTTCATTTGGTAAACAGTGTTTTTTTGTGATAAAACAAACTTGAAACCGAAAGTAGGACTTTCCGAGTCGATCGGTCACAACCGGAACGCATCGTCCGCACTTGTTTACATTCGGAATACATCGTCCCTATTTGTCCCACGTTGTCTTTTTTAATTAAATTACTTGATATGTTGATTCATACCTCTGTTAGATAAGTCTTTTAGGGACATTTCTACATCCCCGCGAGGGGTTCGACACTAGAGGAAGATAGATAGATAGTCTTTCATGTTCAAAATATATACGTTGTTTTCTTCATCCTCTGTTGTTTCACGCATGCGCGCTGTGCGTGTTGAAATTTCGTGTGTTGATAAACAAATTCGCGTATACGACGGTTTAAATTTATTGGAATTTTATCGTTTCTGAGCGACTATTTCGATTTTTGTAAACACACACACATTAGTATTTATATTTTACCCAAAACATCCTTTATTACGATGTAATGCTGCTTTAAACTGTATCTAGTATCGACGCCAGGTGGACAAAGAGCAGATAGATAATATCCGGCGAGTCCATTCTGTATCTTGAAAAAATCAATACTTTTATGATTAAGTCTTCTCTTAAGAGAATCCCAGCCAACTTCAATCATCATTTTGTTTATGAACACAAGTTTCGTGGTACCAGTAATTATTATTGCTGCTTCTTGGTGTATATGTTCAAGTTCGCCTTTAGCTAAGCTAGACATGTTATCAAAGATAACATTACCATATTCAAGGAGTGGACGTATGAATGAAATACATACAAATATTCCAAAGAACGGCGGTCTAGTGTAAACTTTAATATACGATGACTATTGATTCTCTAATATCCCATATAACGGGTTGCCGCCGACGAGCTCTAATGTCTGCTAAGATATCAACTCAAGGAATCTAACTTGCCACTGATGTATTCACAACACAATCACATGTAGCGTTTTATATGCAGATAATACACAGAAACAAGAGTTCGGACACAGTTGCAAGCAAACAAGATTTCGAAAAAAAATACTGCTTCCGGTCTCGGCCTCGTTTTCATCTTACCTTTTTTTTAAATAATATTTTATTGCATTTTTTTCATAGAATACATTACATATATACATACAATACTAAGAACAAATCAGAGATTAATATGTAATTATATGATTGCAGTATACGATACATATGTTTTGTCAAGGGGACAAAAAGCAAAGTGGGTTGGGCTACAAGTTATAACAAAATAATTTACCAAATTCATTGTATTCTTACATACCTACTTCCGGACGAAGTTGTATTATTTCATTATTTGCAAAAACACATAACTCGCGTTACCGTAAAGCTCGCTTCTCAAAGACTTGTAATTTCAAAATGGAATTAATAGTAATACAGAAAAGACGCAAAGATTATATTTATGACGACATCCTAGTGAACACGTGGTGTTCCTAATTATATACGCTGTTAAACATGGCCGTGTATAATATACTATTAAACATGAACGATTAAGTGAAGTTAACATACTGGGTCCATTAACATGTTTCATATATCAAATACAGTTGTATATTGTGAAGGATATGTCAGCCAATATTTAGCTGTTAAGTATAATGCGGTATATTGTCAATCTGAAACAAAGATTGTTTTAAGTTTTTAGCACAACGCATAATACAGTCAAACATGTATGAAATGACAACAACACAAGGGGATGAGCAATAAGCAGGACTAAATTGTTCATTAAGAACACAAACGGGAAATGAAAAAGTGGTCTCTTCATACAAGTGGTCTCTTAATACAAGAGGTATCTTAATACAAGTGGTCTCTTAATACAAGAGGTCTCTTAATACAAGTGGTCTCTTAATACAAGAGGTCTCTTAATACAAGTGGTATCTTAATACAAGAGGTCTCTTAATACAAGTGGTCTCTTAATACAAGAGGTCTCTTAATACAAGTGGTCTCTTAATACAAGTGTCTCTTAATACAAGTGGTCTCTTAATACAAGTGGTCTCTTAATACAAGATGTCTCTTAATACAAGTGGTCTCTTAATACAAGTGGTCTCTTAATACAAGTGGCATACACGTGGTATCTTAATACAAGAGGTCTCTTAATACAAGTGGTCTCTTAATACAAGTGGTCTCTTAATACAAGTGGTATCCTAATACAAGTGGTATCTTAATACAAGAGGTCTTTTAATACAAGAGGTCTCTTAATACAAGTGGTATCTTAATACAAGAGGTCTTTTAATAGAAGAGGTCTCTTAATACAAGTGGTCTCTTAATACAAGTGGTATCCGATAATACAAGTGGTATCTTGATACAAGAGGTCTTTTAATACAAGAGATCTCTTAATTCCAATGTATCTCTTAATACAAGAGGTCTCTTAATACAAGTGGTCTCTTAATACAAGAGGTCTCTTAATACAAGTGGTATAGACGTGGTATCTCAATATAAGAGGTCTCTTAATACAATTGGTCTCTTAGTACAAGTGGTCTCTTAATACAAGTGGTATCTTAATACAAGAGGTATCTTAGTACAATTGGTCTCTTAGTACAAGTGGTCTCTTAATACAAGTGGTATCTTAATACAAGAGGTCTCTTATTGCAAGTGGTCTCTTAATACAAGTGCTATCTTAATACAAGTGCTCTCTTAATACAAGTGCTCTCTTAATAGACGTGGTCTTTCGAACAAGTTTGACTGTATACACATATTCAAGCATATTGTTGTTATGGTATCATAAGGGAAAACACAGCTAGTCATTAGATTGCAAAAGGGTGAGAACGCAAGTACATTCTGCGACAGTATCATATTTCTGTGATAATAATAAACTAAATGCGCTTGACTGTCCAATGGCAGCAACCATCTACACACGTCTGTACAACTTTCTGTCGAATGATAGTTTTCAATTACGACCTTGCAATACAGTTACAAAATGCAATAACTCTATTCCAAGTGAAATTTATAAGAACGCATACAAGGAGAACCATTTATTGAATAGAGATTAGATATCGTTATCTTGTCCTTAAACAGTTTCCAGGAAAATTGTATTGTGGTTGCAGCAAATATATAATTTACACTTTGCGTGAATTTGATCTTTTTTAGAATTGCTATGTGCGTGCACGTTTCGTTTTGGTTCTAATTATGAATGTTAGATTTATGCTACATTGGTATCCAAAGTATTATTAGAACAGAACAAAATAGTACACCTGCCTGTATGTCTGTATGTCCAGAACAAAATAGTACACCTGCCTGTATGTCTGTATGTCTGTATGTCCAGAACAAAATAGTACACCTGCCTGTATGTCTGTATGTCTGTATGTCTGTATGTCCAGAACAAAATAGTACATCTGCCTGTATGTCTGTATGTCTGTATGTCCAGAACAAAATAGTACATCTGCCTGTATGTCTGTATGTCTGTATGTCCAGAACAAAATAGTACATCTGCCTGTATGTCTGTATGTCTGTATGTCCAGAACAAAATAGTACACCTGTCTGTATGTCTGTATGTCTGTATGTCCAGAACAAAATAGTACATCTGCCTGTATGTCTGTATGTCTGTATGTCCAGAACAAAATAGTACATCTGCCTGTATGTCTGTATGTCTGTATGTCCAGAACAAAATAGTACACCTGCCTGTATGTCTGTATGTCTGTATGTCCAGAACAAAATAGTACATCTGCCTGTATGTCTGTATGTCTGTATGTCCAGAACAAAATAGTACATCTGCCTGTATGTCTGTATGTCTGTATGTCTGTATGTCTGTATGTCTGAATGTATGTATGTCTGTATGTATGTATGTATGTATGTCTGAATGTTGATAATCTGGCTGTAGACAAGAAAACATTGAATGTGTACGTAAACATATAATTTCTCAGAATGTGTAGTAATCTGTGTAACATACTGGGGTTATATGTTGAGTATGTTAATTAATGACCTCCATAATTAGTTGTATAGCATAATACATATTCATGAGTATTGGTCTATTTCTAATAATGCTGTATACGGTCTTTATATAATACAATTATACATGGAACTGCAGTGATTGTTTATGTTGGCAGAGAAGCAAGTACAGTTGGCAGAGAAACATGTATATTTGGCGTGGATATCCTTTACATTTATGCCTGATCAGCATATTAAAGGTTTTCCCACACACGTGTGTTATTACATCAGAAATGCACTCTAATGTTTAAGCTTAAACATTCCAATTCTAAAATGTTAACTTGTTATGGTCCATACAAGTGTGTGTGCACAAAAACAATATACATGTCGTGATAGCGCAGTGGATGCGCGTTCGCTTCAGGTGCGAAAGGTCTGGAGTTCGAGCCCCGCTTGAGCCGTTACGATTATGCCCTTAGGCAAGGCATTTGAATTCCACATTGCCTCTTCTCTCTCCCTCATGGCGATGGATTCCATCAGGAATGAGGTCTCGAGAGTGATAAATATAAGTTGTAATAACTTGTTTCACAATCGAGCTAAAATAAATTTGTATAAAAAATACATGTATCCGAATTGATATATTGAGTGACAGTTATACCAAACATGTTTTCTGGAACATCTGTAGCTTGACATTTTATGGTTTGCTTCTCTATAAAAGATGAGATACATTTAGATTATAGAGGGAGACGAACTGGGATTTTGAAAGCACCATATGGTGCTTATGCACGTTTATGCAATTTGATGGGAAAAAACAACTTATGTTGTCAATTGGACTTGGAACTTTTAGTAAACACCAGAACTACAATACGATTACTGTACATCTGTAATATGTATCATATATACATAGTACAGATAACTACTTGTCTACAACCAGTTTATCGATATACATACATTCATACAGACAACAGACAGATGAATACATGCACTTATGTTATTATGTTGGACGTGTACAAATATGAGACCCATATGTGTGGCTTACGTTTATTTATCGTCGCTATTGGTTTCACATATGAGCGACTGAATATATTAGTCATTTTAGATGTTGAAGGATAGTGTAATGATACAGACAGACTCATCCAGTCTTCTCTGGTTCTTTGCGTGCACGGTGTAAAGCACCGACACGAGACACCGATTTAAAGTCCCATCTGAATGACTGCTAATATCATACTAGAGGACATAGAAAACGCACACTTCGGATAAGTGTGTTTTTACATGAAAAACATTAGTTTTAGACATTTTGAAATATGTCTAGTTGTTCAGTGTGTGCTTTGTAATAAAGATGTGATATATCTTTGATGGAATCTTTCGTATTTCGTGTTCATGTAATAATAATCATATAATGTAGGTGTGCGTTTCGAT
Organism: Archivesica marissinica; assembly: GCA_014843695.1. Taxonomy (NCBI): domain Eukaryota; kingdom Metazoa; phylum Mollusca; class Bivalvia; order Venerida; family Vesicomyidae; genus Archivesica; species Archivesica marissinica. The sequence goes on from CM026397.1 coordinate 73,654,419, forward strand.
ACCTCACACACAGTGAATTTAGGCGGCTCCATTTGTGTAACGGAAAGGGTGTGGCATCCGTGGTCCAATCAATGGTAGAGCGTCGGATTTGGAATCGAACGGTCCGGGTTCGATACTCAGTCAGGCCACGTATGTAGTGTCAATGAGCAAGGCACCTCACACACATTGCTTAGTACTGGTTAACCGCTATGATCGGCTAAGCATGCTCAGGAAAACATGTCTAGGTCCCCGCAAGGGGTTTGGCATTAATGGAACACGCATACATACGGTGTTCTCCTCGTGTTCGAGAGGTTACGAGTTTGAACACCGTTAGAACCACACTGGCTGTGCCATTATGCAAGACACTTAAATCCACATGGTCTCTTCTCTCTACATTATGGCAATACATTCCGTTTAAATGAGGTCTCGGGAGCGATTAACAAAATGTTGCAAACTAACTGAAATTTGTATAAACTAAGCAATGAAAGTAACTTGGGGAAACTTGATTTCCGGTCGTAGCGCCATCTACTTACACCCTAATGAATCAGAGTGTAGATTTGAAGAACGACAACTCTTCTCTACAAGATACTATCGCTAAATATAGAAAGGGAATTATATCGGAAATCCCCGAACAGGCACGATTATACACAATCATTTCCGAATATACACGAATGCTCCCGTAGCCTCATTTACATTACAAACATATAATTTCCCGTTTCTGTGTTATATAGACGAGATGGTGAGTTTTAACTATTACGTTTAGATGGTAAAGGGTCGATTCGGCGTAATTGAAATAAGGACGACTTAAATCATGAGTAAATGTGTCAAATCAGACGCACATTGTATACTGTTTAAAACTATTTATTTTTCCGTTGACCCGTAAACAATGGCTGCCAATTATAAAGTTTGATCAATATTGCAGTGCCTCGCTTTCGATTAAAGTACGTCATTAATTAAATCACGTGCTAATATGTATATTAATAGGATTAATGATAATCAATAATTACACGGAAAACCCGCCGAGTTTCCCCGGGCATTGATAGTATCAGAAACTCGATACGGCCCAATTAATTGTATCGGTGTTAAAATATGTATTTGTCTGACTAGGCAAACTATATTGACGCCTGTTCCCACGCTACCGTGAAAGTATAAACAATAAATGTCATAATGAAGATAAATTCGACATAGCATGTAGAAATTCTTTCATTTAGGAATTATTATGCATCTCGTAGAATGTGCGCACGTGCATTGTTTATATAAGTTGAATGTTCTTAGTGGTTAGAGATTGAACGTTGTTTAAACTAATACGTTTCCGAATTTTAAATAGCGGGACGGTATTAAAATAAATGCCTTAATGGTGTCAATAAACTCCAAGAATTTTGATTCAGAAACAAATTATGAAGGCTGACAATGTTCGTATATCTGCTAACAATAAGCGCAACATAATGGTCGCAATAATTTTAAAACATATGCTGGAATAACAATCTAAAAATGCTCGCCTAATAGCAGAATTCCAAAACGTGTTTTATAAGATATGTTAGGAAATCACCACAAGTTTAAGATCCTTTTTGCCACATTACCATTTGGAGCTCGTTTTAATCATATACGTAGCTACTTTCAATTTGGCGCCAAATGTCAGCGCAAATTGTCATGACGTCACGAACTTGTCATGACGTCACTACGCAAAGCAGCGTTATATTTGTTTTAGTCAGCGTTATAATTGCGTCAAGACTTCTTTCTATAGACTCGTAGCTTGTCGTATCATTAACGTTATGTACCAATTCAAATAGAAATATACATAGTCCTACTTTAAAGTTTAATTTACAAATTATAAAGATTATACTCTCAACCAATCAGACTCCTGTGTTATTAAACGTGTGTACATATAGGACATTATTTTGTGACTGTATTACACTGGATACAAGCACAGTTATGTGATAAACAATATATATATGCCAAATAACTGCTTAATAATTTATATACGACAAAGAAATATTTATTTATATATATGCCAAATAAATGTTCAATAATTGAGATAAGCCAAATAAATACTTATTTATATATACCAAAGAAATGTTTCTGTAAAAATGCACAATAGATGCGTGTTTATATATGACAAATAATTGTGTGTTTATATATGTCAAATAATTGTGTGTTTATATATTATGTCAAATAAATGTGTGTTTATATAAGTCAAAAAATGTGTGCTTATATATGTCAAATAAATGTGTGTTTATATGTCTGATAAATGTGTGTTTATATATTATGTTAAATAAATGTGTGTTTATTTAATTATTATGTCAAATAAATGTGTGTCTATATATGTCAAATAAATGTGTGTTTATATATGTCAAATAAATGTGTGTTTATATATGTCAAATAATTGTGTGTTTATATATTATGTCAAATAAATGTGTGTTTATATAAGTCAGAAAAATGTGTGCTTATATATGTCAAATAAATGAGTGTTTGTATATGTCTGATAAATGTGTGTTTATATATTATGTTAAATAAATGTGTGTTTATTTAATTATTATATATGTCAAATACGTGTGTGTTTATATATGTCAAATAAATGTGTGTTTATATAATGTTAAATAAATGTGTGTTTATATAATGTTAAATAAATGTGTGTTTATATATGTTAAATAAATGTGTGTTTATATATGTCAAATAAATGTTTGTCTATATATGTCAAATAAATGTGTGTTTATATATGTTAAATAAATGTGTGTTTATATATGTCAAATAAATGTTTGTCTATATATGTTAAATAAATGTGTGTTTATATATGTCAAATAAATGTTTGTCTATATATATGTCAAATAAATGTGTGTTTATATATGTCAAATAAATGTTTGTCTATATATGTCAAATAAATGTGTGTTTATATAATGTTAAATAAATGTGTGTTTATATATGTCAAATAAATGTTTGTCTATATATGTCAAATAAATGTGTGTTTATATATGTCAAATAAATGTTTGTCTATATATGTCAAATAAATGTGTGTTTATATTAGGGATGTCAACAATCGTTATTTTGGTAATCGATTAATCGCCGAACTTTCCGACCGACTAACCGGTTAATCGGTTAGGGTGTTATCATTATGAAAAGGTGTTATTGTTAACAATTTGTTTGAAAAATTGTCTTTAAAATTGTATAATCTCACGTGTTTATTTCCAATTCCAGGTGTTCGGAGCTTGTAGCAGTCTTACAGTGCTATATAAATCATCGTGTCATGTTAGCTTACCAACATTAAAGCATAATGATAAATTATAATGTTGTAAACTTTATTTTGTAGCAGGCTTTTACATGGTAGTAAAAGTATGTAAACACCGGATTGTACAAATCCGGATGCGACTGCAAGTATCGTTGTCGTCTACTATTTCCGTTTTGGATTGATGAACTTATGAAGTAAAGACATATTTATTTGTACCTGTTTGTTATATATAATCCCACTCATCTATTACCTTTGACTATCGTCTGAAGTCGCCTTAGATATCACTTGTGCCCAGTACTGGTTCGAGTACAGAGCATATCTATAACCAAACCCAATCAATCAATCAATCATCCTTGCAGCCTAGTGGTACATCAACTATGATGGTTCGAGCAGGTGTACATGCCATTCTGCATGGTTGGAGTACAGAGCATAGTTATAAGGACCCTGTGTAACCAAACCCAATCAATCAATCTATCATCCTTGCAGCCAAGTGGTACGTCAACTATTATGGTTCGAGCAGGTGTATATGTCATTCTGCATGGTTCGAGTACAGAGCATATTTGTCTAGCGGCATAGCTCGTGTTGATGACACACAGGTAAGACAATTTTGTTCTGGTTGAACCGTTGGAGTTGTTTTCAAAAGACAATAATGAACACAAACATTTGCAAAACATTTAAAGTTTAATAAAACTGCATCAAATGATATCAAATCAAGGCATATATAATCCAATAATCATAATCATCTACTAGTTATGCATGGTATCTTGTAGTCTGGAGCCACAATACCCAACAACTTCCGAAATCCTTCAGCTTCCACAATGCTTAGTGGCACATAGTCCGAAATTATCATATCTGCTATGGCCTGCGTAATCACCTCCGCGCTGGCGTTGGCTGGCTTCCTGGGCGATCCGAAAAACGACGTCATCGGAAGTTGCTTAGTTGTAGCTTCACTGCCACTGGACGCATGTCCTTCCGCCGGGTGCTTGCTCTTCAGGTGGCTGTGCATACTACTTGTGCCGCCTGTGAAGGTGAGGCTGGTGTCGCACAACTTGCAGCTGATTGTTTTCCCATCCCGGGCAAAGTACCTCCAAACGACCGACTTATGCGGCGGCATTCTCCACACGTAGATGTAATGTATGATATGGGTGAATAAAAGATATTTGACTTGACTTGAATGTTCAACTTATCGACATGACAGTTAAAATGAAATGCATTAATCTTAATGGAAGAACTGAGTTTATATACTGTATGACTCGACAGTGCCTTTTGTGTTGGACTTGTAATGGTCGTAGACAATGGCTTACCAATATCAAAGGCTATTCCGACTGCCATAATAAAGGTTGTAATTCACGGGTTGTGCTAACACCATTCTATTGAGTAGGGAGCCGATAGCCACTCTATTAATGATTGCCGCTTGCCGACAACGATAAAACAATTCGGAACATTTTCAACTAGAACAACACATAGGCATCCCAATAGCCCTACGACACGATGACGTCACGCATGTAAACAAAACAGTGCTCGCTAAGCATTGTGGGATCGTTACGGGGGGTTTATTCCGCCATGTTTATTATTTACCAATGCGGGTCACATAAGAACGCGATAACAATCGAAGTTTTGTACAATTAAGATGGTTCACGCTAACTGTTGCATACCTGGATGCCCGAGGGAAAGCAGAGGCCATACGGAATTAAGATTCTACAAGTTGCCGAGTGAAAAGAAATCGCGCCAAACATGGATACATTTGATCAGAAACGTCAATCTGAAGGTAGCTTCAAAACACACGACTGTTTGTAGCTTACATTTCGTCGGTGGTGTAAAGACTTACGATGTACACACTCCATCGATATTCCCATGGTCGATAGAATGGCCAGACGTCAACAGATACAATATGAAAACTACAGGGCGACGGATGAAGGTCAACACACCAGGAATGGCCAAACGCAGGGCCGACGTTGACGATTTTGGTCAGACACCTAGAAGCAAGCGCGTGTCCAGACGAGTTGCTGCGGTATGTTTCAGTAGTATTTTAATCGAAATTAATGCATTTATATCCAATTTTACATTTATTTAAATTATATTTAAAATAAACGGCAAGAAATATGCACACACTGTTATATGCAAAACCAATACCCCACCCACTTATTTTACTCAATCATTCTCTAAATCTCAACCAATCCTATGTTTGTTGGTGTACTTCAACTTATTTACAGTCCCTCCGACGAGTTGTCCCTAATTGGTTGCTATACATGTGTATTTAAAACAACTATGTACATTTTGACTTCTGTTCTGTTGTAGACTGCCTTGTTGGAACTAAAAAGCAGTGGAGCTGGAAATTTGACACAAGAACAAAATTCACAGGAATGCTATGCGGTGGCACTCGATGAATCTGCTTGTGTAACGGACCAACCCCAACGTGAAGTAAATGAGGTATCGTATAAATGCTATGTTTCGACAGTATTAGACAGATACGGAGAGTGTCGGTCGAGTCGGTTACCAATCAGGGGGATAATTATGTGAATTATCTCAACAACCGTCTTCTTGTTCTACCCAGATGTTTATTGGTATACATGGGTCACAGTCAACTCCACATACCTATGTAGAGACCCACTGATCCATCCATATGAGAAATCTCGGCCTATCTGGATATACACTGTTGTATGTATGTTCCATTAATGTCAAACCCCTTGCGGGGACGTAGACATGTTTTCCTGGGCAAGCTTAGCCCTCCTAAGTGGTTAACCAGTACTAAGCAATGTGTGTGAGGTGTCTTGCTCAATGACACTACATATGTGGCCTGACCGAGTATCGAACCCGGGACCGATTGATTCCAAATCTGACGCTCTACCACTGGACCACGGACTGTTTCTAATTAAGATAAAAACACAATTGTTTAAACAGATTAGAACGACATTTTATTATCAGACTTGTACATATTACATAATCACATAATAAAACATTATATAAAATATATTTACAGGACTGGGGTGAACAGTTTTATTTCAGTAAAATAATTATCATAAATACAGGTGTATTTTGTATTATTTATCAAGTAAAACATCAAACTGTCGTGGAAGGTATTCTGTAATAATACGGTTTGTTTGAATGGAAACACACACAACACAGTAAATGTAATGTTATTAATGTGTGGGTATTATATTATATAGTTGTTTGCTTAAATAGTAGGCAGCATATATTGATATCTGTGTGCTTCTTTTACAGCAACCCATGGTATACTATGGAGAAACCAACCTCCTCATGAAAGATGACACACAGTCCCTTTTGCAAGACATCTTAAATAAACTTGATTCAACTAAGGACATGCAGGACATATCTACTCTCACAAAGCTTCTGAAGTCTGTTACACATCTTCTGATTAATGTAAAGGAACAGTTTGACAGTGTAGTGGAATTGCGGTCATTGGATAGATTCTGCCTTGGGCGCTTTGAGGGGTCAGACAATGACATTAGATTTTGGACTGGATTTTATAGTTACGATGCTCTGAAAATGTTCTACACTACAATGCTTGAACCGGAGATACACAGTCTGACATATTGGGGTTCAGACAATAACGCTGAAAAAGATGGTGACAAGTGTGGCCCGAGGAGAAATATGTTACCTATCGATGAAATGTTCATGACATTAATCAAACTGAAACAAGGATCTGCTATTTTGGACTTGGCCGAGAGGTTCAAAATTTCTGATGCTCAAGTATCACGTGTGTTCATAACATGGGTAAACTTCATGTGTAGTGTTCTCAAAGATATTGACATATGGATGTCAAAGTCAAGAGTAAGAAAGCACAGTCCACGTGTCTTTAAGCATATGTACCGTGACGTGCGTGTGATCATTGATTGCACTGAGATAGCTCTTGAGCGGCCAAGTGACTTTGAGGTCCAAGCAGCTACATACTCAACATACAAGGGGAATAATACTCTGAAAGGTCTTGTTGGAATTAGTCCCAATGGAATTCCCACATTTGTGTCCGACTTGTTTGAAGGGAGCATCTCAGACAATCAGATTGTTTACGACTGTGGCCTCCTACAGAAATTGGAACCCTATGATGCAATAATGGCCGACAGAGGATTTACTGGTAAGGAAGGACTGGCAAAACACAATAAAGTTCGTTTGGTGACGCCACATTTTTTACATGACAAAAAACAGATGGGGGTGCAGGAACTTGTAGAGTCTGTTGCCATTGCACGTGTTAGGATACATGTAGAACGCATGATGGGGCGCATAAAACAGTGGCATATTTTGTCCCGGAAGGTGCCAATCACATACTGGAATCATATAAATGACATTTTTCAATTGTGTGCTCGGTTAGTATTGTTCTGGCCACCATTGGTTGATTCAGAGTAGTGATTTGTACCAAATACTCAATACACACATGACAATAATTACCTTAAAAATTATGACCTGTGCCTGAGCAGTGCAAAATCGATCAGACTGCTCTTCCATTACCTACATTTAATTTGAACACATGCTCAAATTTTAGGATAACTACTGTAATTGATTACAGTGTCACCATCTCACAAACTTCACAGCCTGGTGATCAAACCCGGGTTGCATTGGTGAGAAGCAAGCATGATAACCACTGCGCTAATCCGACAGCATAAGGATAATTACGGCATGCCACGTTAAGATGATTGTTCAATATATATATCCATGGCGATATTCAATTTGGGAGTTCTGTGAAACTAGTTATACACTTTTATATACATGTATATATAAAATATGTATTAAAGTGGCGAAACCAAAAATTTAGCACATCACTGATATTTCATAATGGTCTACAGTGGTTGTTCACGACTAGCATGTATATAACCGGCATTACATTACACCAGAAGCATAGATTGAAGATTAAATTCCGCATTTCCACTTATCTCTCCCTCATGACGATGGATTCCATCAGGAATGAGGTCTCGATTGTGATTAATGTTGTAAAAACATGTTTCGCAATTTTGTATGAACTAAACTAGTACACTATATCTCTGCCCACATCATGTTTTTTACAAAGACACTTGTGTATTATTTCATGCTATTACATGTACATGATGTAAACATTGTAATATTTGATATTATAACTGGTGTATGATTGTGGATAGCCAAGGTGAAATGAAAAATAAACATTATTGACATTTATAATTGTTATTGAAATATGTTCAACATTTCTATTTATAAAATCCCTGTGCTACTAAAGCTGGAACTATGTGATTGTTGTGGAATGCTAATAACTTGTGGCGTATTCTTTCCCAGAACTCTTTGTCGAATGCAACTCGAATGATCATCACATCACACTCCATATTTGTGAACAACACAACGTCGCACCACTTCCTCTCTGTTACCGCCATTTGCATCTGGACTTGATAATAATAAGCATGCTTCTCTTTCAATGCAGGTGCCCCATTTATTATTTTCACAGGGAAGGCAGATTTCCTGAAATTTGTCTCAATCAAGTCATCAACACTGTTGATATCTTGACATGAATACAAACACTTCACCTCAAGGACACCATCCTCGTCCACTAGCCTGTCTGGGCTACCCGCCAGCTGGCCATAGTTGGCATCTACAAATAGCCCACATTCAGTGACAATTACAAGTTCACCAGCTGACTGTTTCTGGTCAACATACTTCTGTACTGCTGCACCTTCATTTTGAATTCCGTATGCCATTGCAGGAATCCTTGTTATTGAAGGTTTTTTAACAGTGATGACATTTTTTACTAGGTTGTGAACGTTACCATTCCCAACAAATTTCTTTGCATTACTAATAATAATAATAATAATATATTTATTGTTCCTCCAATATTGAAGATTTTAACATATATACATGCATGACAAATTAATGAACATACATAATTACATAAATGAAGATGTACAAGAATGTCATTTACAACATACATTTTTAACACATATTCGTATCCGACAACACTCGAGTGCAGTTTTATGCACTGACGATAATGAGACTATTTAGTGAGATATTAATTTACACTATCTAAAACTACTGTCAAAAATAAACTCAAGAAAATGAAAGATTGCTTTTAGTATGTAAATTTTAGTAAGTAATATTTATGAAATTTAAATTGCACAAAGCCATTATACTTATGACTTGTTTGTATCAGAGATGAGGAGGAAATAATACCTATTTTAACCAAATCTAGGAAGCCAAAATTAGCCTCGACTTAACGCGAAAACGAAAGTTAAATCTAAAGTATTGGCATTGATTTAATTATTAAATATTCATTTAGTACCATAACTCTTACCGAAATCTTGACCCGAGACGAAATAGCAAGAATATGCGGCACAGACGACTATGTACTAATAGAATGTTTGGTTAGTTGGTGTCAATAACTTACATCGCATAACCAAAACAAAAAGAAACAACTTTAAATTCTTATACGACATTGGCAATATACAACCATTTCGAAGCAATGACATGTTAAGTAATACACATATATTCACTATATAATAATACTATTTAAAATAGAAAATTTACAACTTGTATAAGGCATACACAAAGCACAAACACATCGGATATATGAATTGCCGTAGTTGTGATAGTGACTGTGTATGATGACATTAGAAGTACGTCACATACATCATGTAACTATTGATAATGAGTCATAAATAGTGACCTACTATTCACTATAATTGTTTAATGCATGATGCGCCACAGAAGTTTACCAACGCTATAATTAGACAAGCAGTATCCGTCGGTATCTGCAGCTATTGTAACATAAAACCAACACTGTTCCTTTGGGCTCATGGAGAACGTCTGCGCAAACGTTTCAACGCCGTGATGCTTGATGGTAATATCCCACAATTCAAGTTGAGCGGAACTATTTGCCGTGCAGAAACAAACCAAGTGAACAGTTAGGTCTTCAGTTAGGTAACCACACTTGTGACACTTTTGAACAAAAGTTCTTGACATTACTTTAGCAATGCAATCCATTACAAAAGTACACATAAATAATAGTTTTGGGTTTGATTTCGCAGTTGCCCATAATATACACGGACGGTTAACTGTGATCACATTGGATATCTTTGGCATTATCCCTTGGACGCGTGTCACCCTTTCAACTGATTCTGATAAGCCTACCGCTTTTCTCAAAGTAGATTTCCACACGTATTTTGTGGGGAAATATGCCGTCTGTAAGTAGTCTGTGACGAAAGTCTCCAATCCATACTTTTGAACGAGTCTATGCAAGTCTGGCATGAAACCGCATGCCTGTTTGTCATAATTTGCAAATCTTGTCAGTCTATGTAGGAATATCTGCTTGGCTAAATACTTATCCGGGAGCTTGCACAACTGACCGAAAAATTGGAGCTTTTTATAGTCAATAATTGTCTCAATAGAATTTATATCAATAGCACTTAAACAAAAATCAGTGTTAGTGTGTACTTTAAACTGTTGCATGGATTTTAAGCAATATCTGTGAGCTCTTTCCAAAGATAACATATCAGTATCAGAGTACATATTCCACAGTTTACAGCCATAAAGAGCTCTAGGTAAAACAACGCACTTATATATCGTTTTTGAAGTCAAAGGGTTTAACGACTGTGTATCAATTCCATTCTTCGAAACACAAAGAAACGTCCCTCTGATTTTTACACAGGCTTGATGGATCAATTTTGTTGTCGAGAGGAATTTGTCATATATAATACCAAGATGCGTATAGTCTTCAACTTCTTTTATCAGTTCATTTCCAAGACTAAATTTTCGATCAATTGGCGGTTTACAACGTTCATTAAAGACTATAACTGCACATTTGCTACCATTATAACAAAAACGCCATCGTTTTGAATAACTATCACATATGTTTAACATATTGTTCATACCATTTTTTGACAGTGATACCAATACCATGTCGTCAGCCACCGTCGGACTGCAAACATTCATACCGTATAAACACATACCATAGCCACTTTGTTCCAGTTGCTGTATGAGACCGTTTATAAAAATTAAATACAGTAACGGTGAGCTCTTCCCTCCTTGACGCGTGCCTTGCAACACCGGGAATTCATGTGACAGTAGACCGTTATATCTCACACTGCTGGTTACATTTTTGTACAGCTCTTTAAATCCAATTAATGTCGTCTCATCCACGTTTAATTCGATCAATTTGTAGAATAGGCCGTCGTGCCACACATTGTCAAAGGCTTGTTTGCCGTCCAAATAACAAACATAAAGAGGTGAAGAATTTTCCCTTGAGAAGTGTATGCATTCCCGCAGGGCAAACGAAGTCATAACACAGCCTAACTTTTCTTGAAATCCGCCTTGCTGTATGTTTAATTGACTAATTAAAGTTTCTTTACATCTGTACAAAAGCACCATTTCAAATACTTTCAGTATAACGGAGGATAATGTAATAGCACGATAATTGTTCGGGTCATCTTTCCTCTTTTTACCACCTTTATGTAAAGTAATAATAATCCCCCTTTTCAAACTGTCTGGAATATAACCGTGTCGCAACATATACGTAAAAATATTGGCTAAAATACCCGACACTATATCATTTGCATGTATCAAATACTCGTATGTAATATTGTCTTCTCCGGCTGCTTTTCCGGTAGGTAAAGTTTTAATCACGTCAGTAACAACTTCCGGGAGAACCCTCACATGTCGATCTGTAGACAGACGACTAAACGTTTCATTCACAGTATTTGTCACCGTCTGTTTCCACGCCTCATCAAATGATTCTGACTCAGAGGGAGAATACAGATTTCTAAAATAAATACCCCACTGTTTCGTTAACTCATTCCGGTCTCGAATAACATCATTTTGAAACTTTATGCCAGAGCTCATTTTTGACTGGGATTTCCTTTTTCTCGAATTTATTAGTTTCCAAAATTGTACAGAGTCTACTTCAGCAGTTCTATCAAGCTCCTGATCCTGTAAAGCCAAATAATTATACACACTGTTTCTATGCATCCTTCTGAAAATACACTTAGCATTTTTATAGTTAACATAACTAGGGTTCGTTTTGTCACGTGGTCTTCCTTCACGACACCATACGTTGCGTAAAGAAGTCATTTTGTTGTGATATCTCGAAAGTTCTTCGGACCAATACGGCTTCAAGAATGGTTTATACTGTTTCATCGGGAGAGCATGTTTTGCGCTATTCAGAAGTTTCTCACTGAGTGTGGAAATTGCATTGTCAATTTCATTCTTCTCATAACATTGCCATTCCATGTTTTGAAAATCTGCATCACCCACAAGCATAGTCCGATACTGCTCTAAATCATTACAAGTGGCCCTTTTCCAGTTTATGTTAACACCAAGGCTTGAAATATCGCACAAAGTATGTTCAGTGTACAACTGTATAGACATTAAAATAGGTCTATGTCTTGAAACATTTAAGCAGTTATCATCTACAATTTCACAATGTAATATCAAGTCTAGTATTTCTATAGGAACACACATATAATCAATCAGTGAACTGTAACGATTGTCATATGAAACATATGAATATTTGGCACCGACGCATGAAGACAATGTATTGACAGCTGTCAAATTACAATCTGTTAAGAATTTCACAAAGTGCATATCACGATTATTTAAGCAGAAATGTGTACACTTTGAATTAAAATCACCCATAAATATCGGCACACCATACTCTGAATACACATTATATAGGTCAAAAAGTTTGTTTATGTATTCTACAAATACTGCACTACTATGATTTGTACAGGGCAAGTACACTTGAAAGATAAAAACATATTGATGTGGTGCGATTTCAAGCTGAATGCCTACTATATGGTCATCTTCTATGTTTAACGGGAGAACATAATTGTCATATTTCCTATGCCACATAATAGCAACACCGCCTTTACCCACTTTTCTGCTATTCTGATTGTACAAGTCTGAATTACAAACAGCGTGAAAATTGTAATCACTTATTATACTATCAAAGAAATGTAAAGTATATGGAAATAACCAATGTTCAGATACCCCACATATGTCTATTTGTCTGTTCTTAAGTATGTCCGCAAGGTATGATGCACTTGACATTAACCCTGTCACATTCCATGTCATTATATTTAAATCCATTGTACCTGTATTTAACGTTAGGATTTCTATTACTATATACAAAATGCACATTTTAGTCTACTTGCTCGATTAAATTATTGAACGGGTTGTCCCGAAAGAATGGATTATTTTGAATCGCATGATCAGCACAATCAGTCTGACCTATATTTGATCGTTGACGTCTCGCACCTTGTAGTGTCTGCTGTGATCGCCGATTGCGGGCATCACGTGACACCCACGATTTCGATCTCCACTGTTTACACGTGACATGACTAGGCCAAAACCTGTCATTTAGCAACAAATCGGCGCTATAATCTGCAGCAACATTGACACGAACAACAAGCTTGTCGGGAAATCTACGCATGGGATATGTCCTGATAGTGTATACAGTAGGACCTTGTCCTGGGCGCAATTCTTGGAAAAGAAATCCTCCTTTACTGATAAATGTATGCAGTATATCACGATTCAACGGCCTTTTAAATCCAAGTACACAACAGTGGCGTGTGTGCCTACGTGTTTGTTGCTCGAAGTTGTCATTTATTATAGTTTCTGACGGTGTGTTCATCACTCGTACTGATATCTGTTCTAACCACTGTTCACTTGTTTCCATAGCAACGGTATCCTCCGTTACCACAATATCGTCATCCGGTATAACGATTTGTTGCTCCTGTATATCGGAAGGTTCACCTGGGATGACAATGGGGTCATGTAAGGTTCCTGCTTGAAATTCAATGCCAGGACTGAAAGCGACACTGGTAACCTCCGTGTACGTAGGAGGCTCTATATCGTTATGTTCCTTTGCCGTGGGATGATCGACATCAGTTTCCATTACCGCGGGAGACTCGATTTCGGTATTTTCCGTGACCGCAGGCTCATTTTCGATAGTTTCCGTGAACTCAGTCGTCAATTGTGTTACGGAGGACAAGAACTCTGCAATTTGAGCTTCCTCGGTATTGACACGATCTCTATCACCAGCAACTACTGGTATGTCCATGTTACCGAAGCTCTCCATGGGTTCGTCAATATATTCACTCGCCTGAGGCAATATACATGTATTACTGTGTATTAATGGTGTCACTGAGTATATGTTATTTGAGTCTATGAATGTTTCAATCGCTGACATCCGTTCATGCAAGTCATTTTTGAGAATCTCACCTTGTTTCTGGCTGAGTGCAATCTCTGTTTCAAGAACACTCCTGCGTACTGATTGTTTGCCTTCAAGAACATCACACTTAATGCTATTCAACGCAGCTTTTACATAATCCATTTGACCAGATCTCAGTTTATCACTTGCATGTAGATGTTGCTTAAGTAATAAGAACCCAGCTTGCAATGAAGATACCGTATCCTTTAACAATGCTATTTCAGCAGCACATTGACATGAATGGTCGGTGTTGCCGTTTTTACCGTTCTTCCGGTTCGACGTCGGCGTTTTCGGCTCAGAAACCGGCGCAGCAACTGAGATAGTACGTCGTCTTGACGTACTAATCATATCACGGAGCAGATTATACTCTTCACCCTGGGACACTGATATTATGGTATAAATGTCTTGAGCAAGCTTCACGACAATCGGGTCACCGTTACCTCTGAACATTCTGCGTTTCAAATCCGAGTCTAGTCCAAAAGGGAATTCATCATGCTCCTGCTTCAGGACTTCAACATACTGAGCCCGAACTCTTTCAAGATCAGGCTCAGATGATGAGTACATTCGTATTAACTGTGGAACAAATAGGTCCCTGGGTACATCGTTATACAGTTTTACAAGTTTGTTATACTCTTCTAATCCATCGTACTGTGGAACACTATCTGTATCATAACTGGACTCCCTCTCGATGACCGTTTCGGGGACAATTTCTGCTGCAACTGTCTCAGTATATTGGGGATGGGGCATTGGTGGAACGTTACTCTCGCACAAGCATGACTCACGTGGTGCTGGTATGTACGGTCGTTTTACTTCAGTATTTTCATCCATCATAACAGGTTCAAATTCAATGTTTATGTTGCCATTATCCATCGCCATCTTGGATTAACCTGTTAATCTGTGATCTACCACCAGGTAATCATGGCCGTGATGCGTCCCTTCCTCTCTCTCTAAACCAAATGGGGTTGGTGGCTTGACCAACAGTATGTTGCTGAATGCTGTCCCTCTTGTACCTGGTCACCTGGAAATACAATGTTTATATACGGCTGTAGAAATAATGTTACTGGACATTCGACAAATTCCTGCCGACAGACTTATTCGACAAATTCCTGCAGACAGACTTATTTGACAAATTCCTGCCCACAGACTCATATCAATACATAAAGTTGGATATGATGAAACCAACGGTGGTCATTTGAAACCGATCCGGTCGATTGGTGATCAACACAATTTTCAACATTACTTTTAGTCCATCATTATACTCTGCATTGTGTTATTATGTGTGTTACTAACTTTAGGCTGTACAGTCCAATTCTGTCATAAACATGCTTTGTGACACATTGTTTATCTCGTCAAGTCGATAATTGGGTCCCCCGAATGACCTAATCATGCACCTTTATTATCTCACCTTAATGGTCGACTGGTGCAGCGGGTGTTAACGATCAATTATGCTTTTCACAGGTAAAATATCTACTGTATTGAAATTGACTTAAAATTATTATTTTTTATAAAAATAAATACTCGATTACCAGAAAAATAACCGATTAATCGGACATGCGATCGATTAACCGATTAACCGATTAACCGATTAATCGCTGACATCCCTAGTTTATATATGTCAAATAAATGTGTGTTTATATAATGTTAAATAAATGTGTGTTTATATATGTTAAATAAATGTGTGTTTATATATGTCAAATACATGTGTGCTTATATATGTTAAATAAATGTGTGTTTATATAATTATTATGTCAAATAAATGTGTGTTTATATATGTCAAATAAATGTGTGTTTATATATGTCAAATAAATGTGTGTTTATATAATGTTAAATAAATGTGTGTTTATATAATGTTAAATAAATGTGTGTTTATATATGTTAAATAAATGTGTGTTTATATAATGTTAAATAAATGTGTGTTTATATATGTCTAATAAAGAACATAATCAACATAAGCTCTTGCGGATGAACCTATTTGATACCCGTACGTCGTCTTTGCTAAACACATATATCGCGATAGAAATGAAATCCGTCGTTCAAATCTCACAGATGCTGTAGAATTTCCAATAGACGATAGACGACTCTGCTGTTCCCGAGATAGACAGGAGAACGTTCTCTCTAACGGCTCATATTCACCACTCTATACCTACAGTATCGAGCAGGCAAACACACACATATATATATAAATATATAGACAGTGTGAACATTCATAACTATGGTAAACTATCTACAGTAACACATGCCTATATTTTACACATACTACGGAATAATTACATCAGAAAAAAACATGGACGTATTTACGTATACAAGCAAAACAATATAGACGTTTTTGTATTAATTAGAAGGAATACAAATTTAAAAAATAAACATGTCATTGTTAACTTTACAAGCGCTTCAAAATGATAAAAGAATCGTGTTGCTGCAAGTGAAAAACTGTATCGTTTCAATCGGCGTACTTAATTAGTTTTTGATTCAAATGTGCTAAGTTAAAATATTAATATATAGATAATATAGAAAATTCTAAACCATCTTGCTTTTCAATAAATCAGTGTTTAGAATGTTACCATATATATGGATGGAATGAAAGGACAAACATAAAACAAAATTATAAATGAAGTATACTAAACAATAAGCGTACGAGAATGCAATGGATTTATCAAATTTGACAAATATAATAAAGTAATATATGCAATATGACTGATATAGGAATTGAAAGCATCGCGAATATGAATGCGTCAGACGACAGAAAGGAAACGAATTATTAAATGAAATTTATAACTCAAATTCTAATCGGATTCATCGCAGCAATGAACGTATCCGATGCAACGGTTCTGGACGAGTTCACAGTTACAGAAAATGTAACGTACAATATGAGTGAAAGTTTCGATGGCGAGTGGCAGGACTCCTTGTGGAAACATGTGATAGAGGACTTCAAGCGCACTCAGCTCACGCTACATGAACCCACAACGATTGTACTAATGGTGTTATACGTGCCTATCTTCTTCACTTCCCTCGTAGGTAACGTCCTTGTGCTGCTGGTCATCGTGCCCAATCAGAGAATGTGGACGGTGACCAATAACTTTCTCGTCAATTTGGCCGTTGCGGATCTTCTAGGTATATATACATTCGAACTTTTTAAAACATATCTCTCGTCAATTTCACCGTTGAGCATCATATATTTTAGGATTATAATGTAACTATTCCTTTAAGTTGGTCGTTGCTGATCTACTCACAGGGATTCGGCACGTTTGGGGGTACTAGTATATATATTTAAGTACAAGGATTCTACTCTGTGGGATGTCAGATTTCGCATCGATCAGTAAAATGAACTATCTGAAACAATTTTGTACAAAGCTGTCCAAATATAACGCCTATCCCGAGTCTTTATATTGTTCTTCAAATAAAACACAACTTTAAGGTGCATGCATGTATACTTTGCAAACAATTGCCACAGACATTGGCCATAGCAGGTCACATTTCCGTACTAGGACACGGGTTCTGTCAGCAACAACAACAAATCTTCGACGGGAGAGTTTTGTGAATAACATTATCAATAAAATGTGTTTCCACTAACGTGTAGGTTTATTCGGCAAAAATGTACGTCAAAAAGAGATTTCGTAGCATTTTCAATTTGTTTTGAACATTTCTAAAGCGGCGCAATTCGCGTTGAAACGAGCGTTGAAACGAGCGTTCTGATTAGATTATGATTATTCTTCATATAAAAAACCCATCTTGTTACATTCTAATAATCCAACCAGAACGCTCCTTTCAATTGCTGATATATTAGGGTTAAATTATGCCCTCGTAATTGCTGATATATTAGGGTTAAATTATGCCCTCGTCATTGCTGATTTATTAGGGTTAAATTATGCCCTCGTCATTACTGATATATTAGGGTTAATTTATGCCGTCGTCATTGCTGATATATTAGGGTTAAATTATGCCCTCGTCATTGCTGATATATTAGGGTTAAATTATGCCCTCGTAATTGCTGATATATTAGGGTTAAATTATGCCCTCGTCATTGCTGATATATTAGGGTTAATTTATGCCGTCGTCATTGCTGATATATTAGGGTTAAATTATGCCCTCGTCATTGCTGATATATTAGGGTTAAATTATGCCCTCGTCATTGCTGATATATTAGGGTTAAATTATGCCCTCGTCATTGCTGATATATTAGGGTTAAATTATGCCCTCGTCATTACTGATATATTAGGGTTAAATTATGCCCTCGTCATTTCTGATATATTAGGGTTAAATTATGCCCTCGTCATTACTGATATATTAGGGTTAAATTATGCCCTCGTCATTTCTGATATATTAGGGTTAAATTATGCCCTCGTCATTGCCGATATATTAGGGTTAAATTATGCCCTCGTCATTGCTGATATATTAGGGTTAAATTATGCCCTCGTCATTGCCGATATACCGGGGTTCATACAAACACGCGCCATGTAGAGCCCTTCCAGTCTACTACGCTTGCATTCCGGTAATCGCAGTTGCACTAGAGGAGATGCTGATTGGTTAAAGTTGTCGCACCCTTTCTATACAGTTGTCAATGATACCGGGTACGTTAGTAACCTCGCTATTCCATTATTAAAACAAAGCTACGTAAATACGTGTTTAACGCAACTTTTGTACCATTTAATTTTATATACAGTATTGAAATGATCAGAAAATGAGTCAATTTGACAATTATGGATATATAAATTTCGGATCTATTTTCTTCAAATAGCAAATGAAATTAATATTATGATGCATATTGATCCTGCTATTTTACAATTACATCGGTGATTTTGTATTGGAAAATTCATAACGGGAGATAATTTACAACTAGTATTTGCACAAAAGCAATTCATCTATGGGCAGATTTCCAAAATAACTTTTTATTGCAAAATAAAACTATAAGAGAGCAATTAACAATTTATAATCATCCGTACCTTGGAATAGCTTGGTGTACATCCGTACCTTGGAATAGCTTGGTGTACATCCGTACCTTGGAATAGCTTGGTGTACATCCGTACCTTGGAATAGCTTGGTGTACATCCGTACCTTGGAATAGCTTGGTGTACATCCGTACCTTGGAATAGCTTGGTGTACATCCGTACCTTGGAATAGCTTGGTGTACATCCGTACCTGGAATAGCTTGTGTACATCCGTACCTTGGAATAGCTGGTGTACATCCGTACCTTGGAATAGCTTGGTGTACATCCGTACCTTGGAATAGCTTGGTGTACATCCGTACCTTGGAATAGCTTGGTGTACATCCGTACCTTGGAATAGCTTGGTGTACATCCGTACCTTGGAATAGCTTGGTGTACATCCGTACCTTGGAATAGCTTGGTGTACATCCGTACCTTGGAATAGCTTGGTGTACATCCGTACCTTGGAATAGCTTGGTGTACATCCGTACCTTGGAATAGCTTGGTGTACATCCGTACCTTGGAATAGCTTGGTGTACATCCGTACCTTGGAATAGCTTGGTGTACATCCGTACCTTGGAATAGCTTGGTGTACATCCGTACCTTGGAATAGCTTGGTGTACATCCGTACCTTGGAATAGCTTGGTGTACATCCGTACCTTGGAATAGCTTGGTGTACATCCGTACCTTGGAATAGCTTGGTGTACATCCGTACCTTGGAATAGCTTGGTGTACATCCGTACCTTGGAATAGCTTGGTGTACAT
>CM026397.1:73675483-73747983 GCA_014843695.1 Archivesica marissinica
TTATTGACCTAAATACGGTACGATACATAGCATAATATTATATATTATTAGGCATTAAATGATACAAAACACCCATATAGCTAACAAAGTTCACAGACAATATTCAGAGATGAACTAATAGAGTGTTCTCCCTTATTTTCTGTTATTAAACAGTATTGTTTCTTAAAGCAAAATTATTAGTTTATACAAATTTATTTTAGCTCGATTGCGAAACAACTTATTTCAACTTATATAAATCACTCTCGAGACCTCATTCCTGATGGAATCCATCGCCACGAGGGAGAGAGAAGAGGCAATGTGGAATTTAAATGCCTTGCCTAAGGGCACAATCGTAACGGCTCCAGCAAAAGTATTAATATTTGTATTGGATGTCCGATTCATAGAGCAGTGGTTAGCGCGCTCGCTTCTCACCCATGCAACCCGGGTTCGATCCTCAGGCCGGGAAATATGTGAGATGGTACAGTGGTCGCCAGATCGAAAATATGGGTTTTCTCCGGGTACTCCAGTTTCCTCCCACACACAATTTTAATTAATTGTTCGTTTTCTTTCTTTCAAGGAGAAATGAGAAAATTTGATAAATTAGGAATTAATATTATGTTTGTAGAGTTTATACGATTTTCGAATTTAGGTAATGTCGGCCAATGACAAAACTATGGCTTTTCTACGTAAAGGATAGTATTTTGGACAGATCATTAGGAAGTGAAACCAAGATACGATAATAGCACAGTTCTGTGAATCTGTGTACGTCTTTCTAATGTACTGATTTACTGACAGCCGTGACGTCATCACAACATTTGTCACTTTATGCACAGAACGCATACCAAAATTAATACCATTGACAAGTTACGGCGCTAAGTACTTACATATCATATACCATTAACACTGTACGGCGCTAAGTACTTACATATCATATACCATTAACAAGTTACGGCGCTAAGTACTTACATATCATATACCATTAACAAGTTACGGCGCTAAGTACGTACATATCATATACCATTAACAAGTTACGACGTTAAGTACTTACATATAATATACCATTAACAAGTTACGGCGCTAAGTACTTACATATCATATACCATTAACAAGTTACGGCGCTAAGTACGTACATATCATATACCATTAACAAGTTACGGCGCTAAGTACTTACCATATACCATTAACAAGTTACGGCGCTAAGTACTTACATATCATATACCATTAACACGTTACGGCGTTAAGTACTTACATACCATATACCATTAACAAGGTACGGCGTTAAGTACTTACATACCATATACCATTAACACGTTACGGCGTTAAGTACTTACATACCAAATACCATTAACAAGATACGGCGTTAAGTACTTACATACCATATACCATTAACAAGTTACAGCGCTAAGTACTTACCTATATACCATTAACAAGTTACGGCGTTAAGTACTTACATACCATATACCATTAACAAGTTACGGCGCTAAGTACTTACCTATATACCATTAACAAGTTACGGCTCTAAGTACTTACCTATATACCATTAACAAGTTACGGCGCTAAGTACTTACCTATATACCATTAACAAGTTACGGCGCTAAGTACTTACCTATATACCATTAACAAGTTACGGCGCTAAGTACTTACCTATATACCATTAACAAGTTACGGCGCTAAGTACTTACCTATATACCATTAACAAGTTACGGCGCTAAGTACTTACCTATATACCATTAACAAGTTACGGCGTTAAGTACTTACATACCATATACCATTAACAAGGTACGGCGTTAAGTACTTACATACCATATACCATTAACAAGATACGGCGTTAAGTACTTACATACCATATACCATTAACAAGATACGGCGTTAAGTACTTACATACCATTACCATTAACAAGATACGGCGTTAAGTACTTACATACCAAATACCATTAACAAGATACGGCGTTAAGTACTTACATACCATATACCATTAACAAGTTACGGCGCTAAGTACTTACATATCATATACCATTAACAAGTTACGGCGCTAAGTACTTACATACCAAATACCATTAACAAGTTACGGCGTTAAGTACTTACATACCATATACCATTAACAAGGTACGGCGTTAAGTACTTACATACCATATACCATTAACAAGATACGGCGTTAAGTACTTACATACCATTACCATTAACAAGATACGGCGTTAAGTACTTACATACCAAATACCATTAACAAGATACGGCGTTAAGTACTTACATACCATATACCATTAACAAGTTACGGCGTTAAGTACTTACATATCATATACCATTAACAAGTTACGGCGGTAAGTACTTACATACCAAATACCATTAACAAGATACGGCGTTAAGTACTTACCTATCATATACCATTAACACGTTTCGGCGTTAAGTACTTATATATCATATACCATTAACAAGTTACGGCGCTAAGTACTTACATATATACCATTAACAAGTTACGGCGTTAAGTACTTACATATATACCATTAACAAGTTACGGCGTTAAGTACTTACATATATACCATTAACAAGTTACGGCGTTAAGTACTTTCCTATCATATACCATTAACAAGGTACGGCGCTAAGTACGTACATATTATATACCATTAACAAGTTACGGCGTTAAGTACTTACATATCATATACCATTAACACG
Source organism: Archivesica marissinica (assembly GCA_014843695.1). NCBI lineage: Eukaryota > Metazoa > Mollusca > Bivalvia > Venerida > Vesicomyidae > Archivesica > Archivesica marissinica. The sequence continues at coordinate 73,678,133 of CM026397.1, forward strand.
GTACAGCGTTAAGTACTTACATATCATATACCATTAACAAGTTACGGCGTTAAGTACTTACCTATCAAATACCATTAACAAGTTACGGCGTTAAGTACTTACATATCATATACCATTAACAAGATACGGCGCTATGTACTTACCTATCATATACCATTAACACGGTACGGCGTTAAGTACTTACCTATCATATACCATTAACACGGTACTGCGTTATGTACTTACCTATCATATACCATTAACACGGTACGGCGTTATGTACTTACATATCATATACGATTAACAAGTTACGGCGTTAAGTACTTACATATCATATACCATTAACAAGATACGGCGCTATGTACTTACCTATCATATACCATTAACACGTTACGGCGTTAAGTACTTACATATCATATACCATTAACAAGATACGGCGTTAAGTACTTACATATCATATACCATTAACAAGATACGGCGCTAAGTACTTACATACCAAATACCATTAACAAGATACGGCGCTAAGTACTTACATACCAAATACCATTAACAAGTTACGGCGTTAAGTACTTACATATCATATACCATTAACAAGTTACGACGTTAAGTACTTACATATCATATACCATTAACAAGTTACGGCGTTATGTACTTACCTATCATATACCATTAACACGGTACGGCGTTAAGTACTTACCTATCATATACCATTAACACGGTACGGCGTTATGTACTTACCTATCATATACCATTAACACGGTACGGCGTTATGTACTTACATATCATATACGATTAACAAGTTACGGCGTTAAGTACTTACATATCATATACCATTAACAAGATACGGCGTTAAGTACTTACATATCAAATACCATTAACAAGTTACGGCGTTAAGTACTTACCTATCATATACCATTAACAAGTCACGGCGCTAAGTACTTACATATATACCATTAACAAGATACGGCGTTAAGTACCTACATATATACCATTAACAAGTTACGGCGTTAAGTACTTACATATATACCATTAACAAGATACGGCGTTAAGTACTTACATACCATATACCATTAACAAGGTACGGCGTTAAGTACTTACATACCATATACCATTAACAAGATACGGCGTTAAGTACTTACATACCATATACCATTAACAAGATACGGCGTTAAGTACTTACATACCATTACCATTAACAAGATACGGCGTTAAGTACTTACATACCAAATACCATTAACAAGATACGGCGATAAGTACTTACATACCATATACCATTAACAAGTTACGGCGTTAAGTACTTACATATATACCATTAACACGTTACGGCGTTAAGTACTTACATATCATATACCATTAACAAGTTACGGCGCTAAGTACTTACATATCATATACCATTAACAAGGTACGGCGTTAAGTACTTACATATCATATACCATTAACAAGTTACGGCGTTAAGTACTTACATACCATATACCATTAACAAGATACGGCGTTAAGTACTTACATACCATATACCATTAACAAGTTACGGCGCTAAGTACTTACCTATATACCATTAACAAGTTACGGCGCTAAGTACTTACATACCAAATACCATTAACAAGATACGGCGTTAAGTACTTACATATCATATACCATTAACAAGTTACGGCGCTAAGTACTTACATACCAAATACCATTAACAAGTTACGGCGTTAAGTACTTACATACCATATACCATTAACAAGGTACGGCGTTAAGTACTTACATACCATATACCATTAACAAGATACGGCGTTAAGTACTTACATACCATTACCATTAACAAGATACGGCGTTAAGTACTTACATACCAAATACCATTAACAAGATACGGCGTTAAGTACTTACATACCATATACCATTAACAAGTTACGGCGTTAAGTACTTACATATCATATACCATTAACAAGTTACGGCGGTAAGTACTTACATACCAAATACCATTAACAAGATACGGCGTTAAGTACTTACCTATCATATACCATTAACACGTTTCGGCGTTAAGTACTTATATATCATATACCATTAACAAGTTACGGCGCTAAGTACTTACATATATACCATTAACAAGTTACGGCGTTAAGTACTTACATATATACCATTAACAAGTTACGGCGTTAAGTACTTACATATATACCATTAACAAGTTACGGCGTTAAGTACTTACCTATCATATACCATTAACAAGGTACGGCGCTAAGTACGTACATATTATATACCATTAACAAGTTACGGCGTTAAGTACTTACATATCATATACCATTAACACGGTACAGCGTTAAGTACTTACATATCATATACCATTAACAAGTTACGGCGTTAAGTACTTACCTATCAAATACCATTAACAAGTTACGGCGTTAAGTACTTACATATCATATACCATTAACAAGATACGGCGCTATGTACTTACCTATCATATACCATTAACACGGTACGGCGTTAAGTACTTACCTATCATATACCATTAACACGGTACTGCGTTATGTACTTACCTATCATATACCATTAACACGGTACGGCGTTATGTACTTACATATCATATACGATTAACAAGTTACGGCGTTAAGTACTTACATATCATATACCATTAACAAGATACGGCGCTATGTACTTACCTATCATATACCATTAACACGTTACGGCGTTAAGTACTTACATATCATATACCATTAACAAGATACGGCGTTAAGTACTTACATATCATATACCATTAACAAGATACGGCGCTAAGTACTTACATACCAAATACCATTAACAAGATACGGCGCTAAGTACTTACATACCAAATACCATTAACAAATTACGGCGTTAAGTACTTACATATCATATACCATTAACAAGTTACGACGTTAAGTACTTACATATCATATACCATTAACAAGTTACGGCGTTATGTACTTACCTATCATATACCATTAACACGGTACGGCGTTAAGTACTTACCTATCATATACCATTAACACGGTACGGCGTTATGTACTTACCTATCATATACCATTAACACGGTACGGCGTTATGTACTTACATATCATATACGATTAACAAGTTACGGCGTTAAGTACTTACATATCATATACCATTAACAAGATACGGCGTTAAGTACTTACATATCAAATACCATTAACAAGTTACGGCGTTAAGTACTTACCTATCATATACCATTAACAAGTCACGGCGCTAAGTACTTACATATATACCATTAACAAGATACGGCGTTAAGTACCTACATATATACCATTAACAAGTTACGGCGTTAAGTACTTACATATATACCATTAACAAGATACGGCGTTAAGTACTTACATACCATATACCATTAACAAGGTACGGCGTTAAGTACTTACATACCATATACCATTAACAAGATACGGCGTTAAGTACTTACATACCATATACCATTAACAAGATACGGCGTTAAGTACTTACATACCATTACCATTAACAAGATACGGCGTTAAGTACTTACATACCAAATACCATTAACAAGATACGGCGATAAGTACTTACATACCATATACCATTAACAAGTTACGGCGTTAAGTACTTACATATATACCATTAACACGTTACGGCGTTAAGTACTTACATATCATATACCATTAACAAGTTACGGCGCTAAGTACTTACATATCATATACCATTAACAAGGTACGGCGTTAAGTACTTACATATCATATACCATTAACAAGTTACGGCGTTAAGTACTTACATACCATATACCATTAACAAGATACGGCGTTAAGTACTTACATACCATATACCATTAACAAGTTACGGCGCTAAGTACTTACCTATATACCATTAACAAGTTACGGCGCTAAGTACTTACATACCAAATACCATTAACAAGATACGGCGTTAAGTACTTACCTATCATATACCATTAACAAGTTACGGCGTTAAGTACTTACATATCATATACCATTAACAAGTTACGGCGGTAAGTAATTACATACCAAATACCATTAACAAGATACGGCGTTAAGTACTTACCTATCATATACCATTAACAAGTTTCGGCGTTAAGTACTTACATACCATATACCATTAACACGGTACGGCGTTAAGTACTTACATATCATATACCATTAACACGGTACGGCGTTAAGTACTTACATATCATATACCATTAACACGGTACGGCGTTAAGTACTTACATATCATATACCATTAACAAGATACGGCGTTAAGTACTTACATATCATATACCATTAACAAGGTACGGCGTTAAGTACTTACATATAATATACCATTAACAAGTTACGGCGCTAAGTACTTACATATATACCATTAACAAGTTACGGCGTTAAGTACTTACATATATACCATTAACAAGTTACGGCGTTAAGTACTTACATATATACCATTAACAAGTTACGGCGTTAAGTACTTACCTATCATATACCATTAACAAGGTACGGCGCTAAGTACGTACATATTATATACCATTAACAAGTTACGGCGTTAAGTACTTACATATCATATACCATTAACACGGTACAGCGTTAAGTACTTACATATCATATACCATTAACAAGTTACGGCGTTAAGTACTTACCTATCAAATACCATTAACAAGTTACGGCGTTAAGTACTTACATATCATATACCATTAACAAGATACGGCGCTATGTACTTACCTATCATATACCATTAACACGGTACGGCGTTAAGTACTTACCTATCATATACCATTAACACGGTACTGCGTTATGTACTTACCTATCATATACCATTAACACGGTACGGCGTTATGTACTTACATATCATATACGATTAACAAGTTACGGCGTTAAGTACTTACATATCATATACCATTAACAAGATACGGCGCTATGTACTTACCTATCATATACCATTAACACGTTACGGCGTTAAGTACTTACATATCATATACCATTAACAAGATACGGCGTTAAGTACTTACATATCATATACCATTAACAAGATACGGCGCTAAGTACTTACATACCAAATACCATTAACAAGATACGGCGCTAAGTACTTACATACCAAATACCATTAACAAATTACGGCGTTAAGTACTTACATATCATATACCATTAACAAGTTACGACGTTAAGTACTTACATATCATATACCATTAACAAGTTACGGCGTTATGTACTTACCTATCATATACCATTAACACGGTACGGCGTTAAGTACTTACCTATCATATACCATTAACACGGTACGGCGTTATGTACTTACCTATCATATACCATTAACACGGTACGGCGTTATGTACTTACATATCATATACGATTAACAAGTTACGGCGTTAAGTACTTACATATCATATACCATTAACAAGATACGGCGTTAAGTACTTACATATCAAATACCATTAACAAGTTACGGCGTTAAGTACTTACCTATCATATACCATTAACAAGTCACGGCGCTAAGTACTTACATATATACCATTAACAAGATACGGCGTTAAGTACCTACATATATACCATTAACAAGTTACGGCGTTAAGTACTTACATATATACCATTAACAAGATACGGCGTTAAGTACTTACATACCATATACCATTAACAAGGTACGGCGTTAAGTACTTACATACCATATACCATTAACAAGATACGGCGTTAAGTACTTACATACCATATACCATTAACAAGATACGGCGTTAAGTACTTACATACCATTACCATTAACAAGATACGGCGTTAAGTACTTACATACCAAATACCATTAACAAGATACGGCGATAAGTACTTACATACCATATACCATTAACAAGTTACGGCGTTAAGTACTTACATATATACCATTAACACGTTACGGCGTTAAGTACTTACATATCATATACCATTAACAAGTTACGGCGCTAAGTACTTACATATCATATACCATTAACAAGGTACGGCGTTAAGTACTTACATATCATATACCATTAACAAGTTACGGCGTTAAGTACTTACATACCATATACCATTAACAAGATACGGCGTTAAGTACTTACATACCATATACCATTAACAAGTTACGGCGCTAAGTACTTACCTATATACCATTAACAAGTTACGGCGCTAAGTACTTACATACCAAATACCATTAACAAGATACGGCGTTAAGTACTTACCTATCATATACCATTAACAAGTTACGGCGTTAAGTACTTACATATCATATACCATTAACAAGTTACGGCGGTAAGTAATTACATACCAAATACCATTAACAAGATACGGCGTTAAGTACTTACCTATCATATACCATTAACAAGTTTCGGCGTTAAGTACTTACATACCATATACCATTAACACGGTACGGCGTTAAGTACTTACATATCATATACCATTAACACGGTACGGCGTTAAGTACTTACATATCATATACCATTAACACGGTACGGCGTTAAGTACTTACATATCATATACCATTAACAAGATACGGCGTTAAGTACTTACATATCATATACCATTAACAAGGTACGGCGTTAAGTACTTACATATAATATACCATTAACAAGTTACGGCGCTAAGTACTTACATATATACCATTAACAAGTTACGGCGTTAAGTACTTACATATATACCATTAACAAGTTACGGCGTTAAGTACTTACATATATACCATTAACAAGTTACGGCGTTAAGTACTTACCTATCATATACCATTAACAAGGTACGGCGCTAAGTACGTACATATTATATACCATTAACAAGTTACGGCGTTAAGTACTTACATATCATATACCATTAACACGGTACAGCGTTAAGTACTTACATATCATATACCATTAACAAGTTACGGCGTTAAGTACTTACCTATCAAATACCATTAACAAGTTACGGCGTTAAGTACTTACATATCATATACCATTAACAAGATACGGCGCTATGTACTTACCTATCATATACCATTAACACGGTACGGCGTTAAGTACTTACCTATCATATACCATTAACACGGTACTGCGTTATGTACTTACCTATCATATACCATTAACACGGTACGGCGTTATGTACTTACATATCATATACGATTAACAAGTTACGGCGTTAAGTACTTACATATCATATACCATTAACAAGATACGGCGCTATGTACTTACCTATCATATACCATTAACACGTTACGGCGTTAAGTACTTACATATCATATACCATTAACAAGATACGGCGTTAAGTACTTACATATCATATACCATTAACAAGATACGGCGCTAAGTACTTACATACCAAATACCATTAACAAGATACGGCGCTAAGTACTTACATACCAAATACCATTAACAAATTACGGCGTTAAGTACTTACATATCATATACCATTAACAAGTTACGACGTTAAGTACTTACATATCATATACCATTAACAAGTTACGGCGTTATGTACTTACCTATCATATACCATTAACACGGTACGGCGTTAAGTACTTACCTATCATATACCATTAACACGGTACGGCGTTATGTACTTACCTATCATATACCATTAACACGGTACGGCGTTATGTACTTACATATCATATACGATTAACAAGTTACGGCGTTAAGTACTTACATATCATATACCATTAACAAGATACGGCGTTAAGTACTTACATATCAAATACCATTAACAAGTTACGGCGTTAAGTACTTACCTATCATATACCATTAACAAGTCACGGCGCTAAGTACTTACATATATACCATTAACAAGATACGGCGTTAAGTACCTACATATATACCATTAACAAGTTACGGCGTTAAGTACTTACATAAATACCATTAACAAGATACGGCGTTAAGTACTTACATACCATATACCATTAACAAGGTACGGCGTTAAGTACTTACATACCATATACCATTAACAAGATACGGCGTTAAGTACTTACATACCATATACCATTAACAAGATACGGCGTTAAGTACTTACATACCATTACCATTAACAAGATACGGCGTTAAGTACTTACATACCAAATACCATTAACAAGATACGGCGATAAGTACTTACATACCATATACCATTAACAAGTTACGGCGTTAAGTACTTACATATATACCATTAACACGTTACGGCGTTAAGTACTTACATATCATATACCATTAACAAGTTACGGCGCTAAGTACTTACATATCATATACCATTAACAAGGTACGGCGTTAAGTACTTACATATCATATACCATTAACAAGTTACGGCGTTAAGTACTTACATACCATATACCATTAACAAGATACGGCGTTAAGTACTTACATACCATATACCATTAACAAGTTACGGCGCTAAGTACTTACCTATATACCATTAACAAGTTACGGCGCTAAGTACTTACATACCAAATACCATTAACAAGATACGGCGTTAAGTACTTACCTATCATATACCATTAACAAGTTACGGCGTTAAGTACTTACATATCATATACCATTAACAAGTTACGGCGGTAAGTAATTACATACCAAATACCATTAACAAGATACGGCGTTAAGTACTTACCTATCATATACCATTAACAAGTTTCGGCGTTAAGTACTTACATACCATATACCATTAACACGGTACGGCGTTAAGTACTTACATATCATATACCATTAACACGGTACGGCGTTAATTACTTACATATCATATACCATTAACACGGTACGGCGTTAAGTACTTACATATCATATACCATTAACAAGATACGGCGTTAAGTACTTACATATCATATACCATTAACAAGGTACGGCGTTAAGTACTTACATATAATATACCATTAACACGGTACGGCGTTAAGTACTTACATATCATATACCATTAACAAGTTATGGCGCTAAGTACTTACATATATACCATTAACAAGGTACGGCGCTAAGTACGTACATATCATATACCATTAACAAGTTACGGCGCTAAGTACTTACATACCATATACCATTAACAAGTTACGGCGCTAAGTACTTACATATCAAATACCATTAACAAGTTACGACGTTAAGTACTTACCTATCATATACCATTAACAAGTTACGGCGTTAAGTACTTACATATCATATACCATTAACAAGTTACGGCGTTAAGTACTTACATACCATATACCATTAACACGGTACGGCGCTAAGTACTTACCTATCATATACCATTAACAAGTTACGGCGTTAAGTACTTACATATCATATACCATTAACAAGTTACTAATATATATTAGATTGAAAACTGTTTAACTGGGTACAACTAACACACGCTTAGCTGGGTACAACTAACACACGTTTAGCTGGCCACAACTAACACACGTTTAGCTGGGTACAACTAACACACGTTTTGCTGGGTACAACTAACACACGTTTAGCTGGGTACAACTAACACACGTTTAGCTGGGTACAATAAACACACATTTAACTGGGTACAACTAACACACGTTTAAATGGGTACAACTAACACATGTTACGAAATCATTCACATGATCGCTTAACTATAGCTGTGTCAGTTAATTCCTCTAATAGGTACATAATTAACCTCGGGTGTTGGATATATGTTGTAAACAAATTGGTTTTACTTTGAGCAACAAGAATCAGGTGACTAGTAAATGTAATCTGTAATGTGATTGGGAGGGCATACCGTATGTATTATCAATTTACTGCTTTACTGTTACATAAATTGATTGACATTTAAATGCGAGTGTAGCACTAAGCGAGGATAAGAACAATATTTTTATAATTTGTATGCATTTCGGATGTGTAGTCCAGTGGAAACACGCTGGACTGGTAATCCAGGGATCACAGGTTTGACACCCCCCCCCCCCCCGTCTGACACTAATAAAATTAACAGTTTTTCAGATGGGACTTTAAACCGAGGTCTCGTGTCGGTGCTTTACACCGTGCACGTACAAGAACCATAGGAGACTCTGGAATGGGTATCTCTCTGTATCATTGCAATATCCTCCAAAAATCTAAAATTATTAATCTCTTCAGGAGGCGTCGCTCATATGGGCAACCGGTAACGACGGTAAATAAACGTAAGACACACACATTGTATGAATGCCGTGTTTGCACTTTGCCTATTACAAGCTTACGAATAGTGTTGCCAACAACAAGCCGGGTTATCCTCTCCACTTAACGTACCCCATGTTTGGCCTCCATGAAGGCAGGTTGCTACAAGTGACGAACCATAACACAGTAATACTATTATTTAATACTATGATAACATTGTATGTGAGAGCTCTTCAACACCCACCATATGATATCCTACACGGGTAGTCAGTCATCGTCAAAATACACGAGTGGAGTCATCCACCGTCCACTCTCAGCAACCATCAATTACAACGTATGGCAGATGTATGATTTACGTGCGTATTAAAATTCAAAACCTCGTTCCTTTTAATTGAGAGTAAATATTGCAGGTGTGCCAAATTCCGTTATCATCACCACTCTCCACATCTATCTCTTACATCATTCTACAATCTTTCTTGTAAGTGTTATCCACTTTCTCAACTCATCACGAGTAGTAATTCATCGTGGCCCTGATCTTGCTGACGATGCTGAGACTGAGGAGATTGTGGCTGAGCTTAGAGATGAACATGTCACTGCAGCTAGATACATCAACATGGAAGAGATAACCAATACAACCCAATAGTCACCTGCTGCACTCATGTCTCACACGTTCACTCGAAATCGTTAATCATTTATCAAAGCGGACGCGTGTGTTCCAAATATCTCGTCAATACTACAACTGTTTAAATTTTGGACACAACGAGATCAATTGTAAATCTGAACATGTGTGTCGCCTTTGCGCAGGCAATGTTAAATCTCACATCGACAACAACTGCAGATACCCATTATCATATATATATTGTTTTTTATTGAGAAGATCATGTGTGAACTGCAGGGAGCTTCATTCAGACAAGTCTAGTAGCTGCAATAGAAGACCGGGAAACAGAGAATAACGTTCTCCCGGTCAAATACAGTAGCATATTTGTCAGTAAGTTAATCGCACACAAACAAATCAACCATGTATACCCATGCGTCTGCGCAAATGTCTGAATTGGAAGATAGACATCAACCTTCTTCCGGTTAACAATCATCTCAGTCTACTATTCCAAAAGCACAATGCGAAAAACAAAATCGTCATCACAGCATATTTGGGAAATCGAAAACCCACGCGTCTGCGCAAACTTCTGAATCGGAAATTAGACATCAACCTTCTTCCGGTTAACAAATAGCTCAGTCTACTATTCCAAAAGTACAAAGCGAAAAACAAAATCGTCATCATAAATAGGTCAGCACAACATATTTGGGAAATTCAAAACCGGGAACCAATCACACAGAAATAAAACAAAACATTAAATCAAGATACAGATAGGGAAGGGAAGGGTAATGTCGACACTTGGTGACGATATAACGCTCTGAACGATATATATATAGATAATGAGGATGATACCCCGTCACCAGCACTCCATAGCGACAACAAGATCACGAGGATGATACCCCGTCACCAGCACTCCATAGCGACAACAAGATCACGAGGTTGAATCCACAAGATAAAATACAACACTAATAACAGTGTTCTATATTCATTGTATAGTTGTATTGCAATCAAATGAATAATAAACCATTAATCATTCAGTGCAGATGCCGTGGTTTAAGACATAGCTACAAAGAAAGACTTATTGAATCAAAGGACCTTTTGTAATTTGTCTTTAAGAAGTATTTTTAAAACCCAACTAACAATACTTGATGAACTGAGATGATGCATTAAACACATGGGACGATCCCGTTATATGTCGTGCTCAAATACACTATCAATTATTTATAGCATTTTGTAATACATATGGGTTTACAATATATGTTTGTATTGCGTGGCGATATAAGGGCCACATGGGTTCTCAGGACGACAAAGCTGATACATGCCAACTCCTTATTATGTTACTGTTCCATAGTTCTTTCAAGTATAATTATGAAATTATCTCCCTTTATCTCTCTGTTTTTACATCATATTATATGTAGTATTGCTAACCCAAACACATTTGCTGTAATTCTACAAGCCATGTATTATCGATGTCAACTTGTAACAGACGGATCTGTAGTCCAGTGGTAACACGCTGGACTGGTAATCCAGGGATCGCAGGTTCGATCCCCTTATGACCCTAATAACAGTCTTTCGGATGGGACGTTAAACCGAGGTCTTGTGTCGGTGCTGTACACCGTGCGTGTAAAATAAACCAGAGTATACTCTGGATTGGGTCTCTGTCTGTATCATTGCACTATCCTCCATACATCTAAAATGACTAATCTCTTCAGGAGGCGTCGCTCATATGGGCAACCGGTAGCGATGATAAATAAACGTAAAACACAAGTCAACTTGTATTTGTTTACCTAACTAAGGATATTGACCCAATTATATAGTTCATCCATATAAGTTATAGAAACATCAAAGTCGGCTTGAAATTAGAAAGAATGTCTTTTTCTCAGCGAGTGGTAAATATACCGGAATGCTCGTGGTGGCAGAACATACACTAAATAAGTGCAAGTAGGAACATGATAGACAGTTACTGTGGAGATGACAAATACACTTACCGGAACGCAGAGACTCGGAGAAAGCAAGCAAGAGAGGGTTAAAGGGACATTACATTGCAAAAAGTAAAGAATATATATTTTACGTATAAATAGCATTGCTACTACAAATTATTCCGAAATAATTCCAAATTATAACTTTCAATCAATAAACAGTGTTTATGCGTTTTACAAACTCTCTAAAGTGAAAGTAGGATTTCATATAACGGCCAGCTACGCTCTTGAATTGACGTGTGTTTATTATTGGATTGCACTGTCGGTTATATACGTTAAATCTTATAAGTCTAAAAAATAAATATGCATAAGCACACATGTGAGATATAACGGTAACAATGTACCATACATGTTGCTATTCATGATATACGCGTTGTGTTGCGCATGGATGTTGACCGTATTTACTGTGGCAAATATATGGGGAAATATTACCCATTATGCATATAATAGGGTACTACTTTCTGTAGAAACTTACTTTTTCCCCCGATGTAGTATCACTTTAAGGAAGTTAGACGAGTTGCGACACTCAACATGCTGTATGTATGAGCAATGTTGCTTTCGTCGAAATGCTTTGCCACACCCTGTGATATCTAATTTAAAATATGTACATATGTAGATGGGTTACTATATGAACAATAAATATGCTTATTCCTAATCATTTGGACACGTATTTATTAGGTGCATATTTTATAAGTTGAATCTGGTAAATTTGCGGATTCCAGGAAAAGTGCCCTGTAACCCCAGTACCTAAATCAGGAAAATATACCAGAAATCCAAATAGTTATCGCCATATCGTATGCACGAGCTGTATTTGTAACACTGTGGAACGCATGATTAACTCCAGACACGCGTGGTATGAAGAACCCTTTCCAATTCCAATCTGGATATCGGAGCGAACGAAGTACCAATGACCATTTAATAAGCTTCGAGAACGAACATGTTTCTTCTTCACCGGATATTACCCCACACTATCATCACTTCCACAACCTATGTATTTAGATTTTATTTAAAATCCACGTATTCACGTGTTAAGAAATATACAAATAAAAACTCGACTTGTACTAAAACTGGACGGAGTTCCGATGCATCTTGTTCCTGAAGCTACAGATCTAGAAGTATATTTGGAAAATGGAAAAATACACTTTTATTTACATTTATTCTTAACTTGCAATATAAGAAGGCAAGAGATACATCTGGACAACGTATCTCATCAATGAGCTAGCTCGTACAGACAGGTGAACGGATGGAAAGGTCCTCAATAGTCTGTCTGTATAGAGCGCTCGTTCGATCACAACTCGAGTATGGATTGGTAGTGTCGGAATCAGACAAACCATCATGTATTAAACTATTTGACACAATAACAACAAGGCTCACGATTTGCACTCGGAACGTTCAAAGCATCACAAATTAGTTTAGCTGATAGCTAGTTTATATGTCGAAGCAAATGAAGCATTTCGTTAGCTCTGCCATGAAAACTTATCTCTATACAATATAGTTTCCAACTTAAATTACCCACAAAGTGTACAAAGCCGTGTTTGATCTAAGCAATAAGACTTCATACGAGGCGAATCCATAGGCGATACGCTTTCTTGGCGATTCCCAGGCACTGAGGAAGCTTTACACAACGCAGACTTCAACATTGACGATATACATGCACGTTTTTATATCAGATATAGCTGCCCTTTGACCTGTTTAACCCACATGCCATTTTACATCTCCAAGACAATGTGACATTTCCGTCACAATGTGAAATATCCGCCACAATGTGAAATATCCGTCACAATGTGAAATATCCGTCACAATGTGAAATATCCTTCATAATGTGAAATATCCGCCACAATGTGAAATATCCTTCATAATGTGAAATATCCGCCACAATGTGAAATATCCGCCACAATGTCAAATATCCGCCACAATGTCAAATATCCGCCACAATGTCAACTATTCGACACTATTCAGAAGTTTATTCAGAAGTTTATTCAGAAGTCTATATTTTCTTTCGGTTGTGATGATACATGTATAATTTTAGATAAATTTACTAAAAGTTTATACGAATTTATTTCAACTCGATTGAGAAACAAGTTCTTATAACTTATATTAATCACTCCCGAGACCTCATTAACTAATAGAGCATAAACATAAGATGAGAGGAGACATACGTGGTAGCATACTGTCTGATATATGCCAATCTCACTGGGGAGTGTCCAATGATTTAATGCCAGGAAGCTGTCTAGCTGACTTGTGGACGGTCGGTGGTTCTACCCGGGTGCACGTCCGTGCCTGGAATACTGATGGCCATCCGGGGTCATTCTCCATCAATAAGTGCCGGAGAGTTGGCATATGATGTAGCTGTTGGCACAAACAAACAAACAAACAAACAAACAAACACACTCTCTGATACATGCACTATTTGTGATTTTCGGATTTACATGAAATCGAACTGCCATTGGACCAATATATCATTTACGCGAAGACTGATTGGTTTTTCAATGCATAAGATTTGCAAATATCCCAACTAAATAGGTCATTAGTTTCTTGGGACAACTAAATGGAAGATCTTTCAATTCTGTCTCATTCCCTTAATGTAAAATATGACTGATTGTATCCGCTAATCACACGGACATCCCTTCTTCCTTCCAACGTATTCATGCGCGTTATTTGAAATATCCTATTAATATAAGGAACACTTTGTCCGAACATCTATATCTACATATCAAGGTTATGCATCTACAGATCACGGTTATGTAGCTACAGATCACGGTTATGTATCTACAGATCAAGGTTATGTATATACAGATCAAGGTCATGTATCTACATATCAAGGTTATGTATCTACAGATCAAGATCATGTATCTATATATCACGGTTATGTAGCCACAGATCAAGGTTATGTATCTACAGATCAAGGTTATGTATCTACAGATCAAGGTTATGTATCTACAGATCAAGGTTATGTATCTACAGATCACGGTTATGTATCTACAGACCAAGGTTATGTATATACAGATCACGGTTATGTATCTACAGATCAAGGTTATGTATCTACAGATCACGTTATGTATCTACATATCAAGGTTATGTATCTACAGATCAAGGTTATGTATCTACAGATCACGGTTATGTATCTACAGATCACGGTTATGTATATACAGATCACGGTTATGTATCTACAGATCACGGTTATGTATCTACAGATCAAGGTTATGTATCTACAGATCAAGGTTATGTATCTACAGATCACGGTTATGTATCTACAGATCAAGGTTATGTAGCTACAGACCAAGGTTATGTATCTACAGATCAAGGTTATATAGCTACAGATCACGGTTATGTAGCTACAGACCAAGGTTATGTATCTACAGATCAAGGTTATGTATCTACAGATCACGGTTATGTATCTACAGATCAAGGTTATGTATCTACAGATCAAGGTTATGTATCTACAGATCAAGGTTATGTAGCTACATATCACGGTTATGTAGCTACAGACCAAGGTTATGTATCTACAGATCAAGGTTATGTATCTACAGATCACGGTTATGTATCTACAGATCAAGGTTATGTATCTACAGATCAAGGTTATGTAGCTACAGATCACGGTTATGTAGCTACAGATCACGGTTATGTATCTACAGATCACGGTTATGTAGCTACAGATCAAGGTTATGTATCTACAGATCACGGTTATGTATCTACAGATCAAGGTTATGTATCTACAGATCAAGGTTATGTAGCTACAGACCAAGGTTATGTATCTACAGATCACGGTTATGTATATACAGATCAAGGTTATGTATCTACATATCACGGTTATGTATATACAGATCAAGGTTATGTATCTACAGATCAAGGTTATGTGTGTGTGTGCGCTTCATTTTGTTAATCAACATACATAACACATTTATTTCAAAGAATAGTGTAACAGAAAACAAAACTAGAGAGATGTCACGATTTTATTGTTACAATTTGTCTTATTGTGAACTCATTTCCAGTGGCATAAAGGCTTAAGCACACTGACGCGATGTCGTTTCATTAAAAAGTTGAATTTTGACTTGACGTCATTTTGCTTTATTGCACCCCATCGAAATGTCTATGAATACCATTCGTCAATTTGCTACCATGTGGTATAAACCATTCCGCAATACATAACGCAACACACTGTAGCTTTCTTCCAGTTTGGTTAAGTTAGCAGTGAGCAGTGTACTGCCAGGCGTATTCCAGCAGTGAGGGATGTACTGTCGGGTGTATTCCAGCAGTGATGGTGTATTCCAACAGTGAGGGGTGTATTCCAGAGGTGAGGGATGTACTGTCGGGTGTATTCCAGCAGTGATGGTGTATTCCAGCAATGAGGGGTGTATTCCAGCAGTGAGAGATGTACTGTCGGGTGTATTCCAGCAGTGAGTGGTGTATTCCAGCAGTGAAGGGTGTATTCCAGCAGTGAGGGGTGTATTCCAGCAGTGAAGGGTGTATTCCAACAGTGAGGGGTGTATTCCAGCAGTGAAGGGTGTATTCCAGCAGTGAGTGGTGTATTCCAGCAGTGAGTGGTGTATTCCAGCAGTGCGGATAGTATTCCAGCAGTGAGGGGTGTATTCCAGCAGTGAGTGGTGTATTCCAGCAGTGAGGGGTGTATTCCAGCAGTGAGGGGTGTATTCCAGCAGTGAGGGGTGTATTCCAGCAGTGAGGGATGTATTCCAGTAGTGAGGGATGTACTGTCGGGTGTATTCCAACAGTGAGGGGTGTATTCCAGCAGTGATGGTGTATTCCAGCAGTGATGGGTGTATTCCAGCAGTGATGGGTGTATTCCAGTAGTGAGGGGTGTATTCCAGTAGTGAGGGGTGTATTCCAGTAGTGAGTAGTGTATTCCAGCAGTGATGGGTGTATTCCAACAGTGAGGGCAGCACTGAGGGGTGTATTCCAACAGTGAGGGGTGTATTATAGCAGTAAGGAGAGTATTCCAGCAGTGAGGGGTGTATTCCAGAAGTGAGGGGTGTATTCCAACAGTGAGGGGTGTATTCCAACAGTGAGGGGTGTATTCCAACAGTGAGGGGTGTATTCCAACAGTGAGGGGTGTATTCCAACAGTGAGAGGTGTATTCCAACAGTGAGGGGTGTATTCCAACAGTGAGGGGTGTATTACAACAGTGAGGGGTGTATTCCAACAGTGAGGGGTGTATTCCAACAGTGAGGGGTGTATTACAGCAGTAAGGAGAGTATTCCAGCAGTGAAGGATGTACTGTCGGGTGTATTCCAACAGTGAGGGGTGTATTCCAACAGTGAGGGGTGTATTCCAGCAGTGATGGGTGTATTCCAGCAGTGATGGGTGTATTCCAGCAGTGAGGGGTGTATTCCAGCAGTGAGGGGTGTATTCCAGCAGTGAGGAGTGTATTCCAGCAGTGAGGGGTGTATTCCAGCAGTGAGGGGTGTATTCCAACAGTGATGGGTGTATTCCAGCAGTGAGGAGTGTATTCCAGCAGTGAGGGGTGTATTCCAGCAGTGAGGGGTGTATTCCAGCAGTGAAGGGTGTATTCCAGCAGTGAGTGGTGTATTCCAGCAGTGAGGGGTGTTTTCCAGCAGTGAGTGGTGTATTCCAGCAGTGCGGAGAGTATTCCAACAGTGAGGGGTGTATTCCAGCAGTGAGGGGTGTATTACAGCACTGAGGGATGTATTCCGGCAATGAGGGGTGTATTCCAGCAGTGAGGGGTGTATTGCAGCAATGACGGGTGTATACTAGTAGTTAATGATATATTAATGCAAATTGTGTATACAAATCGACTGGCAGTCCACTGCTCACTGATAACTTCACCAAACTCTTTCGTCCAGTTGTGGTGGCTAGTTTTCAACCAGGTGCATGGATAAGTGGGACAGATATTCGTAATTGAAAATTAGCGTTCCGTGCCATTATTAACAATACAAAGAACATGTGCGTTTGTAAATGAGCATACTATTTCTTGTTAGAGTTCTCCTAACATCGTCTGCTTTCATATAATATTAATGTTAATAGATTCTATGACGATCTTCTGCCAGTCAACACGTGTAAGTTGCTCAACGTACGGACGTTTCCAAGCGTCATGTAGCAGATTAGCGTCATATCCGTTCTCAATCACTAGTAGAAGAAACAAGAAGTAGTATATACATGTAGTCTTCAATTTTATCCTAAAATCTTAATATCTGCCAAGGCCGAAACTTAGATTAATGATGTTTACTTTGTTGTCTCGAGCTCTCACGGGTAACTCCGTGTATTTATTTATTTACTAGAGGAAACTCTCAAATGTAATTTAGCTTTTTGGTATGCATTTTCTTTCCTTGTTATAATTTATATGTGTGTAGATGTCAAAGAGCAATACTATATGATTAAATAAAAAAGCTAGTTTATCATCCCCGTAATATGTTTGATTACGGTCGGAGAACCATTCCGTCGACCTGATAAGTTTAAACTTTATTTATTTTGCAATGATTGCAATGCGAAGCAAGGTCTAACAACTTATATTAATCACTCTCGATGGCGCGGATGAAAGCGTATATGTGGTCATTCGTGTGGGAGGAAACCAGAGTACCCGGAGAAAACCCACCTGTCCGATCTGGCGACCACCGTACCATCTCACATACTTCCCGGTCTGAGGATCGAACCCGGGTTGCATTGGTGAGAAGCGAGCGCGCTAACCACTGCGCTAATCGGACAGTCAACTTGATACGGCCGAACATGAGGCACGTGTATGGGGTGGATGGTGTAGTCTAGAGAAGTAAGTTAATCTAAAACAGAGCTGGCACTCAACTGTATATGTGTCGGTAGTTTAAACACATTTATTTTAGCTCGGTTGCGAAACAAGTTCTTACAACTTTTATTAATCACTCTCGAGACCACATTCATCGCCCCGATGGAGAGAGAATGTGGAATTTACGTGCCTTGCATAATGGCACAATCGTAACGACTACAGCTTGGCTGGAACTCTGGGCATTTCGCAGCTGCAGCGAACGCGCTACAACAGCGCTATCACAACTTCCATAAACATTACATGTTAAATATACATAAACTTACTGCTCTGTTTTATCTCAATACCATACACATTTTTCAAACTATGCAATCTAGCAGATGAAGCTATATAATAACACACGAAACCTTTGTAACCAGTTATTAACTTATTCACTAACTTAAATTCTAAGCTCAAAGAACGTAATTGCTTGTTAATTACATCATTACAGATATTACCCCAAAAATATATGTGCATAACGAACATAGTTTATGTCTGCTATAAAAAGAACGTTTATTTATGTCATGTCTGCCAACAATTATCTATGCACACATCAGATTTCTACCCTCAAACAATAATATTTACAGCGCTATTGCATTTCCTTCTATGACCTTATGTGCCCTGATTGCATACAATTTCACATGATGGTTTCCAACTAATGATATGCAGCTGACATGCGCACTCGAAACTACGGGCATGCGCATTTGCATTATTAGGCAACGTTCGTCTGACTGACTGACTAGTACATTTATTTAAAGTCGTCACCGCATAAATGCATTTGGGCGACTGAGTTTCCTAAGAAGATCAAAATACCCACCATCTAAAAGTGATGGTTTTGTCTATCGTAATTATTATAACTAGATGTTTAGTGGGCTATGAGGGTTGCTGTAATCTCAGTGTGTGTTCGCTTTTCATATCAAGCGTCATATCAAGAATGTGTGCCAGCGACAGTCGGGGGTAGACCGGGTGAATACAATACCCGGTGTATGTATATTTCTAAGATGTCTAAGACTGCATATATATAAATATATGTTTACTGCAACGTTCGTCGCAGAAAATGCGTGTCTTATAGTTTACGCTGTTCCAAGGATGATCTATTTACCTGTTCCGTGATACGGTAATTTGCAAATCGGAACTAAAAACTGTTCAATGCAAAGTGTGCTATATTTTCATTGTGCCATTAAAACGAATAAGTAATGTAAACATAAGTAATGACACGCGGGTTAATAGTTTCCATCGGGGTATGAACTACATTCGGCCTCCACACACTTTAACCACGACCAATATAGTTCATACCCCGATGGAAACTATTAACCCGCGTTTCATTCCTTAAATGAACACGACCGCTACCGATGTGCCGCAGCAACCCAAACATGTACTAGATAATGTTACATTCTAGTTGTGAGGGGACTGTGATAGTGCGACTATCTAATTCTCCAATATTTAATTTATTCAACCCATTTAAGTGGTATTGCTTGGGAGCTACCGTGAGCTGAATTTAGTTTAGTTTAAACAATATTTTTATATCATGAATATACATAGTCTAATGATCATAATATGAAAATACATGTAGGATTGAGGAGAAAGCAACTTGCCTATATGGATACCTCTTTCCTACGAGCTGAATTTACTACGACTGAATTTCTGTACACAATGCAAAGATATGTTACCAAGGTATTTATTTCTTAAACTTCTGTATCTGGTACAACATAGCAAACAGTGATACTCCGATTCAACATTTATCTGGTTACACAGTTTACATAAACGATTTTCTCTTTCTATATCATTATATCTACCAAATTTAATTTCTATGTTGTGTGAACATAATCTTAAGCATATGCACCAACGAACGTGTAGCTTTTGGTACGGTTACCTAAATATACTATCAAATAATGGTGTGTGTGTATATGACGGGGATGTACGCTTGTAGCTTACGGGGTGGGGTGGATGGGGATGTCAATCCGGTCACGTGTCTTCTAGTGTCTCAGACTATTACAGAGATACCGTTTCCACGTGATTCGACGATTAAAACAGAAATACCGATAATACTGAAGAGCACGTTTCGGGTTGTTATTAATGAGATTTCAAACACGTGTGGTTAATGCAATTATGTGCTTCATTTATTTATTGCTAAGACTACAAACGCTTATGAATATGTTTGTGGGGCAATTGCTATTATGGTATTTGATTATTTATTGAAGATAGAGAGAAATGCCTATTATACTCTCGCTTTATATGATATATATGTGACAGACTTGTCTGTAGTTCAGTGGTAACACGCTGGACTGGTCCAGAGATCGCAGGTTCGATCGCCCGTCTGACCCGAATAAAATTAACAGTCTTTCAGATGGGACTTTAAACCGAGGTCCCGTTTAGGTGCTTTACATCATGGACGTAAAAGAACCAGAGGAGACTCTGGGATGGATCTCTGTCTGTATCATTGCACTATCCTCGAAAAATCTAAAATAATTACTCTCTTCAGGAGGCGTCGCTCATATGGGCAACCGGTAGCGACGATAAATAAACGTATAACACCACTTGGAGTAAACACAGACGGATCTGTAGTCCAGTGGTTAACACGTTGGTAATCCATGGATAGCAGGTTCGATTCCCCGGCTGACCCTAATAAAATTAACAATCCTTCAGATGGCACTTTAAACCGAGGTATCGTGTCGGTGGTTTACACCGTACACGTAAACGAACCAGAGGAGACTCTGGAATGTCCATATGAGTTTACCCAAATTGATGATTGAGTGTATTTACCCTCGCCTCCGGCGAACAATGTGGGCGAGCGTTTACCCCAAATTTGCATATATACCATATCGTGTGCTGGACCATGCGTAAAACCCGAACAAACAAACAACAAATTCACACACAATAATGTAATACGTGATTCAAAATTGACACTGAATAGCAAAGCTTTGTTATTTTTAACATAATTTCAATTCAATTCAAAGTTTATTTGGCATAAACATAGATGTTCATCGCCAGCAAAAACATGTATGGCGGTACACAATTACATACATAGACAATGACAATTCAACACACGAGAAAAGCATGTATAAATACATTCATATTGAGTATGACGTTTTGCATAAGTATAATACATTCATTCTACCAATAGGAACACATTTAATGTTACACTAACACACATTTATCTATATACACAAATTTGCGACCATGTCATTCAGTTCATATTTAGACAATTTATTAATAATTCCACTTTGTGAACTATTTAACAATGTTTTAAGCTTAATCAAGTTAGGCAAGTGGCAATAATAGTGTGGTAAACAATTGTTTCTTGCCTGCCTATAGAACGGACATACTAACAGGAAATGGTATTCATATTCCATCGTATTCATATTACACGTTGTGCATATTCTGTGATTTCTATCAATGTTTCTATAACGACCTTCTTCTATGAGCAAATTATGTACACAGCATCGTAATCTAGACAATAATAAAAGCTTGAGTGCAGGGCACTGTGCGCATTAATTAGTAGCATGTCATTGATGAATGAATAAGACGAATGACAATTTGCAAATGTAGTAATATTTCACAATAGATTCCTATGTCCTGGCATGATTGTGTTTTATTGCCCACGTTGAGTGCTTCACTTCATTCTGTGATAAAATCTCAACATCAAGTGATTTATTTAATTAAATTGCACGTCAGTTCAAACTTATGTACAGTCTACATCAGTTATGTCGAATTCCGTCGGACCGAATAAAATACTTCGACATAACCGAAGTTTGACGAAATTCGATATAAACAGATCCAGTTATATAAAAAAATGATAGTGTCTGAAACGGGACTTTGATCCAACTTCAAGATAACAATATAATTCGACATAACCGACTTTGATATTTGATTTAGACTGTAGTAAAAATAACGATATTACGAAATTCGTTTAATTTAGACATGTCCATTACCGGGCGTTCTACGACAGTTCTAGAAATGAAGGCAAGTGTCTTGTGTTTCCATACACACAACAGGTAGTAATTCCAAGAGTACAAAATTCTACCACATTAAATATTAAAACGGCATAATAGAGGAGTGAACAATGACACAGAAAGCTGCAAGAACATTTTGTTTAATTAAAGGTTACTGGTTTTAACTATTACTGTCGACATGTTTATTGCAGCACAACCCTCGTAATTTAGAACACATGTCTATTATACTAAAATACGACTATCTTCCAATGATTTCTAGATAGAAATTGGAAGACAATAATACAATTTCCAGACCTTATAGCAAATGTATGTTATGTGCTTCTAATAACATTGAAGACGAATCCCATTGCAGTTCTATGACGCTATTAGAAAACAGTATATTTATTTGTATGTTAGGAATTTTCAATTAATATTGTGCTAAAAGGAATACATTGCACACAAGTAGTGATCCATTTGGGTGCGATTGTGTTTTTATTGAACTATATTATTTATGTAGCATGTTTGTATGCGTGCTAATGATTCATATACTATACTATATTCTTCATGTTACATACATAATCACAGTATGCACATCTTAATCACATTATGCACATTGTAATCACAGTATGCACATTATAATCACATTATGCACATCATAATCACATTATGCACACTGTAATCACATTATGCACATTGTAAATTGAATGATTTGTTGAAGAATATGTAAACATGAACATTTAGACGGTAAATTAATACATAATCCGCCCCAAAATGTAAAGTTAGAGGATGACTGCTGGCAAGAAGAACCTGTCAGTATCTTTTCGGTATTTAAACTGCCTTTGCTGCCATTTTCGTTTTCCAAAACAGACAATACGAAATGGGATAGCAATGAGTACTATTGCGTTGAAGCATGCTTAAATCCAATGATTTGCAAAATCACAATAAACGTACCATACACATTATTGTTCGTTATTCTACACTTTGTTTTCTCGCAGACTATCAGATCTGGCAATTCCGTCATGTGGAATTTGATTGGCATATGACGTATTTCATTATTTCAACGTGCAATATGTCGATATAGTGACAGCATCTCGGAATTGTGAACATTGTATGCCATGCGTCTAGAAATGTCAGCTTGACCTAATCAATGCAGTTATCGTGTAAACTAGGTAGTAGTGTTGCCATGGATGGGGGGCCTGTGTGACGGAGTGGTTACGTTCGTAAACTAGATAGTAGTGTTGCCATGGATGGGGGCCTGTGTGACGGAGTGGTTACGTTCGTAAACTAGGTAGTAGTGTTGCCATGAATGGGGGGCCTATTTGACGGAGTAGTTACGTTCGTAAACTAGGTAGTAGTGTTGCCATGGATGGGGGCCTGTGTAACGGAGTGGTTACGTTCGTAAACTAGGTAGTAGTGTTGCCATGGATGGGGGCCTGTGTGACGGAGTGGTTACGTTCGTAAACTAGGTAGTAGTGTTGCCATGGATGGGGGCCTATGTGACGGAGTGGTTACGTTCGTAAACTAGGTAGTAGTGTTGCCATGGATGGGGGCCTATGTGACGGAGTGGTTACGTTCGTAAACTAGGTAGTAGTGTTGCCATGGATGGGGGCCTATGTGACGGAGTGGTTACGTTCGTAAACTAGGTAGTAGTGTTGCCATGGATGGGGGCCTATGTGACGGAGTGGTTACGTTCGTAAACTAGGTAGTAGTGTTGCCATGGATGGGGGCCTATGTGACGGAGTGGTTACGTTCGTAAACTAGGTAGTAGTGTTGCCATGGATGGGGGCCTATGTGACGGAGTGGTTACGTTCGTAAACTAGGTAGTAGTGTTGCCATGGATGGGGGCCTATGTGACGGAGTGGTTACGTTCGTAAACTAGGTAGTAGTGTTGCCATGGATGGGGGCCTATGTGACGGAGTGGTTACGTTCGTAAACTAGGTAGTAGTGTTGCCATGGATGGGGGCCTATGTGACGGAGTGGTTACGTTCGTTGACTTCAAATGGCTTGCCCAACACAATTGTTGATTCGAATCCTACTGTGGGTGCCGACTTCTTTCATACGAGAAAGCAATTCAGCATGTTAATGGAAGGTGTGTGGTTCTACCAGGGGCTCCATCCGTGCCTGAAGTACTACTCGGAGGGGCACCCTGGACGTTAGATACGGATCTATTGTACAGTGGTAACACGCTGGACTGGTAATCCAGGGATCGCAGGTTCGATCTCCAGTCTGACCCTAATAAAATTAACAGTCTTTCAGATGCGACGTTAAACCGAGGTGTCGTGTTGGTGCTGTACACCGTGCACGTAAAAGAACTAGAGGAGACTCTGGAATTGGTCTCTGTCTGTATCATTGCAATATCCTCCAACAATCTAAAATGACTAATCTCTTCAGGAGGTGTCGCTCATATGGGGAACCGGTAGCGACGATAAATAGACGTAAAACACACACACACCGTGTATTAAGCTTGAGACTTTCCTGGCACCCGTGATCTTCCTCAACCAATACTAGCAGGATATTAGCCGGTTTAATCCTTTTATTCCCACTTGCTGTTGTCCAGTAGTACTCTTATTCCCACTTCATAGGTAAATGACCATTCCACATTTTTGGCGAATGCACAAGTTCAAATTGAGTTTGTCCGCAACAAACGCGGTGGACAAAGACTTGTTGTAGGTGGTTACAGGTTCATGGTATGTATATATATAGTTGCTGTCTGTCTGCGTGTCCGTCCGTCCGTTTGATTGTATTTGATCTTAAACACTCTTAAACACACTGCAACACAAATCCTCTTATTCCCACACCCGTTTTTACCTAATTTTATATAAGTGGAAACAATAGGACTACACCTATTAGCCATATGACCTAAGCTGTTAATGGGCATTTAAACCCCAAAATAAACAATCTAAACAAATTGTCCAACTATAGAAACGCTGAATGTGAACGAAACACGTGGCGAGGGCTTGCGCTAATTAACGTCATTTGTCAAACCTTTCGAAATACAACATAAAAAAACAAAGCTATACAACATCCGGTGTGATAGTTAACTAGTACTGCTAGTGTATCACATATCACGACTGTGTAGCAGACACAGCCATATGTGTCCATATTGGGCGCAATAAAAAATACTACCCAGTTTAATTGAAACACGTTTGCAGAGGATGTGAATCATTTATCACCGAATCTATTTGAATTGTTTATTACTATTTTATTGTTTTGTCTTTGCATGAACGTTCTAAGAATAAATCTGTAGCGCCGCTTGTATCCTTCACTAGAGAATATATTTCTAAGAATATCTGTTTACGTCGGTATATCGTGTTGTCAAATTGTGAGTACATACAGGCTATGCATACGAGGAATTTGGTGATGTTGTTCGATTCCCAATAATAGCGGAGCTGAATAACTTCTTAGAATTGTTCTTGTGACTAGAATTCGCAAAGGACACGAATATAATAATTGTGCCCAGTGCTTACACATGTGTTGGTGAATGTGTGCATGTTATTGATAAGGACTCAGTCACGATACAATGATGTATTGCTACA
The DNA here is from genome assembly GCA_014843695.1 of Archivesica marissinica. Taxonomy (NCBI): domain Eukaryota; kingdom Metazoa; phylum Mollusca; class Bivalvia; order Venerida; family Vesicomyidae; genus Archivesica; species Archivesica marissinica. The sequence goes on from CM026397.1 coordinate 73,704,851, forward strand.
TCACGTCACTGTCATGCATATGTCACGTTACTGTGTACACGTTTATTTATCGTCGCTACCGGTTGCCCATATCAGCGTCGCCTCCTGAAGAAATTAGTCATTTTAGATTTTGGAGGATAGTGCAATGGTACAGACAAAGGCCCATTCCAGAGTCTCCTCTGGTTCATTTACGTGCGGGATGTAAAGCATCGACACGAGACCTCGGTTTAACGTCCCATCTGAAAGACTGTCAATTTTATTAGGGTCAGACGGGGGATCGAACCTGTGATCCCTGGATTACCAGTCCAGCGTGTTACCACGCCCAATCCTTTTGCACTTTGAAAATGTAATGTATATGGATGTTAGCAGGTTTTATGTATACTTAACAACTCTTATAAGTGTGCATGTATAAATGGTCTCATATCAACGTCAATATTGACCCGATAATGATGACATTTTCAGCAAATACAACTGAGATATATTTCATGATATTCCATTTATTTTATTTTATAACAAACACAAATTTAACACACATGACTAAGTAATGTGATGGTGCGTAAAAAGTCAATGTTGCAAAATGATAGTGTCAATGATAAAACTCAGGCCGATGAGAATTAATTATTCTAATATCGCGTATGCCCACCCTGACTGGATCACAGCTTGGCAACGTCGTCGCATAACGTTGTACATAGTTATGGGGTAGATTTGCCCACTTTTGCCCAATATTCGCACGGAGCTGGGCGATGGTATGTGGCACTGCGCCGGTCCTTCTTACGCGGCGATTCAATTCATCCCATAGATTTTCTATAATGTTTAAGTCGGGATACTTCGGTGGTATGTCCATCACATTGATGTGGTTAGCATTCAGAAAGAATCTTGTCGCCCTAGCCCTGTGGGCTGGTGCGCCATCCTGCAGCAACCGCAATCCTCTAGTGTTCCTAAACATGGGTACATTTGAAACACGTCATGTTGGTACCGGGCGGCGTTTAGATTACCGTTAATGAACACGATGTTAGTCTTGTGATGTAAGGAGTCACCATTACTGACCCACCAACGTACCTATCTCGTTCGATGACGCAGTTGTCGTTGAACCGTTTTCCCCGTTGTCGCTATACCCGTGAACGACATTCGTTTTCCTGTAGGCAGAACTTCTTTTCGTCAGTAAACAGGACCTGCCCCCATTCTGCCTGTGTTGTTCTAAGATGACGCCGAGCCCAACGATCTTGCAGTGCCGTATGCTTCTGAGTCAGTACAATAAATACCCTTAAAGGGCCGTCTACACCGCATGTTGGCGAGCGATCGAAGACGCCTTCTAACGGTCTGCGCAGAGATATGGCGTCCGTGCGTCCCACGCGTTTCTCCGGCAGTCTTGACAGCTGTACGTGTTCTCTGCTGACGATGCACATGTACGATGTGATTATCTTGTGCAGCTGTTGTACAACGCCCACGTGGTCTGCGAGGGAGGTTACAAACGTTGCCAGTCGCTCTGTACTTAAGCATCAGCTTGCTGATGGTGTTGCTGTGTACACCCATGCGTCGCGCAACCTGCAAATGATACGGATAACATGAAATTAGTAATTAAAATATATAAATTATTTTTTATGGATATTTTCGATAAATAACTGAATGTTAGTGACTTTCAATTTTTATAACACAAAGAAACTTATTAATGAGTGCCATTAAATTAACTTTGAGACGTACCTCTGTTTGGTGTATACCGGCGTTGATGAAGCCGACGGCTATTTCCCGTTCCGCTATGGTCAGCCTGCCCATGTCATGTTTTTCTGATGTATGGATCGTAATCAAGTCCACAACGACCAAATGCAGTTTTATTTTGTGCCAGCGCATCATTTCCTCGTGCATTGTGTTGATGTTGACGTTGCGTGGTTCAACGCGCCGTATCGATTAAATTGAACACGTGGAGCATGGGATAATACTCAAAATGTAGTCAATAGCTAGTACACAAAATTTCGTGCAAAAATATTGATAAATAAAAAAGTTATACGGAAATCAAAGATGCACACTTATAAGAGTTGTTAAGTGTATGTTATAAAGGTGACAGTAATGTTTTTGTGATATATAATTGTAAATTGGATTCCTCATTGTGAAAAAGTTGCAATAAATATTATTAAATTAAGTGTTTTGCTCCAAGCATGTATGACGTAATACAGATTGGTTCATCTTGTGGTAATGTGGCCGTGTTAAAGCCTATCTAATGGTACTGGTCGTGTTAGAGCCTATATAATGGTACTGGTCGTGTTATAGCCTATCTAATGGTACTGGTCGTGTTATAGCCTATCTAATGGTACTGGTCGTGTTATAGCCTATCTAATGGTACTGGTCGTGTTATAGCCTATCTAATGGTACTGGTCGTGTTATAGCCTATCTAATGGTACTGGTCGTGTTATAGCCTATCTACTGGTACTGGTCGTGTTATAGCCTATCTAATGGTACTGGTCGTGTTATAGCCTATCTAATGGTACTGGCCGTGTTATAGCCTATCTAATGGTACTGGGGGTCGTGTTAGAGCCTATCTAATGGTACTGGTCGTGTTAGAGCCTATATAATGGTACTGGTCGTGTTAGAGCCTATCTAATGGTACTGGTCGTGTTATAGCCTATCTAATGGTACTGGGGGTCGTGTTATAGCCTATCTAATGGTACTGGGGGTCGTGTTAGAGCCTATCTAATGGTACTGGTCGTGTTAGAGCCTATCTAATGGTACTGGTCGTGTTATAGCCTATCTAATGTTACTTGTCGTGTTAGAGCCTATCTAATGGTACTGGGGGTCGTGTTATAGCCTAGCTAATGGTACTGGGGGTCGTGTTATAGCCTATCTACTGGTACTTGTCGTGTTAGAGCCTATCTACTGATTCTGGGGGTCGTGTTATAGCCTATCTAATGGTACTTGTCGTGTTAGAGCCTATCTACTGATACTGGGGGTCGTGTTAGAGCCTATCTAATGGTACTTGTCGTGTTAGAGCCTATCTACTGATACTGGGGTTCGTGTTATAGCCTATCTAATGGTACTGGGGGTCGTGTTATAGCCTATCTAATGGTACTGGTCGTGTTAGAGCCTATCTAATGGTACTGGCCGTGTTATAGCCTATCTATTGATACTGGGGGTCGTGTTATAGCCTATCTAATGGTACCGGTGGTCGTGTTATAGCCTATCTGATGGTACTGGCCGTGTTATAGCCTATCTACTGATACTGGGTGTCGTGTTAGAGCCTATCTAATGGTACTTGTCGTGTTAGAGCCTATCTACTGGTACTGGGGTCGTGTTATAGCCTATCTATTGGTACTGGTCGTGTTATAGCCTATCTATTGGTACTTGTCGTGTTAGAGCCTATATAATGGTACTGGTCGTGTTATAGCCTATCTAATGGTACTGGTCGTGTTATAGCCTATATATTGGTACTGGTCGTGTTATAGCCTATCTAATGGTACTGGTCGTGTTATAGCATATCTATTGGTACTGGTCGTGTTATAGCCTATCTAATGGTATTGGGCGTCGTGTTAGAGCCTATCTAATGGTACTTGTCGTGTTATAGCCTATTTAATGGTACTTGTCGTGTTATAGCATATCTAATGGTACTGGGGGTCGTGTTAGAGCCTATCTAATGGTATTGGGGGTCGTGTTATAGCCTATCTAATGGTACTTGTCGTGTTATAGCCTATCTAATGGTACTTGTCGTGTTATAGCATATCTAATGGTACTGGGGGTCGTGTTAGAGCCTATCTAATGGTATTGGGGGTCGTGTTAGAGCCTATCTAATGGTACTTGTCGTGTTATAGCATATCTAATGGTACTGGGGGTCGTGTTAGAGCCTATCTAATGGTATCGGGGGTCGTGTTATAGCATATCTAATGGTATTGGGGGTCGTGTTAGAGCCCATCTAATGGTACTTGTCGTGTTAGAGCCTATCTAATGGTACTGGGGGTCGTGTTATAGCCTATCTAATGGTACTGGGGGTCGTGTTATAGCCTATCTAATGGTACTGGTCGTGTTATAGCCTATCTAATGGTACTGGTCGTGTTATAGCCTATCTAATGGTACTGGTCGTGTTATAGCCTATCTAATGATACTGGTCGTGTTAGAGTCTATCTAATGGTACTGGTCGTGTTATAGCCTATCTATTGGTACTTGTCGTGTTATAGCCTATCTATTGGTACTTGTCGTGTTAGAGCCTATCTAATGGTACTGGGGGTCGTGTTATAGCCTATCTAATGGTACTGGGGGTCGTGTTATAGCCTATCTAATGGTACTGGTCGTGTTATAGCCTATCTAATGGTACTGGTCGTGTTATAGCCTATCTAATGGTACTGGCCGTGTTATAGCCTATCTAATGGTACTGGCCGTGTTATAGCCTATCTAATGGTACTGGCCGTGTTATAGCCTAGCTAATGGTACTGGGGGTCGTGTTATAGCCTATCTAATGGTACTGTGGGTCGTGTTATAGCCTATCTACCGATACTTGTCGTGTTAGAGCCTATCTAATGGTACTGGGGGTCGTGTTAGAGCCTATCTAATGGTACTGGGGGTCGTGTTATAGCCTATCTAATGGTACTGGGGGTCGTGTTATAGCCTATCTACCGATACTTGTCGTGTTAGAGCCTATCTAATGGTACTGGGGGTCGTGTTAGAGCCTATCAAATGGTACTGGGGGTCGTGTTAGAGCCAATCTAATGGTACTGGTCGTGTTATAGCCTATCTAATGGTACTGGGGGTCGTGCTATAGCCTATCTAATGGTACTTGTCGTGTTAGAGCCTATCTAATGGTACTGGTGGTCGTGTTAGAGGCTATCTAATGGTACTGGGGGTCGTGTTATAGCCTATCTAATGGTACTTGTCGTGTTATAGCCTATCTAATGGTACTTGTCGTGTTAGAGCCTATCTAATGGTACTGGGGGTCGTGTTATAGCCTATATAATGGTACTGGGGTCGTGTTATAGCCTATCTACTGGTACTTGTCGTGTTAGAGCCTATCTACTGATTCTGGGGGTCGTGTTATAGCCTATCTAATGGTACTTGTCGTGTTAGAGCCTATCTACTGATATTGGGGGTCGTGTTAGAGCCTATCTAATGGTACTTGTCGTGTTAGAGCCTATCTACTGATACTGGGGGTCGTGTTATAGCCTATCTAATGGTACTGGGGGTCGTGTTATAGCCTATCTAATGGTACTGGTCGTGTTAGAGCCTATCTAATGGTACTGGCCGTGTTATAGCCTATCTATTGATACTGGGGGTCGTGTTATAGCCTATCTAATGGTACTTGTCGTGTTAGAGCCTATCTAATGGTACCGGTGGTCGTATTATAGCCTATCTGATGGTACTGGCCGTGTTATAGCCTATCTACTGGTACTGGGGGTCGTGTTATAGCCTATCTATTGGTACTGGTCGTGTTATAGCCTATCTAATGGTACTGGTCGTGTTATAGCCTATCTATTGGTACTGGTCGTGTTATAGCCTATCTAATGGTACTGGTCGTGTTATAGCATATATATTGGTACTGGTCGTGTTATAGCCTATCTAATGGTATTGTGCGTCGTGTTAGAGCCTATCTAATGGTACTTGTCGTGTTATAGCCTATCTAATGGTACTTGTCGTGTTATAGCATATCTAATGGTACTGGGGGTCGTGTTAGAGCCTATCTAATGGTATTGGGGGTCGTGTTATAGCCTATCTAATGGTACTTGTCGTGTTATAGCCTATCTAATGGTACTTGTCGTGTTATAGCATATCTAATGGTACTGGGGGTCGTGTTAGAGCCTATCTAATGGTATTGGGGGTCGTGTTAGAGCCTATCTAATGGTACTTGTCGTGTTATAGCATATCTAATGGTACTGGGGGTCGTGTTAGAGCCTATCTAATGGTACTGGGGGTCGTGTTAGAGCCTATATAATGGTATTGGGGGTCGTGTTATAGCATATCTAATGGTATTGGGGGTCGTGTTAGAGCCTATCTAATGGTACTGGGGGTCGTGTTAGAGCCTATCAATAATGGTACTGGGGGTCGTGTTATAGCCTATCTAATGGTACTGGGGGTCGTGTTATAGCCTATCTAATGGTACTGGGGGTAGTGTTATAGCCTATCTAATGGTACTGGTCGTGTTATAGCCTATCTAATGGTACTGGTCGTGTTATAGCCTATCTAATGGTACTGGTCGTGTTAGAGTCTATCTAATGGTACTGGTCGTGTTATAGCCTATCTATTGGTACTGGTCGTGTTATAGCCTATATATTGGTACTTGTCGTGTTAGAGCCTATCTAATGGTACTGGGGGTCGTGTTATAGCCTATCTAATGGTACTGGGGGTCGTGTTATAGCCTATCTAATGGTACTGGTCGTGTTATAGCCTATCTAATGGTACTGGTCGTGTTATAGCCTATCTAATGGTACTGGTCTTGTTATAGCCTATCTAATGGTACTGGTCGTGTTATAGCCTATCTAATGGTACTGGTCGTGTTATAGCATATCTATTGGTACTGGTCGTGTTATAGCCTATCTAATGGTACTGGCCGTGTTATAGCCTATATAATGGTACTGGTCGTGTTATAGCATATCTATTGGTACTGGTCGTGTTATAGCCTATCTAATGGTACTGGCCGTGTTATAGCCTATCTAATGGTACTGGCCGTGTTATAGCCTATATAATGGTACTGGTCGTGTTATAGCCTATCTACTGGTACTGGTCGTGTTATAGCCTATCTAATGGTACTGGTGCTCGTGTTAGAGCCTATCTAATGGTACTGGTTGCCATGGATGACTATATTCCAGTTTGTTCATTTCGTACTAACAATCTACGGCGTGGGACTAGCATGAATATTTTGTATCGTCCATTAAATTAATTAATGACACATGTTGCTGTTAAATTTAGAAAAGGCATCTTTTTCAGACATAGCCTGCTATGAATATATTTTATGATATTTGTGTACAGCGAAACTTGTCATAAGAATCCAGCCAAGGGAATCGCATAAATTGGCTACTTAGCACTTGTTTCTGCTTAATAGAGGGCAAATGTATAATAAAACAACATATTGGGAATCTAGACACTGACTGTTTGATGCAGGTTGACTGCTTAATAGAGGGCACATGTATAATAAAACAACATATTGGGAATCTAGACACTGACTGTTTGATACAGGTTGACTTAACACATGTTTGACTGTATATGGAATGTTGCAAATTCTGACAGACAACGTAATATTTGGTATATGTTGGGAATCATATTCTTGGATTAAAATTTAGCTCCAGATGTAAGACTGCCACATACAACACAGTTTTGTTGATTTCGATATTGTTTATTATAATCCATGTTGGCGGAAGATCCCATTTCCATAACATGCTATATTAGTTTATTAATAGAAAAATGCACAGCTTCACCACAGCTTCACTGCAGCTATCGATATGTTATGAAGTGAAGTGACATATCGTCGATTGTTCGCAAACTACTAACAAGCCAACTTAGAATTCAAATAGAGTCAATAGATTCAATAATGACTTGTAGGGAACTTCAAACGCGATTTCCCACAGCGTTTCATATGATTACGACTCAGCAAGGCCCAGTAATAACGCATATACATGTCTGGACCACACTGATCATTGATAAAACACGCTTGTGTTCTATTACCTCCCTTGGTATATAAAGTCCGAGTTATCCCGAAACGTGTATGTGTATATTTCATTGGAATCCTTCTCTTTAACTTGTGTCCCCTAACGAGATGCTAAGGTGCGATAAATGTAATTTTATCAAATCATGTTGATTGGTTTAAAGCAGCCCTATATCGTATGAAATAAAAGATATTTGAAAAATTCAGTTTTAGGTATGGGTAGCAATGTTGCTACACATTCTAACATTATACTTTGTATGCTTATGTTCAATTAGTAAACAGTGTTTTTTTGCGATAAAACAAACTCGAAACAGAAAGTAGGACTTTCCCGAGTCGATCGGTCACGCACTTGTTTACAATCGGAACGCATCGTCCGCACTTGTTTACATTCGGAATGCATCGTCCGCACTTGTCCCACTTTGTCTTTTTTAATTGAATTACTTGATATGTCGATTCATATCTCTGTTAGCTAAGTCTTTTAGGGACATGTCTACATCCCTGCGATGGGTTCGACATTAGAGGAAGATAGATAGATAGTCTTTCATGTTCAAAATATGTTGACATTCCAACTTGTTTTCTACATCCGCTGTTGTCACACATGCTCTGTGCGTGTTTACATTTCGTGTGTTGATAAACATAGTTCGCTTGTTGATAAATAATTCGCGTATACCATGGTGTATATTTAATGGATTTTTATCGTTTCTGAGCGACTATTTCAATTTTTGTAAACACACACACACATTAGTATTTATATTTTACCAAAAACATACTATATTACGATATAATGCTACTTTAAAATCTATTTAGCTATGCTATGGATCTAGTTTATACAAATTTATTAGTTTATACAAATTAATTTTAGCTCGATTGCGAAACAAGTTATGTCAACTTATATTAATCACTCTCGAGACCTCATTCCTGATGGAATCCATCGCCACGAGGGAGAGAGAAGAGGCAACGTGGAATTTAAATGCCTTGTCTAAGGGCACACTCGTAACGGCTCCAGCGCGGCTCGAACTCTGGACATTTCGCACCTGAAGCGAACGCGCATCCACTGCGCTAACACGACTTCCACGACTGATATTGGTCTATGATTGAGCTATGATATCTATATATGATTGAGCTCGCTTTGAGACTTTGCCTTATTCATATTAATTATAAGATGAGAATACGGAAACAAATTGATAGCATGGTGTGCAAAGGAAACAACGATAACAACAGAGGAAACCAATTAAGAGGAGTATCCAGGGGCAGTAACTGGCCAATATCTCTCATTCGCATACTATTTGGAGACTGACTTTTCTAAGACCATATCATAATTAAAAACCAACTACCAATGATATGGGCAAAGTAGGGTTATTATTCTTGTGATCTGCAGAGTTATCTAAATCTATCAAGTTGGCTGTCATTTCCTTGACAAGAAACAAACAAAATCTCGTAAATATGTAATTTGTTGCATGCACTTAAAATGCACACCCTATACTAGGGACATAGTGGTATAATCCAACACCCTGTAGATGGAAAGGCAACATATGTAAACCATGAATGATAATAATAATAATAATTACTTTACTTAAGGAAGAAACTGAGGCATTTTTAATATTATTCGGTAAAGCATTCCAGATAGTAAGTGCCACTTTCTGAATAATTCCGGGACAGTTGTAATAAAAGAAATTATTGCAAAGAGCAGTCGAGTCAAGGAGTAAAGAACGTATGGACATAGTAGACATATTTGATCTGTGAACTCCCAGAGGTCGTTCCCGTCTCCCAGAGGGAACATCCCGTCTGCCAGAGGTCGTTCCCGTCTCCCAGAGGTCGTTGCCGTCTCCCAGAGGTCGTTCCAGAGGTCGTTGCCGTCTCCCAGAGGTCGTTCCCGTCTCCCAGAGGGAACATCCCGTCTCCCAGAGGTCGTTGCCGTCTCCCAGAGGGAACATCCCGTCTCCCAGAGGTAGTTCCCGTCTCTCAGAGGTAGTTCCCGTCTCTCAGAGGTAGTTCCCGTCTCCCAGAGGTCGTTCCCGTCTCCCAGGGGTAGTTCCCGTCTCTCAGAGGTAGTTCCCGTCTCCCAGAGGTCGTTCCCGTCTCCCAGAGGTAGATCCCGGACAACACGTTATTTCATTAGTACGTTCCATGTGCGCGACGACTAACCCGGTCTATACGCATACAGCTCGCACATTAACGATTAACCCGGTATATACCCATAGAGCTCGCACATTAACGATTAACCCGGTATATACCCATAGAGCTCGCACATTAACGATTAACCCGGTATATACCCATAGAGCTCGCACATTAACGATTAACCCGGTATATACCCATACAGCTCGCACATTAACGATTAACCCGGTATATACCCATACAGCTCGCACATTAACGATTAACCCGGTATATACCCATAGAGCTCGCACATTAACGATTAACCCGGTATATACCCATAGAGCTCGCACATTAACGATTAACCCGGTATATACCCATAGAGCTCGCACATTAACGATTAACTCACATGCTCATGTGTTTGCTGTTCAGCATATTTATTGTATTATACTCCTATTGCTCAGAATATAAAATATTCCAGGACGTCTTGTTGTGAAACAGGATCCGGTTTCTGCATGCCAGGCATAAATGATGCATTAATAATTTGCGTTTCTATGTTTATTTATCGTCGCTACCGGTTGCCCATATGAGCGACGCATCCTGAAGAGATTAGTCATTTTAGATTGTGGAGGATAGTGCATGATACAGACAGAGATCCATGCCAGAGTCTCCTCTGGTTCTTTTACGTGCACGGTGTAAAGCACCGACACGAGACCTCGGTTTAAAGTCCCATCTGAAATAATAATTGAGTTTTAATTACGATTTTAAGTGTACTTTTGGAGATGCACCACGGTTACGTTTTCTTTTAAATTAACATGTTTTAGATAGTAATGCATTCGATGCGTATTGGGGCGTCATTAAGCTCATACAACTGTTGATTAGACAGGTGGGACGTTATGAAAAGTCAGCGTGTATGTATATTTGCCGTTAAATACTTTCCGAAGTAGAAAAAAGTTGAACTTTTTTGTAATCATCAAAGAAATTAAGATGTGTGTTATCGCTTAAGACTATCTTTGTACAGGTTCATTATTGCATCGGGACGCTATGCTCGTCAAACAGTTGATATATCCGACGCTTCTGAACTGCGTATACTACAGTTGGTATTGAAGATGAATATCATTTCGCTTTTGTATGCTGTGCTTAAAATAATCTTAGAAAATTAAATAAATTCATCAGAATCTATCAGTTTTGTATCGCTAATTTGACGAATGAGTAATTCCCAATGTTAGGTTGGGAAATGTTAGGTTTACGCGTGAAGCGTTCTGTTTAAGAAATTGATTACATTTCAACTGTTTTAAAGGCATGCTCTAAATCTGTGCAACGTGATTATAAGTTTAATTCACACGTTCATCCCTCAAACACCTGATTAAGTTCTGTTTCAGTATACACACCGTGACGGTTGTATTCATAAGATGTAGTATGCACACCGTGACAGTTGTATTCATAAAATGTAGTATGCACACCGTGACGGTTGTATTCATAAAATGTAGTATGCACACCGTGACGGTTGTATTCATAAAATGTAGTATGCACACCGTGACTGTTGTATTCATAACATGTAGTATGCACACCGTGACGGTTGTATTCATAAAATGTAGTATGCACACCGTAACGGTTGTATTCATAAAATGTAGTATGTACGCCGTGACAGTTGCATTCATAGAATGCAGTATGCACGCCGTGACGGTTGTATTCATAAAATGTAGTATGCACACCGTGACAGTTGCATTCATAGAATGCAGTATGCACGCCGTGACGGTTGTATTCATAAGATGTAGTATGCACGCCGTGACGGTTGTATTCATAAAATGTAGTATGCACGCCGTGACGGTTATATTCATAAAATGTAGTATGCACACCGTGACGGTTGTATTCATAAAATGTAGTATGCACGCCGTGACGGTTGTATTCATAATATGTAGTATGCACGCCGTGACGGTTATATTCATAAAATGTAGTATGCACACCGTGACAGTTGCATTCATAGAATGCAGTATGCACGCCGTGACGGTTGTATTCATAAGATGTAGTATGCACGCCGTGACGGGTGTATTCATAAAATGTAGTATGCACGCCGTGACGGTTGTATTCATAAAATGTAGTATTCACACCGTAACAGTTGCATTCATAGAATGCAGTATGCACGCCGTGACGGTTGTATTCATAAGATGGAGTATGCACGCCGTGCAAATTATAGACTTCCTTAGATTTCAGCCCACCCCTCGCCCAACCCACGGGGATGATGTTGTCATATTCCTTCTATTATGTCTATTTCAGTAATTTACATTTTACTGGATTTCCCAGTGGATAGGTAGTGCCTGCTTCATAGTGTAAACACTTGTTCAATCATTTCCATTGGAACATAGAATGTGTTAGCGTTTCCAGATTAAAACATCGTCATCAATCCACCCATGACGACATTTATGACGTCATCATACACATGTTCGTGTCATTTACAGTGTGTCGGCATCGTTTTCTGTCATAGAAACCGTTTTTCCTGTGATACAATGAAGAGAAATGAGTTGGTTTAAGTAAATGGTGGAATTAGATAATAACTCATGATGATTGAAATGTTTGATCGTTACCAACTCGTGACTAGAGCACCTTGTCATCATATGGCTTTCATTGTACTTCCGGTGAAAAAAGCATTTCATCATACTCTGCAATGATCAAATATCACCAATATCTAATTGCCCGTTTCATTAAGAAAATATTGCTTTATTTCGCAAACCGCAACATTTAATTTTATAAATTATATGTCCAGTGGGACATGTTTTGCTGTGGCTTTTGCAAACAAATTATTTTCAGAGGCGCATACAGGAAAAAGGAAAACGTAAAGTGGAGTGCTAAGTTAGTAACATCAGTCCGGGCAGCAAAGCTCGCATTAGTCGCAAGTTGGGCCACCCTAGTGGATCTGGGAGCATGCTGCCATGGATAATACCAAATGGTGCAAGTTCTTGGTTCCGGTGGCTTACAATTGGGAAGGTGCTTGTGCAACGATTTTATAGGAATTAATGAGATGAAAACCCACCACTCTGGAAATTGGCTTCTCACCAATGCAACCTGGGTTCGATCCTCGGACCGGGAAGTATGTGAGATGGCACGATGGTCGCCAGATCGGACAGGTGGGTTTTCTCCGGGTAGCCTACTCCGGTTTCCTCCCACACGAATGACCACATTAATATACGCTTGCATCCGCGCCAACGAGTGTGATTAATATATAAGTTGTTAAAACATGCTTCGCAATCGTTGTAAAATAAATAAAGTTTAAACATTAAAGGGAGTGCTCGATTCCCCGGCGCACCCCCTGGATACGCCACTGATTCTGAACTTAGCTGTTTTATATAGCTGACGGTTTGCATCTGTTTTCCCCTACAGACGGATCTGTAGTCCAGTGGTAACACGCTGGACTGGTAATCCAGGGATCGCAGGTTCGATCCCCCGTCTGACCCTAATTAAATTAACAGTCTTTCAGATGTGACGCTAAACCGAGGTCTCGTGTCGGTGCTTTACACCGTGCACGTAAAAGAACCAGAGGAGATTCTGGAATGGGTCTCTGTCTGTATCATGCACTAACCTCCATAATCTAAAATAACTAATCTCTTCAGGAGGCGTCGCTCATATGGGCAATCGGTAGCGACGATAAATAAACGTAAAACACACACTCTGTTTTCCTCACTAATGCTATGAAGTTGACATTCGCATTCGGTAAGTTACGGGCATGCGCACTCGGTAAGTTACGGGCATGCGCACTCGGTAAGTTACGACAACGTTTCTTGGATATTCCTAGAATAATTACAGTAAATAAAAGTAATGAAGTAATACTTTCCATGGGGGTATGAACTACATTGGGCGTGTTTATAGTGTGTGGATGCCGAATGGTGTGTTTGTTTGTTCGGGTTTTACGCCACCAGCACCATTTTGGGCTATATCGATCGACTGACAATTTACCTAACAACACATTTCCTGGGCAAGGTCCAGCGGTGGAAGTCGTGATAGCGCAGTGGATACGCGTTCGCTTCAGGTGCGAAAGGTCCGGAGTTCGAGCCCCACTGGAGCCGTTACGATTGTGCCCTTAGGCAAGGCATTTAAATTCCACGTTGCCTCTTCTCTCTCCCTCGTGGCGTGCCCTTATGCAAGGCATTTATATTCCACGTTGCCTCTTCTCTCTCCCTCGTGGCGATGGATTCCATCAGGAATGAGGTCTCGAGAGTGATTTATATAAGTTGAAATAACTTGTTTCGCAATCGAGCTAAAATAAATTTGTATAATCTAATCTAGCGGTTAATCAGTATTTGGTGCTCGAACTTCCGTAAGAAACTGCCAACTTATTCATGTAAACAGACAAACCTGAGCGGGGCTCGAACCAGTGACCAGCAGTGATGATAGGTCAGTAGTAGGAAAGTCAGCGACATTAACGACTCCACCACCCTAACCCTATGGAGGTCGAATGATAATAAATGTGCCATATCCGACCCTCTAGAACATGGGTTTTTTACCTAGATTTATATGGCTGAGATAATAAGCTACACATATTTATCACCAAACCATTTCGTCTTATCACATCACCAGTTTGTAATAAATAATTGGGTTTTTTCTCCTCCATATCTATCATGTCCTATATATGGACAGAAGTTGACTTGTTTAGTCCTAAATCATAGCCGGTTAAATTATATACCACCTCCGAATAATAACTGAGAATGCCCTATCCAACTTTTCTTGTTTTAATCAACTTATTAATTTTTCGTATTCTCGTTGGAGAAAAAAAGTATTATAAAGGATAATTATATATAAAGTTATGCCTATATATAGAGGACAAAGAAAATGAAATATATAATACAGACGGATATGTAGTCCAGTGGTAACACGCTGGACTGGTAATCCAGGAATCGCAGGTTCGATCCCCCGTCTGACCCTAATAAAATTAACAGTCTTGCAGATGTGACGTTAAACCGAGGTCTCGTGTCGGTGCTTTACACCGTGCACCTAAAAGAACCAGAGGAGATTCTGGAATGGGTCTCTGTCTGTATCATGCACTATCCTCCAAAATCTAAAATAACTAATCTCTTCAGGAGGCGACGCTCATATGGGCAACCGGTAGCGACGATAAATAAACGTATAAACACACTGAAATAAGTAATATCAGTGTGTTTTTACATGAAAATCAATAACTATATAAATACATAGTTTTAACCATTTTGGAATATTTTTAGTTGTTCAGTTTGTGTTTTGTAAAATAGATGTGAGATATCTTTCATAGAATCCTTCGTATTTCGTTTTCATGTAATAATAATCATATAATGTAGGTGTGCGTTTTCTATGTCCTCTAGTATATAATGTAGGTGTGAGTTTTCTATGTCCTCTAGTATATAATGTAGGTGTGAGTTTTCTATGTCCTCTAGTAGGCTATATACTGTAGATGTGTGTTTTCTATGTCCTCTAGTATATAATGTAGGTGTGCGTTTTCTATGTCCTCTAGTATATAATGTAGATGTGCGTTTTCTATATCCTCTAGTATATAATGTAGGTGTGCGTTTTCTATGTCCTCTAGTATATAATGTAGGTGTGAGTTTTCTATGTCCTCTAGTAGGCTATATACTGTAGATGTGCGTTTTCTATGTCCTCTAGTATATAATGTAGGTGTGCGTTTTCTATGTCCTCTAGTATATAATGTAGGTGTGCGTTTTCTATGTCCTCTAGTATATAATGTAGATGTGCGTTTTCTATATCCTCTAGTATATAATGGAGGTGTGCGTTTTCTATGTCCTCTAGTATATACTGTAGATGTGCGTTTTCTATGTCCTCTAGTATATAATGGAGTTGAGCGTTTTCTATGTCCTCTAGTATATACTGTAGGTGTGCGTTTTCCATGTCCTCTAGTATATAATGTAGGCGTGCGTTTTCTATGTCCTCTAGTATATAATGTAGGCGTGCGTTTTCTATGTCCTCTAGTATATACTGTAGGTGTGCGTTTTCTATGTCCTCTAGTATATACTGTAGATGTGCGTTTTCTATGTCCTCTAGTATATACTGTAGATGTGCGTTTTCTATGTCCTCTAGAATATAATGTAGGCGTGCGTTTTCTATGTCCTCTAGTATATACTGTAGATGTGCGTTTTCTATGTCCTCTAGTATATAATGTAGGCGTGCGTTTTCTATGTCCTCTAGTATATAATGTAGGCGTGCGTTTTCTATGTCCTCTAGTATATACTGTAGGTGTGCGTTTTCTATGTCCTCTAGTATATACTGTAGATGTGCGTTTTCTATGTCCTCTAGTATATAATGCAGGTGTGCGTTTTCTATGTCCTCTAGTATATACTGTAGATGTGCGTTTTCTATGTCCTCTAGTATATAATGTAGGCGTGCGTTTTCTATGTCCTCTAGTATATACTGTATATGTGCGTTTTCTATGTCCTCTAGTATATAATGTAGGCGTGCGTTTTCTATGTCCTCTAGTATATAATGTAGGCGTGCGTTTTCTATGTCCTCTAGTATATAATGTAGGCGTGCGTTTTCTATATACCCTAGTATATAATGTAGGTGTGCGTTTTCTATGTCCTCTAGTATATAATGTAGGCGTGCGTTTTCTATATACCCTAGTATATAATGTAGGTGTGCGTTTTCTATATACCCTAGTATATATATGTTATTTGCTGTGTGTACAGGGTATATGGGTATATAGTACCGGCCTGGAGTGGAGACCGAAGCCTTATTTCCAGGAACAAGCTGTGATACTGTAAGGCTATTGGCTAGTTCTGTGTAGTTATTTAAGAACTTATATTCGAGGACATTTCTCAATATAATTCGATCAGTCAAGTCACTCTCACAAACACATTTTCGTTTTATATTAGGCTAAACTGTGTTTTTATAATAGAAAACGATGCAAGTGTGCAGTAAATGGCGATAGAACGCGTGTTTAGACGACACTTTAATGACATGGAAGTGGAAGTCGTGATAGCGCAGTGGATGCGCGTTCGCTTCAGGTGCGAAAGGTCCGGAGTTCGAGCCCCGCTGGAGCCGTTACGATTGTGCCCTTAGGCAAGGCATTTAAATTCCACGTTGCCTCTTCTCTCTCCCTCGTGGCGATGGATTCCATCAGGAATGAGGTCTCGAGAGTGATTAATATAAGTTGAAATAATTTGTTTCGCAATCGAGATCAAATAAATTTGTATAAAAACACTTTAATGACATCATAAATGACGTCACTGACAGCTTGAATCCGAAAAAGATCGCGTTGACAATATTTCAACTTATATGCTAGGTACCACAACAACTGCAAACCAGTGAGAAATAAAAATGTGTTATTCCACTGCTATCAACCAGTGGAATAACACATTTTATTTCACTGATATAAGCTTCTATATTTCACTGGAAAGCATAAAAGAAAAGACGTTAGTCACACTGTCTAGTTATCCGCTTCTTACACTACGTGTAGCACTGTGTAAGTTAGAGCCTAATGGTGCGTTAATCACAATGTCTAGTTATCCGCTTCTTACACTACGTGTAGCACTGTGTAAGTTAGAGCCTAATGGTGCGTTAATCTCAATCTCTCTAACCCGATACCGGCTCCACCTCCCGTCACTACGGCCATATCTCTTTCGTAAGAGTGCATACGATAATGTTCCACATTGATATTACTTCTAGCACAACACGTAATCACGATCAACCAAGTACAATAGCACCGCCATGATGCCTCTGTCAATTAGACGTCTTTAAGATGTACATGCGTCCATCCGGCATAACACATATTGCTGTTTTGATGTAATGACACTATTCCTAAATCAGTACATCGCAAGTGCCACTTACTGGATACCACGTAAAATTATTTCCAGTCGATTTGCTATAACGTGATGATTCGTTAGTCGCTTAATCCAATTCACAGTAGCATTTAAGATCTCCGAATGTTGCCTCTGTGAAAAGGAGATAGAGGACTCAGAATAGATTTAAAAAAACAGTAAAATGAGGAGAAGAGAAACAGTTTGGTTTATACCGATTTATTTGCAGCGAACGTGCTACCACTGCGCTATCAAGACGTCCACAATATTAGTTATTGAGTTTGTTACTGACCCTCCACAGATATAGGTGGGGGGGGGGTTTCAGCAAAATATATGGGGTTAGCCGAATCCTTTAACTATTGCACTGACCCCACATAACTCTGTGGAGGGTCAGTAGCAAACCAACCAATATTGCATGTACCTTTAATTAAAAACATATTTGAATTATTGTATCAGCGTCAAACTGTAAACTTAGAGGACGACTGCTGACAAGAAGAACATGTCAGTATCGTATCGACCTTGACATTGACGTTAGTGTGCCAGTGTAAACAAATGGGCGGCAAATAAGATTTGGTTCCGTTACTGACGGGGAACTATATAGGAGCTAGGAGGCTATCGCGTTTTTACATTTTGACGCCGATTTCTTTGACTAAAGTATATTATGTTATGTTATATTTCGGGTTTACGCCTGCATCAGCACCATTTCGGGCTATATCGCCGGCGGGCAGTTTACTTAACAACACCTTTCCTGGGCAGGCTCCAGCGGTTAACCAGTACTTGGGTGCACCAACCTCCGTAAGAAACTGCCAATTTGTTCATATTTATATAAATGAGACACGGACTGAGCGGGGCTCGAACCCGTGACCATCAGTGATGATAGGTTACAGTGGTATACAAGTCAGCGACTAAGGTAAGTTCAGAAAACAATGAAACCCACATTTTAAAATTCAGAATAGAGAGTTTTAGAAAGCAGCCATTTTATTTACTGACCCTACATGTACACGATATATTTACTGACCATCCACAGTCCCATGTCCAGTCCCCACGTGACCGCCTTTGGTCAATGGAGAGGACAGAATTTAGTGAAAGGTGCAATAAAAACATATGCATTACCACACCTTGTTACGTTCGCATGTTTCATTATAATCAAACTATGACTTGGTTAATGAATAGAAAGCAGATATCTTGAGAACAAGTAGGGTGTGTGTGTGTGCGTTTTACATTTATTTATCGTCGCTACCGGTTGCCCATATGAGCGACGCCTCCTGAAGAGATTAATCATTTTAGATTTTTGGAGGATATTGCAATGATACAGATAGAAACCCATTCCAGAGTCTCCTCTGGCTCTTTTACGTGCACGGTGTACAGCACCGACACGAGACCTCGGTTTAAAGTCCCATCTGAAAGACTGTTAAATTTATTAGGGTCAGACGTGGGATCGAACCTGCGATCACTGGATTACCAGTCCAGTGTGTCAGCATAGTATGTTTCCTTGTGCATGGTTTTGTAATGAACATACAACGTATGAGTAGTGCCAGTGCGGTGGGGTTACATTGCAGTACAAATGTATGATTAACAAATTCAACACCATATTACAGACGGATCTGTAGTCCAGTGGTAACACGCTGGACTGGTAATCCAGGCATCGCAGTTTCGATCCCCCGTCTGACCCTAATAAAATTAACAGTCTTTCAGATGGGACGTTAAACCGGGGTGTTGTGTCAGTGCTTTACATCGTGCACGTAACAGAACCAGAGGGGACTCTGGAAAGGGTCTCTGTCGGTATCATGCACTATCCTCCAAAGTCTAAAATGACTAATCTCTTCAGAAGGCGTCGCTCATATGGGCAACCGGTAGCGACGATAAATAAACGTAAAAACATAACACCATATGAGTCTGTACTACAACAATTAAGGATGCTGCACATCTAATACTGTTATCAGGAAGGTTATAATGATGTTCCCGGGTTGGTTATCTCGACTTCAATTACTCACTGCTTCACGTTAATGAGAGGCTGAATACGAACGAGGTTGAATATGAACTTAAATCGTACAAATTGAAATCAAATGTTTAGATTGCTCCTTTATGGTAATTAATCTCTGCTTAAAACATGAATTAGTGCAAAATCTTCAAATGCGGAAATAACCAATGCACTGTGCAGCGTTTGTACACAGCATATGTGAATAAATACAGTATAAATATGGTCGTTCCATAAATACAGTATAAATATGGTCGTTCCATAAATACAGTATAAATATGGTCGATCCATAAATACAGTATAAATATGGTCGTTCCATAAATACAGTATAAATATGGTCGTTCCATAAATACAGTATAAATATGGTCGATCCATAAATACAGTATAAATATGGTCGATCCATAAATACAGTATATGTGAATATGGTCGTTCCATAAATACAGTATATGTGGATATGGTCGTTCCATAAATACAGTATATGTGAATATGGTCGTTCCATAAATACAGTATAAATATGGTCGTTCCATAAATAGAGTATATGTGAATATGGTCGTTCCATAAATAGAGTATATGTGGATATGGTCGTTACATAAATAGAGTATATGTGAATATGGTCGTTCCATAATACAGTATATGTGAATATGGTCGTTCCATAAACACAGTATGAATATGGTCGTTCCATAAATACAGTATATGTGAATATGGTCGTTCCATAAATACAGTATAAATATGGTCGTTCCATAAATACAGTATATGTGAATATGGTCGTTCCATAAATACAGTATATGTGAATATGGTAGTTTCATAAATACAGTATAAATATGGTCGTTCCATAAATACAATATATATGAATATGGTCGTTCCATAAATACAGTATAAGTATGGTCGTTCCATAAATACAGTATATGTGAACATGGTCGTTCCATAAATACAGTATAAATATGGTCGTTCCATAAATACAGTATAAATATGGTCGTTCCATAAATACAGTATATGTGAATATGGGCGTTCTATAAATACAGTATATGTGAATATGGTCGTTCCATAAATAGAGTATATGTGGATATGGTCGTTCCATAAATACAGTATATGTGAATATGGTCGTTCCATAAATACAGTATATGTGAATATGGTCGTTCCATAAATACAGTATATGTGAATATGGTCGTTCCATAAATACAGTATATGTGAATATGGTCGTTCCATAAATACAGTATATGTGAATATGGTCGTTCGATAAATACAGTATATGTGAATATGGTCGTTCGATAAATACAGTATATGTGAATATGGTCGTTCCATAAATACAGTATATGTGAATATAGTCGTTCCATAAATACAGTATATGTGAATATGGTCGTTCCATAAATACAGTATATGTGAATATGGTCGTTCCATAAATACAGTATATGTGAATATGGTCGTTCGATAAATACAGTATAAATATGGTCGTTCCATAAATACAGTATATGTGAATATGGTCGTTCCATAAATACAGTATATGTGAATATGGTCGTTCCATAAATACAGTATATGTGAATATGGTCGTTCCATAAATACAGTATATGTGAATATGGTCGTTCCATAAATACAGTATATGTGAATATGGTCGTTCCATAAATAGAGTATATGTGGATATGGTCGTTCCATAAATAGAGTATATGTGGATATGGTCGTTCCATAAATACAGTATATGTGAATATGGTCGTTCCATAAATACAGTATATGTGAATATGGTCATTCCATAAATACAGTATATGTGAATATTGTCGTTCCATAAATAGAGTATATGTGGATATGGTCGTTCCATAAATAGAGTATATGTGAATATGGTCGTTCCATAATACAGTATATGTGAATATGGTCGTTCCATAAATACAGTATATGTGAATATGGTCGTTCCATAAATACAGTATGAATATGGTCGTTCCATAAATACAGTATATGTGAATATGGTCGTTCCATAAATACAGCATAAATATGGTCGTTCCATAAATACAGTATATGTGAATATGGTCGTTCCATAAATACAGTATAAATATGGTCGTTCCATAAATACAGTATATGTGAATATGGTCGTTCCATAAATACAGTATATGTGAATATGGTAGTTTCATAAATACAGTATAAATATGGTCGTTCCATAAATACAATATATATGAATATGGTCGTTCCATAAATACGGTATAAATATGGTCGTTCCATAAATACAGTATATGTGAACATGGTCGTTCCATAAATACAGTATAAATATGGTCGTTCCATAAATACAGTATAAATATGGTCGTTCCATAAATACAGTATATGTGAATATGGGCGTTCCATAAATACAGTATATGTGAATATGGTCGTTCCATAAATAGAGTATATGTGGATATGGTCGTTCCATAAATACAGTATATGTGAATATGGTCGTTCCATAAATACAGTATATGTGAATATGGTCGTTCCATAAATACAGTATATATGAATATGGTCGTTCCATAAATACAGTATATGTGAATATGGTCGTTCCATAAATACAGTATATGTGAATATGGTCGTTCGATAAATACAGTATATGTGAATATGGTCGTTCCATAAATACAGTATATGTGAATATAGTCGTTCCATAAATACAGTATATGTGAATATGGTCGTTCCATAAATACAGTATATGTGAATATGGTCGTTCGATAAATACAGTATAAATATGGTCGTTCCATAAATACAGTATATGTGAATATGGTCGTTCCATAAATACAGTATATGTGAATATGGTCGTTCCATAAATACAGTATATGTGAATATGGTCGTTCCATAAATACAGTATATGTGAATATGGTCGTTCCATAAATAGAGTATATGTGGATATGGTCGTTCCATAAATAGAGTATATGTGGATATGGTCGTTCCATAAATACAGTATATGTGAATATGGTCGTTCCATAAATACAGTATATGTGAATATGGTCGTTCGATAAATACAGTATAAATATGGTCGTTCCATAAATACAGTATAAATATGGTCGTTCCATAAATACAGTTTATGTGAATATGGTCGTTCCATAAATACAGTATATGTGAATATGGTTGTTCCATAAATACAGTATATGTGAATATGGTCGTTCCATAAATACAGTATATGAATAATGGTCGTTCCATAAATACAGTATATGTGAATATGGTCGTTCCATAAATACAGTATATGAATAATGGTCGTTCCATAAATACAGTATATGTGAATATGGTCGTTCCATAAATACAGTATATGATAATATGGTCGTTCCATAAATACAGTATATGTGAATATGATCGTTCCATAAATACAGTATAAATATGGTCGTTCCATAAATACAGTATAAATATGGTCGTTCCATAAATACAGTATATGTGAATATGGTCGTTCCATAAATACAGTATAAATATGGTCGTTCCATAAATACAGTATATGTGAATATGGTCATTCCATAAATACAGTATATGTGAATATGGTCGTTCCATAAATACAGTATATGTGAATATGGTCGTTCCATAAATACAGTATATGTGAATATGGTCATTCCATAAATACAGTATATGTGAATATGGTCGTTCCATAAATACAGTATATGTGAATATGGTCGTTCCATAAATACAGTATATGTGAATATGGTCATTCCATAAATACAGTATATGTGAATATGGTCGTTCCATAAATACAGTATATGTGAATATGGTCGTTCCATAAATACAGTATATGTGAATATGGTCATTCCATAAATACAGTATATGTGAATATGGTCGTTCCATAAATACAGTATATGTGAATATGGTCGTTCCATAAATACAGTATATGTGAATATGGTCATTCCATAAATACAGTATATGTGAATATGGTCGTTCCATAAATACAGTATATGTGAATATGGTCGTTCAATAAATACAGTATATGTGAATATGGTCGTTCCATAAATACAGTATATGTGAATATGGTCGTTCCATAAATACAGTATATGTGAATATGGTCGTTCCATAAATACAGTATATGATAATGGTCGTTCCATAAATACAGTATATGTGAATATGGTCGTTCCATAAATACAGTATATGAATAATGGTCGTTCCATAAATACAGTATATGTGAATATGGTCGTTCCATAAATACAGTATATGATAATATGGTCGTTCCATAAATACAGTATATGTGAATATGATCGTTCCATAAATACAGTATATGTGAATATGGTCGTTCCATAAATACAGTATAAATATGGTCGTTCCATAAATACAGTATATGTGAATATGGTCGTTCCATAAATACAGTATAAATATGGTCGTTCCATAAATACAGTATATGTGAATATGGTCGTTCCATAAATACAGTATATGTGAATATAGTCGTTCTATAAATACAGTATATGTGAATATGGTCATTCCATAAATACAGTATATGTGAATATGGTCGTTCCATAAATACAGTATATGTGAATATGGTCGTTCCATAAATACAGTATATGTGAATATGGTCGTTCCATAAATACAGTATATGTGAATATGGTCGTTCCATAAATACAGTATATGTGAATATGGTCGTTCCATAAATACAGTATATGTGAATATGGTCGTTCCATAAATACAGTATATGTGAATATAGTCGTTCCATAAATACAGTATATGTGAATATGGTCGTTCCATAAATACAGTATATGTGAATATGGTCGTTCCATAAATACAGTATATGTGAATAATGTCGTTCCATAAATACAGTATATGTGAATATGGTCGTTCCATAAATACAGTATATGTGAATATGGTCGTTCCATAAATACAGTATATGTGAATATGGTCGTTCCATAAATACAGTATATGTGAATATGGTCGTTCCATAAATACAGTATATGTGAATATGGTCGTTCCATAAATACAGTATATGTGAATATGGTCGTTCCATAAATACAGTATATGTGAATATGGTCGTTCCATAAATACAGTATATGTGAATATGGTCGTTCCATAAATACAGTATATGTGAATATGGTCGTTCCATAAATACAGTATATGTGAATATGGTCGTTCCATAAATACAGTATATGTGAATATGGTCGTTCCATAAATACAGTATATGTGAATATGGTCGTTCCATAAATACAGTATATGTGAATATGGTCGTTCCATAAATACAGTATATGTGAATATGGTCGTTCCATAAATACAGTATATGTGAATATGGTCGTTCCATAAATACAGTATATGTGAATATGGTCGTTCCATAAATACAGTATAAATATGGTCGTTCCATAAATACAGTATATGTGAATATGGTCGTTCCATAAATACAGTATATGTGAATATGGTCGTTCCATAAATACAGTATATGTGAATATGGTCGTTCCATAAATAGAGTATATGTGAATATGGTCGTTCCATAAATACAGTATGTGAATATGGTCGTTCCATAAATACAGTATATGTGAATATGGTTGTTCCATAAATATTGCGTTGGTAACGCATCACGTATACGTTGCTAATCAGCATGACGCTGTAATAATCTACGTAAGATATATATGCCGGGGAGCGTTAGTGTCCGTAGCGCTTACTTTAATCTTACATATATTGCCAGCAATCTTAGAGCATTCGCTATAGTCACTATTAGGCTATTCAGTTGTTGTTGACATAGAAACATATTAATTAAAGAAACACTAGATGTTAAGTACAGTATTCAGCAATACGTGGAAGCTCATCTATTATGTATATATATATATATACACCAGATTTCTATGTTTCTGTTGGCATATTCCATCTTAAATATCGAGTTTCAAAGATATTGAGTGAGTTGGAATTTTGAATATAATGATGTAGTGAATTCCAAATTGGAAGAACCTGAATAAACAAAAAGTATTATGGAATATTTCCAACTTAGGTTTAGGCGTATATAGTTGTAATGAAGAAGAGGATCTAGGACAACGGGAATGAACTTCCGATGTAAATGTAAAATTAATGATGTTTTATGGTTGGTAGCTTCGATTACAATCGTAACTATAGTCCATTGTAGAAACCATTCATTAGTGTATCATGTTTTTGTCCGCTAATTGACTCTCCATCATCTAAATAAGGCGTAATTTTCCAGACGAAAGTTCTAAATATCCAACATATCTGAGTAAACGTACATACTCTCACTTGGCATTACTTGTCGAACACTACCGTGTGTTTTACGTCTATTTATCGTCGCTACCGGTTGCTCATATGAGCGACGCCTCCTGAAGAGATTAGTCATTTTAGATTGTTGAAGGATAGTGCAATTTTACAGACAGAGACCCATTCCAGAGTCTCGTCTGGTTCTTTTACGTGTATGGTGTAATGCACCGACACGAGACCTCAGTTTAAAGTCCCATCTGAAATACCGTTCGCTCATATGGGCAACTGGTAGCGACGATAAATACACGTAATGCAAACAAAATTGATATGTGAAATGTGCTAGTAGAGTAGACAAGGGGAATGAGACAATCAATGACAATAGATTTATAAAACAATGTGCCGATATGACTGAAAATAAGTATGGAATCAACTTGAAATATAACAATGGCAGTAGTACACAACTGTGATAAAGACTGTACAATATCATCTGAATTAATAATAGTAGAAGTATGTGATTAGTTTGTATTGTTAAGTAGAGAATTTTGAACTGTTGGATAGTTGGAGCATTTCATAACTCAGCTTCTCCCTAACACATCGCACTAGAAATGAACTTAATGTGACAGTGTACATCACTTTTAACATGTTTTATTAAAATTGCGGGAATAATAAACGAGACACCCTCATACTCGGCAATTTCGGTTTTTTGAACAAGAATATGAATTTAATAGCGAGAAAGGAACACTTGGGAAGATTGTTATTCGTTATTCACACAGCGCCTGGACTATAGGGACACGTATTAGTTCTTGCAGCTTATATTTTATTTCCTGTATTAGTTCTTGCAGCTTATATTTTATTTCCTGTATTAGTTCTTGCAGCTTATATCTTATTTCATGTATTAGTTCTTGCAGCTTATATTTTATTTCCTGTATTAGTTCTTGCAGCTTATATTTTATTTCCTGTATTAGTTCTTGCAGCTTATATTTTATTTCCTGTATTAGTTCTTGCAGCTTATATCTTATTTCCTGTATTAGTTCTTGCAGCTTATATCTTATGTTCTGTATTAGTTCTTGCAGCTTATATCTTATTTCCTGTATTAGTTCTTGCAGCTTATATCTTATTTCATGTATTAGTTCTTGCAGCTTATATTTTATTTCCTGTATTAGTTCTTGCAGCTTATATTTTATTTCCTGTATTAGTTCTTGCAGCTTATATTTTATTTCCTGTATTAGTTCTTGCAGCTTATATCTTATTTCCTGTATTAGTTCTTGCAGCTTATATCTTATGTTCTGTATTAGTTCTTGCAGCTTATATCTTATTTCCTGTATTAGTTCTTGCAGCTTATATCTTATTTCATGTATTAGTTCTTGCAGCTTATATTTTATTTCCTGTATTAGTTCTTGCAGCTTATATTTTATTTCCTGTATTAGTTCTTGCAGCTTATATCTTATTTTCTGTATTAGTTCTTGCAGCTTATATCTTATTTCCTGTATTAGCTCTTGCAGCTTATATCTTATTTTCTGTATTAGTTCTTGCAGCTTATATCTTATTTCCTGTATTAGCTCTTGCAGCTTATATCTTATTTTCTGTATTAGTTCTTGCAGCTTATATCTTATTTCCTGTATTAGCTCTTGCAGCTTATATCTTATTTTCTGTATTAGTTCTTGCAGCTTATATCTTATTTCCTGTATTAGCTCTTGCAGCTTATATCTTATTTTCTGTATTAGTTCTTGCAGCTTATATCTTATTTCCTGTATTAGCTCTTGCAGCTTATATCTTATTTTCTGTATTAGTTCTTGCAGCTTATATCTTATTTCCTGTATTAGCTCTTGCAGCTTATATCTTATTTTCTGTATTAGTTCTTGCAGCTTATATCTTATTTCCTGTATTAGCTCTTGCAGCTTATATCTTATTTTCTGTATTAGTTCTTGCAGCTTATATCTTATTTCCTGTATTAGTTTTTGCAGCTTATATCTTATTTCCTGTATTAGTTCTTGCCGCTTATATCTTATTTCCTGTATTAGTTCTTGCAGCTTATATCTTATTTCCTGTATTAGTTCTTGCAGCTTATATCTTATTTCCTGTATTAGTTCTTGCAGCTTATATCTTATTTTCTGTATTAGTTCTTGCTATTTTCTGTATTAGTTCTTGCAGCTTATATCTTATTTTCTGTATTAGTTCTTGCAGCTTATATCTTATTTCCTGTATTAGTTCTTGCAGCTTATATCTTATTTTCTGTATTAGTTCTTGCTATTTCCTGTATTAGTTCTTGCAGCTTATATCTTATTTCCTGTAATAGCTCTTGCAGCTTATATCTTATTTGCTATGCAAGTTTTACTGGTTACTGTTTACATGTTTCATTATGCTATTTCATGTTTTAATGTGCTGAGGGCCTCATGGTAGATTGACTTAATTGTTCAAATGAATTATCTCGTTAATAAAGTCTTTATTATTATTATTAATATGTGAAGATACCTCTATACATTGTAAGTCATACATAGCAACACCTTTGCTGGACAGGCTCCAGCGGTTAACCAGTACTTGGTGCACTAACCTCCGTAACAAACTGCCAATTGTTTTTATATAAAGAGACACGGTCTGAGCGTGACTCGAACCCGTGATCATCAGTGATGATAGGTTACAGTCGTATACAAGTCAGCGACCTTAGCCACTCGACCACCGGGCGGGCCCTTTTCCACTCTACTAGCCAATTCCATATACATTGTAATTATACTTTTCAGCTTTTTACATTACTTTATAATTCCAATGTGCAGTTCTCACTTATAGTCTCGTCTTTTGATTGCAGTTTATTTGTATATATGTTGAGGGTCTCCTGGTAGATTAAAGTTTATTAAATGAGTTCTCTAATAAAATTAAGTTATTATTATTATTATTAAGTTATTAATATTATTATTATTATATGCCACAGGTTGATAGACAATGTTTCATTTCAGTATTTCAAAACTTTGGATATACAGTCAAACCTGTCTTAAGCAGCCAGCCCAGGGAGTCAGAGAAAGTGGCTGCTTAGCACAGGTGGCTGCTTAATAAAGGTCAAATATATAATAAAACAACGTATTGGGAATCTGGAAACTGGCTGCTTAATACAGGTTGGCTGCTTAATGGAGGTGACCACTAATACAGGTTTGACTGTACACAATATTTATTTGACGGTAAATAGGTCTTGACCTTTCTCAATGTGCTAATATAACGTTCAACAATGGCGCCCGAGACTATCATTGACAGTAAAATGTGGAGACATACCCTTTCGTTTGGGTGTAAATCTGTATTGGTTTGTGTTAATGTATCAACATTTGTGTCATAAACCGAGCCATCGTCATCACACCTCGCGCGGATCCGAATCTCTCCAGAGATACAGTCGGTATATTACGCCCACACGTGGCAAATATCGACTGCACTATTGCAGCTAGCCTGGGTTCCAGTTTTCACCAATTTACTTCTGGCTACATCAGAAACTAAATACGGCCCAATTAATGATATCGGTATTAAAATATATTATTTATATGACTGACCAGGCAACATATATCAACGCCTGTTCCCCAGGCTATACCGCATCATTCAGGTGACCAATTTCACACGGAATCAAATATTGTTCATTGAATCTGCAACCATCTTCAATAAACCGGTCTGGGTTGGCTATTTCCGTAACTAAGTGATCAACAAACGGTAAATATAAGCGGGCAGTCTCCAGTGTTCCAATAGCATGTCTGCTGGTGCATTTTGCCCGATGTTGCTGACGATGATTGTTGTGTACCCTTGGGGGCCACATATACGTACTTATTATAAAGAGCGTCTCATACAGCCATGTCTTTCGTCCAGTGGTAACACGCTGGAGTGGTAATTCAGGGATCGCAGGTTCGATTCCCCGTCTGACCCTAACATAATTAACAGTCTTTCAGATGAGACGTTAAACCGAGGTCTCGTGTCGGTGCTTTACACTGTGCACATAAAAGATCCAGAGGATACTCTAGAATTGGTCTCTTGTTTGTATCATTGCACTATCCTTCAAAATCTAAAAATGACTAATCTCTTCAGGAGGCGTCGCTCATATGGGCAACCGGTAGCGACGATAAATAAACGTAAAACACACACACACCACCATGGTGCACATTCACACATATACAATGTATACAGTCATGGAGAGATGCCATAGCATGCTCTCATTCAGTAAAGTATGAGGTCCATATCTGCATTATGGATCTATTGGCAGTGTTAATGCTTAGCTACATTATCTCGCAACAGCTATGTGATGTGATTTACAGTTCCTTACCAAAGCGCACGTATGGGCAACCGGTAGCGACGATAAATAAACGTAAAACACACATACAGCCGGGTCATTTATTTCCGCTGCAACCTGTCGGGTCATTCACGACTTCAACAAGATAGCAGGTATTGTGTTGTTAAGTTCCCTGACTGTCAATACTTGTATATCACCCTTAAACCATATCAGGGACAATTCCTATTGAATTTTTGTTTTATTTTTGATCTCTAATGAAAACACTCTAAAAAAACAATTTGTCCGAGAATGGCGTCATCCAATTACTTAAACTAAAAGTACATTGTGCAGATCAACCTCCAACAATTTCTAAAAACATAGTCGTTTGGCAAAACCGCTTTAACTGACGTCACTATGGGCACACTATGACAGATTCAGTGTTCAGTAACATAGCAGAGAAATATGTACGTTTAATGCGACTATATTGGTCAAACTATACTAGAGGACATAGAAAACGCACACTTCGGATAGTTGTGTTTTTACATGAACAACAATAGCCATATAAATACATAGTTTTAAGCATTTTGGAATATTTGTTTGTTTGTTCAGTTTGTGTTTTGTAATAAAGATGTGATATATCTTTGATGGAATTCGTATTTCGTGTTCATGTAATAATAATCATATAATGTATAGGCGTGCGTTTTCTATGTCCTCTAGTAAATAATACAGGTGTGCGTTTTCTATGTCCACTAGTATACAATGTAGGTGTGCGTTTTCTATGTCCTCTAGTATATACTGTCAGTGTGCGTTTTCTATGTCCTCTAGTATATAATGTAGGTGTGCGTTTTCTATGTCCTCTAGTATATAATGCAGGTTTGCGTTTTCTATGTCCTCTAGTATATAATGCAGGTGTGTGTTTTCTATGTCCTCTAGTATATACTGTAGGTGTGCGTTTTCTATGTCCTCTAGTATATAATGTAGGCGTGCGTTTTCTATGTCCTCTAGTATATACTGTAGGTGTGCGTTTTTTATGTCCTCTAGTATAATGTAGGTGTGTGTTTTCTATGTCATCTAGTATATAATGTAAGTGTACGTTTTCTATGTCCTCTAGTATATAATGTAGGTGTGTGTTTTCTATGTCATCTAGTAAATAATGTAGGTGTGCGTTTTCTATGTCCTCTAGTATATAATGTAGGTGTGCGTTTTCTATGTTCTCTAGTATATAGTGTAGGTGTGCGTTTTCTATTTCATCTAGTAAATAATGTAGGTGTGCGTTTTCTATGTCCTCTAGTATATAATGTAGGTGTGCGTTTTCTATGTCCTCTAGTATATAGTGTAGGTGTGCGTTTTCTATGTCCTCTAGTATATAATGTAGGTGTGCGTTTTCTATGTCCTCTAGTACATAATGTAGGTGTGCGTTTTCTATGTCCTCTAGTATATAATGTAGATGTGCGTTTTCTATGTCCTCTAGTATATAATTTAGGTGTGCGTTTTCTATGTCCTCTAGAATATAATGTATGTGTGCGTTTTTTATGTCCTCTAGTATATAATGTAGGTGTGCGTTTTCTATGTCCTATAGTAAATAATGTAGGTGTGCGTTTTCTATGTCCTCTAGTAAATAATGTAGGTGTGCGTTTTCTATGTCCTCTAGTAAATAATGTAGGTGTGCGTTTTCTATGTCCTCTAGTATATAATGTAGGTGTGCGTTATCTATGTCCTCTAGTATATTTCATCATGAAAAATGAGAATCCTATTATTTGCTTGATGGCTGCTTCTTGGAATCTCACTAAATGGCTAGATTTGCTATAGCCGTAGATCAGGTGTTGTGGACTACATTGATACATTATGGCCATTATAATATTGTTCATTGTCAACATATATTGCATTTGTGTTACTTTGTTATGTTATATATGTATGTTACAATGTTATAAAAGGCAACTATATAATG
Organism: Archivesica marissinica; assembly: GCA_014843695.1. Classification (NCBI taxonomy): domain Eukaryota; kingdom Metazoa; phylum Mollusca; class Bivalvia; order Venerida; family Vesicomyidae; genus Archivesica; species Archivesica marissinica. The sequence goes on from CM026397.1 coordinate 73,736,564, forward strand.
GAATAGTATTACACTTATGATAAAAGGTGGGGTGGGGGTGGACTACCGTGTAGCTGTTACACCGTGTAGCTGTTACGTCGTGTAGCTGTTTGTTTAGCTGTTACGCCGTGTAGCTGTTACGCCGTGTAGCTGTTTGTGTAGCGGTTAGGCCGTGTAGCTGTTACGTCGTGTAACGGTTACGCCGTGTAGCTGTTACGCCATGTAGCTGTTACACCGTGTAGCTGTTACGCCATGTAGCTGTTACATAGTGTAGCTGTTACGTCGTGTAGCTGTTACGCCGTGTAGCTGTTACGCCATATAGCTGCTACGTCGTGTAGCTGTTACGTCGTGTAGCTGTTACGTCGTGTAGCTGTTACGTCGTGTAGCTGTTACGCCGTGTAGCTGTTACGTCGTGTAGCTGTTACGCCGTGTAGCCGTTACGCCATGTAGCTGTTACGCCGTGTAGCTGTTACGCATTGTAGCTGTTGCGCCGTGTAGCTGTTACGCATTGTAGCTGTTACACCGTGTAGATGTTACGTCGTGTAGCTGCTACGTCGTGTAGCTGTTACGTCGTGTAGTTGTTACGCCATGTAGCTGTTACGCCGTGTAGCTGTTATGTGTTGTAGCTGTTGCGCCGTGTAGCTGTTACGCATTGTAGCTGTTACACCGTGTAGATGTTACGTCGTGTAGCTGCTACGTCGTGTAGCTGTTACGTCGTGTAGTTGTTACGCCGTGTAGCTGTTACGTCGTGTAGCTGTTACGCCGTGTAGCTGTTACGCCATGTAGCTGTTACGCCGTGTAGCTGTTACGCCATGTAGCTGTTACGTCGTGTAGCTGTTACGTCGTGTAGCTGTTACGTCGTGTAGCTGTTACGCATTGTAGATGTTACGCCGTGTAGCTGTTACACCGTGTAGCTGTTACGTCGTGTAGCTGTTACGCATTATAGATGTTACGCCGTGTAGCTGTTTGTGTAGCTGTTACGTCGTGTAGCTGTTACGCATTGTAGCTGTTACGTCGTGTAGCTGTTACGTCGTGTAGCTGTTACGTCGTGTAGCTGTTACGCATTGTAGCTGTTACGTCGTGTAGCTGTTACGTCGTGTAGCTGTTACGTCGTGTAGCTGTCACACCGTGTAGCTGTTACGTCGTGTAGCTGTTACGCATTGTAGATGTTGCGTCGTGTAGCTGTTACGCATTGTAGATGTTACGCCGTGTAGCTGTTACGTCGTGTAGCTGTTACGCATTGTAGCTGTTACGTCATGTAGCTGTTACGCCGTGTAGCTGTTACGCCGTGTAGCTGTTACGTCGTGTAGCTGTTACGCCGTGTAGCTGTTACGCCATGTAGCTGTTACGCCGTGTAGCTGTTACGCCATGTAGCTGTTACGCCGTGTAGCTGTTACGTCGTGTAGCTGTTGCGCCGTGTAGCTGTTACGCCGTGTAGCTGTTACGTCGTGTAGCTGTTGCACCGTGTAGCTGTTTGTGTAGCTGTTACGCCGTGTAGCTGTTACACCGTGTAGCTGTTTGTGTAGCTGTTACGTCGTGTAGCTGTTGCGTCGTGTAGCTGTTACACCGTGTAGCTGTTTGTGTAGCTGTTACGTCGTGTAGCTGTTACGCCGTGTAGATGTTACGTCGTGTAGCTATTACACCGTGTAGCTGTTACGCCGTGTAGCTGTTACGTCGTGTAGCTGTTACGCCGTGTAGCTGTTACGTCGTGTAGCTGTTACGTCGTGTAGCTGTTACACCGTGTAGCTGTTACGTCGTGTAGCTGTTACGTCGTGTAGCTGTTACGCCCTGTAGCTGTTACGCCATGTAGCTGTTACGCCGTGTAGCTGTTACGCCGTGTAGCTGTTACGTCGTGTAGCTGTTACGCCATGTAGCTGTTACGCCGTGTAGCTGTTACGCCATGTAGCTGTTACGTCGTGTAGCTATTACGTCGTGTAGCTGTTACGCCATGTAGCTGTTACGTCGTGTAGCTGTTACGCATTGTAGATGTTACCCCGTGTAGCTGTTACGTCGTGTAACTGTTACGCCGTGTAGATGTTACACCGTGTAGCTGTTACGTCGTGTAGCTGTTACGTCGTGTAGCTGTTACGTCGTGTAGCTGCTACACAGTGTAGCTGTTACACCGTGTAGCTGTTACGTCGTGTAGCTGTTACGCATTGTAGATGTTACACCGTGTAGCTGTTACGCCGTGTAGATGTTACACCGTGTAGCTGTTACGTCGTGTAGCTGTTACGTCGTGTAGCTGTTTGTGTAGCTGTTACGTCGTGTAGCTGTTACGTCGTGTAGCTGTTACGTCGTGTAGCTGTTACACCGTGTAGCTGTTACACCGTGTAGCTGTTACGTCGTGTAGCTGTTACGCATTGTAGATGTTACGCCGTGTAGCTGTTGCGTCGTGTAGCTGTTACACCGTGTAGCTGTTTGTGTAGCTGTTACGCCGTGTAGCTGTTACACCGTGTAGCTGTTTGTGTAGCTGTTGCGCATTGTAGATGTTACACCATGTAGCTGTTTGTGTAGCTGTTACGCCGTGTAGCTGTTACACCGTGTAGCTGTTTGTGTAGCTGTTACGCATTGTAGATGTTACACCGTGTAGCTGTTTGTGTAGCTGTTACGCCGTGTAGCTGTTACACCGTGTAGCTGTTTGTGTAGCTGTTACGCATTGTAGATGTTACACCGTGTAGCTGTTTGTGTAGCTGTTACGTCGTGTAGCTGTTACACCGTGTATCTGTTTGTGTAGCTGTTACGTCGTGTAGCTGTTACGCCGTGTAGCTGTTACGCTTTAGTTCCGATGCATGTCACTTGGAATTCCACATTGCATCTTAGTTTATTAGCTCGATTGCGAAACAAGTTCTTACAACTTATATTAATCACTCTCGAGACCTCATTCCTGATGGAATCCATAGTCACAAGGGAGAGAGAAGAAGCTATGTGGAATTTAAATGCCTTGCCTAAGGGCACACTCGTAACGGCTCCAGCTGGGCTCGAATTCCGGACCTTTCGCACTTGAAGCGAACGCCACTGCGCTTTCACGACTTCCACATATTGCCTCTTGTCTCTCCCTCACGCCGATGGATTTCATCAGGAATGAGGTCTCGAGAGCGATTTAACTAATGGTGTAAGAAAATATGTTTGTCATATGTCATATTCAGATTGTTTATTAAAACATCATTATGGTGTAGGTGACAGATCCAGTTAACTCGTGTATGGCCAGATGTGGATATCGGAACCATATACAATTATACAAATAGTAAATTTATATAATTATTTATAATAATTTAGGCATAGTAAACGTCTTCCAACGTTACCTTGCCTCACGCTATATTATCAACAGATGAACCGAATACAAGAATACAGTCAAACCTGTCTATAACGGCCACCCCTGGGGAAAGTCAAAAGATGGCCTTTGTTGGCAGATGGCCTATCAATAGAGGGTTAAAATGCATTGAAAATGGCCGACGGGAGAGAACAATGGTTGTCTTTAGAGACAGGTTTTTCATATGCAGCCTTTATTCGGAGGTGGCCTTTAGCACAGGTTTGACTGTACATCGAAATATATATATAACTGTGTGAAGAATAAATCGAAATATATACCAAACTGTGTAAGATCGACAAATAGATTTTTAGTTATTGTTTACTTTATTATTGAAACCGTGGGCTAAGTGTAATTTACTCTCTTAACATGAACTAACGACAATGGCAGCCATATTAGACGCCATCTTGGATTTATTCAGCACAGTTGGCAATTTGTGCTGTCATTGCGCTAAGCTTCAGACAGCGACTAATATTTTGGAATATAACAACCACCTTTGCTTTAAATTTCTTAACGCATATTTGCTGGTAGTATCACACTATGTATACTACATCTATAGTGGTGGCGTATAACTCAGCTTCAAGAAGTTCGTACGCGAGAGTGTACCCCTCCCTACCGGTTGTCTACGCGAGAGCGTACCCCTCCCTACCGGTTGTCTACGCGAGAGCGTACCCCCTCCCTACCGGTTGTCTACTCTCTACGCGAGAGCGTACCCCTCCCTACCGGATGTCTACTCTCTACACGAGAGCGTACCCCTCCCTACCGGTTGTCTACTCTCTACGCGAGAGCGTACCCCTCCCTACCGGATGTCTACTCTCTACGCGAAAGCGTACCTCTCCCTACCGGATGTCTACTCTCTACGCGAGAGCGTACCCCTCCCTACCGGATGTCTACTCTCTACGCGAGAGCGTACCTCTCCCTACCGGTTGTCTACTCTCTACGCGAGAGCGTACACCTCTATAGTGGTGGCGTATAACTCAGCTTCAAGAAGTTCGTACGCGAGAGTGTACCCCTCCCTACCGGTTGTCTACGCGAGAGCGTACCCCTCCCTACCGGATGTCTACTCTCTACGCGAGAGCGTACCTCTCCCTACCGGTTGTCTACTCTCTACTCGAGTGCGTACACCTCTATAGTGGTGGCGTATAACTCAGCTTCAAGAAGTTCGTACGCGAGAGTGTACCCCTCCCTACCGGTTGTCTACGCGAGAGCGTACCCCTCCCTACCGGTTGTCTACGCGAGAGCGTACCCCTCCCTACCGGTTGTCTACGCGAGAGCGTACCCCTCCCTACCGGTTGTCTACGCGAGAGCGTACCCCCTCCCTACCGGTTGTCTACTCTCTACGCGAGAGCGTACCCCTCCCTACCGGATGTCTACTCTCTACGCGAAAGCGTACCTCTCCCTACCGGATGTCTACTCTCTACGCGAGAGCGTACCCCTCCCTACCGGATGTCTACTCTCTACGCGAGAGCGTACCTCTCCCTACCGGTTGTCTACTCTCTACGCGAGAGCGTACCCCTCCCTACCGGCTGTCTACTCTATACGCGAGAGCGTACCCCTCCCTACCGGCTGTCTACTCTCTACGCGAGAGCGTACCACTCCCTACCGGTTGTCTAGTCTCTACGCGAGAGCGTTCCTCTCCCTACCGGTTGTCTACTCTCTACTCGAGAGCGTACACCTCCCTACCGGTTGTCTAGTCTCTACGCGAGAACGTACCCCTCCATACCGGTTGTCTACTCTCTACGTGAGAGCGTACCCCCTCCCTACCGGTTGTCTACTCTCTACGCGAGAGCGTACCCCTCCCTACCGGCTGTCTACTCTCTACGCGAGAGCGTACCCCTCCCTACCGGTTGTCTACTCTCTACGTGAGAACGTACCCCTCCCTACCGGTTGTCTACGCGAGAGCGTACCTCTCCCTACCGGTTGTCTACTCTCTACGCGAGAGCGTACCCGTCCCTACCGGTTGTCTACTCTCTACGCGAGAACGTACCCCTCCCTACCGGTTGTCTACTCTCTACGCGAGAGCGTACCCCTCCCTACCGGTTGTCTACTCTCTACTCGAGAGCGTACCCCTCCCTACCGGTTGTCTACTCTCTACGCGAGAGCGTACATCTCCCTACCGGTTGTCTACTCTCTACGCGAGAGCGTACCACTCCCTACCGGTTGTCTACTCTCTACGCGAGAGCGTACCCCTCCCTACCGGTTGTCTACTCTCTACGCGAGAGCGTACACCTCCCTACCGGTTGTCTACTCTCTACTCGAGTGCGTACACCTCCCTATCGGTTGTCCACTCTCTACTCGAGAGCGTACACCTCCCTACCGGTTGTCTACTCTCTACTCGAGTGCGTACACCTCCCTACCGGTTGTCTACTCTCTACTCGAGATCGTACACCTCCCTATCGGTTGTCTACTCTCTACTCGAGAGCGTACACCTCCCTACCGGTTGTCTACTCTCTACGCGAGAGCGTACCACTCCCTACCGGTTGTCTACTCTCTACTCGGACACGAACGGATACCCGGGTCGAACCACCGACCATTGGCAAACCAGCTGGATAACTTCATCACATGACAACATTCGACACCTCAGTTGGATTCGATTCTACAGCGGTCAGTGTCAATTGAAGTGAACAACGTTAATCATCGGCCACGGAGAACATATGTGTGTGTGTTTTACGTGTATTTATCGTCGCTACCGGTTGTCCATATGAGCGACGCCTCCTGAAGAGATTAGTCATTTTAGATGTTTGGAGGATAGTGCAATGATACAGAGAGAGACCCATTCCAGAGTCTCATCTGGTTCTTTTTACGTGAACGGTGTACAGCAGCGACACGAGACCTCGGTTTAACGTCCCATCTGAAAGACTGTTAATTGTATTAGGGTTAGACGGGGGATCGAACCTGCGACCACTGGATTACCAGTCCAGCGTGTTACCACTGCACTACAGATCCGTCTGTACGGAGACCATATTAGTGCAGGTGTACTATACATACGCTCACTAACTAGTTGATGTCATATACATAGCAAGCTTTACACGTGATGATTGCATGAAGAGAGATAGCTTGATTCATTGGTCCGTCTATAGTTATTTTATTTGTGTTGTGTTTTAATCTCGACTGTGACCTAACCATTCATCTCCATAAGCCTATTCAATCTCTGAGAACCTTTAATATGCTGAATAAATTGGAAGGAATGTGCAAGCAACATAGAGCCAGATCAGCCGTGACGTAGCGCCAGTTGTTTGCGCGGCGTAGCGCCGTGTCTGATCAGAATATGTGTTGTTTGCGCGGCGTAGCGCCGTGTCTGATCAGAATATGTGTTGTTTGCGCGGCGTTGCGCCGTGTCCGATCAGGATATGTGTTGTTTGCGCGGCGTTGCGCGTGTCTGATCAGGATATGTGTTGTTTGCGCGGCGTAGCGCCGTGTCCGATCAGGATATGTGTTGTTTGCGCGGCGTAGCGCGTGTCTGATCAGGATATGTTTTGCTTGCGCGGCGTAGCGCCGTGTCCGATCAGGATATGTGTTGTTTGCGCGGCGTAGCACCGTGTCTGATCAGGATATGTGTTGTTTGCGCTGTGTAAGGCCGCGTCTGATCAGGATATGTGTTGCTTGCGCGGCGTAGCGCCGTGTCTGATCAGGATATGTGTTGTTTGCGCGGCGTAGCGCCGTGTCTGATCAGGATATGTGTTCTTTGCGCGGCGTAGCGCCGTGCCTGATCAGAATATGTGTTGTTTGCGCGGCGTAGCGCCGTGTCTGATAAGGATATGTGTTGTTTGCGCGGCGTAGCGCCGTGTCTGATCAGGATATGTGTTGTTTGCGCGGTGTACCGCCGCGTCTGATCAGGATCTATGTCATTTGCTAATCAGCTACGTATTTTGGCTCCGCTATTTAAATAGCAAACAGCATAGAGCCTGGGCAGATGACGCGTTTTGTGCACGTGCTGTGTCATCTGATCTGGCTCTATGTTGAATATACTCGTTTCCAGCACAGTACGGGTTAAAGTCTGTACTGTTCGTTATGAACAGATTTACCGGATTCAGCATAATTTGACAATCTCGAGCCATGCCTCGATTAAGTGCATATGTCCTCGCTAACTCGTACATTTCTATTTCAGACAATGCGTGATTTCTATTTGTGTATATGTGCCGCTATATAACTTCACAATGTAAACATTCGACAGTGAGGTTAAACTGGAAACCGATCACAATTACAAAGTGTTCTGCCGAATGTCTGTATATAGCCTCGACAGAACACGTTATATAAACACATTTCATGGGCATGATTTCATTCCTAACTAATGACTGTTTTCCACGTAGCAAATGGATGTTTATTTGTGTTTTGCTGAGAAATGACCTTTTGGCGGTAACGAAGCAAATGAGCCTCCAGTGATCGGTTAATGGAAAATATGTGAAACGTTCCGGATAGAACAATAACCGTATTTCATCTCGACATGTATTCTGTACACACGCTGCAAGCCAAGCTGTTCCTGCTTTCAAGAAAGTCACGATCAATTATGTTTTGTAGTTAATTTCTGGTATAGTTTTCACTTTAGCTAAGTTTAAAATAACTATATGTACAAAAACAACTCCATATTATGGAGATAATCTCAATAAGCTTTAAAGCAGCATTACATCGTAGGAAATAAAAGATATTTGAAAAATTCAATTTTTACGTATGGGTAGCAATGCTGCTACACATTCTAACATTATACTTTGTATGCTTATGTTCATTTGGTAAACAGTGTTTTTTTGCGATAAAACGAACTCGAAACCGAAAGTAGGACTTTCCGAGTCGATCGGTCACGCACTTGCTTACAACCGGAACGCATCGCCCGCACTTGTTTACATTCAGAATGCATCATCCCCATTTGTCCCACGTTGTCTTTTTTAATTAAATTACTTGATATGTTGATTCATACCTCTGTTAGCTAAGTCTTTTAGGGACATTTCTACATCCCCTCGAGGGGTTCGATATTAGAGGAAGATAGTCTTTCATGTTCAAAATATATATGTTGTTTTCTACATCCTCTGTTGTTTCACGCATGCGCGCTGTGTGTGTTTACCTTTCGTGTGTTGATCAACAAATTCGCGTATACGACGGTTTAAATTTATTGGTATTTTATCGCTTCTGGGCGACTATTTCGATTTTTGTAAACACACACCTATTAGTATTTATATTTTACCCAAAACATCCTTTATTACGATGTAATGCTGCTTTAAGCTTTCGATTAAATCCATTTTCATTCTGTATACAATATATATGTACTGTACATTATGAATGAACACATATGTTTAAATGAATGTAAAATGAATTTGCAAACGCGACATGCAACATGCAATTACGCCGTATAAGACTTAAACAATACATTAATTTACAGAAGAAGTAAGATACATTATTAATCCGCCTGATGCTATTCCAGTCAGTAGTGACATATTCCAGGGACACTTACAAGAGAGCAAATGTATCTTAGGTTCTAAGGTCGTTCTGATTTATGTTCTCGGGAGGTGTACGCTCTCGAGTAGAGAGTAGACAACCGGTAGGGATGGGTACGCTCTCGCGTATAGAGTAGACAACCGGTAGGGAGGGGTACGCTCTCGCGTATAGAGTAGACAACCGGTAGGGAGAGGTACGCTCTCGCGTAGAGAGTAGACAACCGGTAGGGAGGGGTACGCTCTCGCGTATAGAGTAGACAGCCGGTAGGGAGGGGTACGCTCTCGCGTATAGAGTAGACAACCGGTAGGGAGGGGTACGCTCTCGCGTATAGAGTAGACAACCGGTAGGGAGGGGTACACTCTCGCGTATAGAGTAGACAACCGGTAGGGAGGGGTACGCTCTCGCGTATAGAGTAGACAACAGGTAGGGAGAGGTACGCTCTCGCGTAGAGAGTAGACAACCGTTAGGGAGGGGTACGCTATCGGGTAGATAGTAGACAACCGGTAGGGAGGGGGTACGCTCTCGTGTAGAGAGTAGACAACCGGTAGGGAGGGTACGCTCTCGCGTAGAGAGTAGACAACCGGTAGGGAGGGGTACGCTCTCGCGTATAGAGTAGACAACCGGTAGGGAGAGGTACGCTCTCGCGTAGAGAGTATACAACCGGTAGGGAGAGGTACGCTCTCGCGTAGAGAGTATACAACCGGTAGGGAGAGGTATGCTCACGCGTATATAGTAGACAACCGGTAGGGAGAGGGTACGCTCTCGTGTAGAGAGTAGACAACCGGTAGCGAGGGGTACGCTCTCGCGTATAGAGTAGACAACCGGTAGGGAGGGGGTACGCTCTCGTGTAGAGAGTAGACAACCGGTAGGGAGAGGTACGCTCTCGCGTAGAGAGTATACAATCGGTAGGGAGAGGTACGCTCTCGCGTAGAGAGTATACAACCGGTAGGGAGAGGTACGCTCTCGCGTAGAGAGTATACAACCGTTAGGGAGGGGTACGCTATCGGGTAGAGAGTATACAACCGGTAGGGAGAGGTACGCTCTCGCGTAGAGAGTATACAACCGGTAGGGAGAGGTACGCTCTCGCCTATAGAGTAGACAACCGGTAGGGAGAGGTACGCTATCGGGTAGAGAGTATACAACCGGTAGGGAGAGGTACGCTCTCGCGTAGAGAGTATACAACCGGTAGGGAGAGGTACGCTCTCGCGTAGAGAGTAGACAACCGGTAGGGAGAGGTACGCTCTCGCGTAGAGAGTAGACACTCGTTAGGGAGGGGTACGCTATCGGGTAGAGAGTAGACAACCGATAGGGAGGGGTACGCTCTCGCGTAGAGAGTAGATAACCGGTAGGGAGGGGTACACTCTCGCGTAGAGAGTAGACAACCGGTAGGGAGGGGTACGCTCTCGCGTAGAGAGTAGACAACCGGTAGGGAGGGGTACGCTCTCGCATAGAGAGTAGACAACCGGTAGGGAGGGGTACGCTATCGCGTAGAGGGTAGACAACCGGTAATGAGGGGTACGCTCTCGCATAGAGAGTAGACAACCGGTAGGGAGGGGTACGCTCTCGCGTAGACAACAGGTAGGGAGAGGTACGCTCTCGCGTAGACAACCGGTAGGGAGGGGTGCGCTCTCGAGTAGACAACCGGTATGGAGGGGTACGTTCTGGCATAGACAACCAGTATGGAGGGGTACGCTCTCGAGTAGACAACCGGTATGGAGGGGTACGCTCTCGAGTAGACAACCGGTATGGAGGGGTACGCTCTCGAGTAGACAACCGGTATGGAGGGGTACGCTCTCGAGTAGACAACAGGTAGGGAGAGGTACGCTCTCGCGTAGACAACAGGTAGGGAGAGGTACGCTCTCGAGTAGACAACCGGTAGGGAGGGGTGCGCTCTCGAGTAGACAACCGGTAGGGAGGGGTGCGCTCTCGAGTAGACAACAGGTAGGGAGAGGTACGCTCTCGAGTAGACAACCGGTAGGGAGGGGTACGCTCTCGAGTAGACAACCGGTAGGGAGGGGTGCGCTCTCGAGTAGACAACCGGTAGGGAGGGGTGCGCTCTCGAGTAGACAACCGGTAGGTAGGGGTACGCTCTCGAGTAGAGAGTAGACAACCGGTAGGGAGAGGTACGCTCTCGAGTAGACAACCGGTAGGGAGGGGTGCGCTCTCGAGTAGAGAGTAGACAACCGGTAGGGAGAGGTACGCTCTCGAGTAGACAACCGGTGGGGAGGGGTGCGCTCTCGAGTAGAGAGTAGACAACCGGTAGGTAGGGGTACGCTCTCGAGTAGAGAGTAGACAACCGGTAGGGAGAGGTACGCTCTCGAGTAGACAACCGGTAGGAAGGGGTACGCTCTCGAGGATACAACCGGTAGGGAGGGGTGCGCTCTCGAGTAGAAAACCGGTAGGGAGGGGTACGCTCTCGCGTAGAGAGTAGACAACCGGTAGGGAGGGGTGCGCTATCGAGTAGACAACCGGTAGGGAGGGGTGCGCTCTCGCGTAGACAGCCGGTAGGGAGGGGTACGCTCTCGCGTAGACAGCCGGTAGGGAGGGGTACGCTCTCGCGTAGACAGCCGGTAGGGATGGGGTACGCTCTCGCGTAGACAACAGGTATGGAGGGGTAGGCTCTTGCATAGAGAGTAGACAACCGGTAGGGAGGGGTATGCTCTCGCGTAGACAGCCGGTAGGGATGGGGTACGCTCTCGCGTAGACA